>CAWTZC010000015.1:20820000-21265000 GCA_963919715.1 Microtus obscurus | reverse complement strand
TGCTGAGGTGAGACTTTCTTAAGGCTCCCACTGTAACGTTACAATGCAGCAATTCATCTAGAGCCCATTAAGAATTGCTCTTGTCACATTCTGGCCCTCCTGTCTCACCTCTCTTCTAATGAAGGCATTTTCACATTACAAATCACAAGCTGGAAAACACTGCTTGATGTGATGTTTGTTGAAGTTTAATACCCTCAGTGCACATAGAAGCATCTAGATTCACAGATCTTAACTTTCAACCTCACCCAAGTAGGCAGGAGTATGTATAGCTAGAAGAGAGCCCATTGAAAATATTACACATAATAAAATGTAATTAAAATGACCAGATAATAATTGCTATCATTAAAGTATTTTCGAGAGCTTATCCTCAGTGATTTAAGTTTCATCATTTTGATAACTCCAATATTCCAATAAAGGTAGTAAATTGTAAAAACTAGAAATATTTTCTACAAGAGTTAAAGATTATAGTAACTGTGCCATTCTGAAATACTTTGATTAAGTTTTAAATCTGAGCAGTAATAACATCTTTGTCTCAATTTAGTTAGTAATATATTTTTTTCTTTCCAAATTTTGTACATTTCTCAAACAGACTGATTAGCTATAGACTGTATCCTTGGAATTGGCTGCCATCATTCTTGCAATGTTTTTTCTTACATCCACTCCACAGGCACAATCTGCCAGACATATTGTTGAGTGGAGAGGCACTGAGGACTCAGATGTGAAGAAGGTCAGATATTTACCCACTATAAAAATCTCAAGAGCAGTGGGAAAGACAAAACTACCAAGGTAGGACAACATAGTCAGGTTCACAAACAGAAGGCCAGGCTGAGAGGCAGTGAGGGACAAAAGGGACAAGTGACCCCAGAGGAGGAGGGTAGAGCTGAGCCTGTGCACAGCTGTGCACCTAATCAGCTGTCCTTTCAAAGGATTCAGAGCTATTGCTGGGAAGAAGCCTGTGGAAGAGAGGAAGCCATTCTGTGGTTTAAAAAAAAAAAAAAAAAAAAAGAATCCTGCAAATACAGCTGGGATGACAAACACATTCTGTGAATGGTTGTTTTGATTTCTTTACCAAGAGCCAAGGAGAGGGGGGATATATTCACAGATTCTCAAAGACCTTGAATTTCCAAGTCTTGACTATGCTAACTTTGCTTCAGAATTAATGCTCTTTATTCAAAAGAAAAAAATGTTTGCTTCTTTCAATATTATCCTTACTCATGCTCTTCATGTCAATATCCATTATAAATAGACACCATTACTCAGAGTAGAATAACATCAGCTAGATGTCTCCAAAGACAACAGCAAAAAGATGATTTATCCTGTGTATGGGGGGTATACACACACTTGTATGCATATGTGTGTGCACCTCTGTATGTGTATGTATACATATATAATTGAGCTTTATATCTATTGATTATCCATTGGAAAACTGAAAATTTATAGATCAAAAATATTCAAACCAGAAATGTAAATAGTTTTCCTTGTCTCTCAACAAAAAATACAGCAAATATTTTCCAAACATTTATATTGTAACAGACATTAATGGATATGCATGGATTAGGTGCATGAACCATGTCATTTTAAATCACAAGAGAGTTAAAATTTGCAGATTGTGGTAAACACAACATTTCCTATGATTTCGTAAGAATATAATCCTTCATGTCATCATATCATGTGGAGAGAGAGAGAGAGAGAGAGAGAGAGAGAGAGAGAGAGAGAGAGAGAGAAGAGATGGAGGGAGGCGGGGTTGGCTAAAGTTATTTTAAGGCTTCAGGAATTCTACCACTGCAAATGAGGTGGTAGGAGCCTAGGGAGCTGAGGGAAGCTGACAGGGTAACTTCCATTCTCAATGCTTTGCTTTACAGCCAGAAAGGGCTGATGCTGCAGTCTGAGTCTGAAGGCAAATAAAAGTCTGTGACTCAGCTTGAGGGTAGTGAGGCAAATGAAATTATTTTTCAGTCGGAGGTTCAGGTTTTTGTTTATTATTTCCATTTAGATTCGAACCTTTATGAAAGAAACCCACTTATATCAGAAAGAGGATTTTGATTCATCAGTATCCAATTAAGATTAATCTTGCTTATAAACACTCTCATAGAAACACCCATAGTAATTGGGGACACCCATATTGAAGTAAGACCCATATGAAGCTCCACTTTAGATACTTCCTCAGAGCCTGCATCCAGGGGTTCACAAGCATCTGAGGTCACAATCTATGACTCAAGATGACTGAGCCTTATGATCAGATGTGGTATGTTCCTTTGAAAGTTCAAGTCAGAATGATGAAAATAGACTAACTTTTAAATATTGGCCTGTATCCTGAGCAACTTTATCTATCAAATACTGTTAATAAAACAGAAAGCAGCACACCATTTAAAAATTCAGGCCATCTATTAAATATTAAAATAAAGCAACAATGGATGGTTATGAGAACATATTCCTTGGTGCACAACTAACAGGACATGAATTCAACAATTAGTACCCAGGTGCCAAAGCCAGGTATACTGATGCACACTTAGGAGTCTGTTTCTAAGGAGCAAAGAGAAATGGATCAATGGTTCTTAACGGCCAGTTAAACTAAGCAGTGAGGTACATTTCCCCTCTGAAAAAAAACAAACCTGTTCGATTGACAAACTAAGTTTGCCTTCTACTCCCTACATGCATATAGTACACACAGAGACACATGTACAGGTACAGACACACACACACACATATACACACACACACTACCACCACCACTAATATTACCACCAAAAACAACAACAACAGATCCAAACTCGATTGGTAAGAAAAATGAAAGAAAACACACAGAAAGAACTCATGTAGGACAGTGGTTACAGCTTACTCACTTGAGCCTAAACCGGATGACAGTTAGAAAAATGGCTTAGTATTCTGGAATACTGTCAAACACTAATTTCCCAGAAACATGTGCCATGCCAGGTGGGACTGTCTGCAGTTTATGATATAATATGATGACCCAGGTGGGACTCTAAAGAAGTTTTTTTTTTCTTTTGGACAAAAGAGATGTCCATGCTCCAGGATCCTGGGCTCTACTGGTTCAAACCCCCAGGGTTCAAGTGCAAGACTGGCTCTGTCCTTCTTATTGTCAGTTCACTAAACATCAGACTTTATTGCTTTATATTCCTGGGAGAAGAGCAAAATTTTCTTTGCTATTCTTCTGTACTGTCTCTTCTTTGGGAGTATGAACACACTTGTCTTTCCTTCTTGGGTTGTTTTTCCATATATTGCTGACTGACGGATGGCTACAAAGTGAGAAGTAAACAGAGCCAACTTTAAGTCTCTGTCTTCGCTCCCTCTGAAAGAGATTCTCACTTCTTCCTCTTACTGCTAAAGCTCCCTTTGAAGCAGAGGCAATCAGAGATCAAGTTTGGGGGAGGAGGAGAGCTGACAGAATTGGTTCAGAACAGTTAGAATGGCAAGGACCTACACTGTACTTTATCCTGTCCCCTTATGCTATCTTCTACCATCTACATGCTAACCTAACTAATGTGCAAAACAGAGAGACAACAACAATGAAAAACTAGTATGTATAGTTTGGTATTCAATTTATTTTTTTTAATTTATTTAGTTATTTATTAAAGATTACTGTCTCTTCCCCACCGCCGCCTCCCATTTCCCTCCCCCTCCCCCAATCAACTCCCCCTCCCTCCTCAGTCCAAAGAGCAATCAGGGTTCCCTGCCCTGTGGGAAGTCCAAGGACCACCCACCTCCATCCAGGTCTAGTAAGGTGAGCATCCAGACTGCCTAGGCTCCCACAAAGCCAATACATGCAGTAGGATCAAAAACCCATTGCCATTGTTCTTGAGTTCTCAGTAGTCCTCATTGTCCACTATGTTCAGGGAGACCTGTTTTATCCCGGGTTTTTTTAGACCCAGGCCAGCTGGCCTTGGTGAGTTCCCGATAGAACATCCCCATTGTCTCAGTGTGTGGGTGCACCTCTTGCGGTCCTGAGTTCCTTGCTCGTGCTCTCTCTCCTTCTTCTCCTAATTTGGACCTTGAGATTTCAGTCCGGTGCTCCAATGTGGGTCTCTGTCTGTCTCCTATCATTGCCTGATGAAGGTTAGTATTCAGGAGGATGCCTATATGTTTTTCTTTGGGTTCTCCTTCTTATTTAGCTTCTCTAATATCACGAATTATAGGCTCAATGCCCTTTATTTATGGCTAGATACCAAATATGAGTGAGTACATTGCATGTTCCTCTTTTTGGGTCTGGCTTACCTTTTTTGGTATTTTAAAATGTGTTCTAAGTGTCTCCATTTCCATGTAATAAGATCAAGGTGTTTTCTATATGAGCTAAAGAAAGTAATACCAGACCTTTATGATGGGTTTTTCTTTCCTCTGTATATTTGTTTTTATACAAATGGAATTACTAATGCACATTCAGGGACTCCTATCTAGGCTTTGGACAGATGCTTCAACTGCCACACATGACAGTCCCACTCAGCTTTGAGAGTTCAGATTGATCATCCTTTCAGTTCTCCAACAGGTCCTTAGTGTTGTTTCTTGAGACATTGTGGGATAATGAGAATATGAGATAGGAACTGTTTAGGCAGACTTAAAGAAGGGATAAATTAAAGCTGGACTTCCAGGCATGTTCTTTTTTCTCTGGCTGGGAATTCCAGAAAGAACTCTGGTTTCTTTGCTCCCCCTCAATGAGAATCCTTTAGTCCAGACACTCAGTCCTTGTGAGAAGAGCTTTTAATTGTTTCTCTAGATTTTCAGACTGAATTATATCAGTCTCCAAATTCAGCTCATTTCCTAAATGAGTGTAACTTTATCTCTTCAAGAGAATATTTTACAATAGCATTAAAGGCTGTGTTCCTTTGAGACCCTTCAAGGAAAATTATTACCTCTGTACTTAAAAGAAGCTTAAGTCAGTTTGATACAAAGCAGTCTAGCTGGGAAGAGGGTGCCTCAGTTGAGGAATGGCTCCAATAAAACTGATCTGTAGGCAATCTTGTGGGGTATTTTCTTCTTTAATAGTGACATAAGAGGACCCTGCATACTGTGAACAGTGTCATCTCTAATTAGGTGGCCCTAGAAAATTCTCTCCCTCTCTCTCTCTCTCTGTCTCTCTCTCTCTCTATATATATATTTTTTCTCTCTTTCTCTCTAATATAGATTATTGTATATATAAAAGCAAACCTAATAAGCAGCATTTTTCCATGGTCTTAACTTAATATCTCACCTCCAGATTCCTGTTTTGAGTTTCTACCTTGATTTACCTAAGAGATGATCTATAAGCTATTGACAGGAATAAATCCCTTTTCTTATAAGTTGCTTTAAGTCACAGCATTAAACAGAATAAAAAAAGCAACATATGACACTTCTATCCAAAACAACGAATAAACTTATGTGATTTTAAGTTTTTAAAATCTAGATGGCTATAAATCTTTTACACAGATCTTTTATATTTATCAATATACATTATTAGAATTTTCTTAATAAGTTTGAGATCTTTATTATTCCTTTAACTACATATTTTCATTGTTTGTACTTTGTCTTTTCTGATTAAATTTGTTAGATGTTTTTAATTCTATTTTTATTTTTTAATTTAAAATTTATTTATATTCATGCTTTGACCTTGGATAATTATATTCCTTTAACATTATTTCTTTGCACTGTAGTTTTGTATTGGCTTTGATAATTTATGCTAGAATTTTATTTACATCATTCCCAATATTCTGTCACACAATTTCATAGAACTTCTACAGGTTTCTGTGCTTCTAAATGTCTAAATACCATTTTATTCCAGTAAAATTTTCATAAGTTGAACATTTTTTTAAAATAACACTTTAAACATATCTTGGTTGACTTTATAAGTAGTATTTTCCATGAATATGGAAATGTTACATATAAGTTAAGCAATGTGTATAATATTACATATAATAAGTGCATAATAACCAGGCATTATAGTGCATACTTATGATCCCAGCATTGAGAGAATTGGTATAGGAGGACTATTACAAGTTTGAAGCCAGTCTAGAAACCATAATAAATATCAAGTATATTATTTTGAATAAGAAAGGTTCTCCTAAAACTCAGGGTTGGACAACTGACCTCCTGTTGATGGTGCTGTGTGGGGAGGCTATCCAGTTTTCACAGATGCAGACTTGCTAGAGAAAAAACATGCCTGAAACTGGGTTTTGATAGCCTATGGCCTTGACCCACTTCTAGTTCCCTTGCTGCTTTGTATTTGCAGTTGAGCTGCGATCTCTTCATTTCCTGCTCAGACTACTCGAAGGCATGTCTCCCCTGACATCACGTACTTTCCCTCCGGAATAGTAAGCCAAATAAACCTTCCTCCATTGCTTCTGGCCTTGATATTTTATCACAGCAAGGGAAAAGTAACTAACAAATCAGGCCTATCTGATCTCAAGAGCTTCTCACCTCTTCCTCCTTTGTGCTGGGATGAAAGGTATATATGCCTAGTTTCTAGCTATTTGCTATCTCCCATTAAATATGATTATAGTTAGGTCCCAGGGCCTCAATATTGAGGTTACTTCCACAAAATTCTTACCATGCACTCATAGATTATTTGGTCTTGAAAAATTTTAGAGTTACCGTTCACATCTCATGTTATAAACCAAGTAGCATCTGGTATTAATTTGTACCTCCTTGATGCCCTTTTAGATATGTTCCTGAGAAAACCCAGTTCTAAATAAGGCACACTAAATTAACTTTCTAGATGAAAGTATTTAGTATACCATATGTTTCAAACACATAGTCATTTTTATTAAAGTAGAGTAAAATCTGGTATTCCCCCCCTCTATTTATAATAAAATAACTGATACAATTTATCCACTAAGATTCCTTTGGTCCTTATATTAAAATAAATCAGTCACAGTAAAGACCATTTCCTGTTGGCATTGCAGGAGATAGGACATCCTTGTATGAAATCCTCTAGGGAAGACATGATATTTGCTCATAGAAGTCCAAGACACTTTTATTTTTATTTTCATTATTTATAACACAGTTTTGAATATTTCAGAAAAAACTCCTAGCCTTTTATTTTAGGTGAAATTTTAAACCAGATTTAAAGCTTTATTCTTGGAAATGGAGCAGAATTGGCATGATGAAAATTATTACTTAGTTTGGTAAAATCTGAAGGTGAAGAAGGGAAGAAAGACTGCACAGTAGTTTCACAGTTTCTGTCAGGGACCTGGTGAACTTTTCTTCCTCTTAATCTTTATAGCAACCATTATAGCTTGATAATATTAGGTTAACAGAAATCATAAGTGCTGAAAGTGGTATTTGAATCAGGAAATGACAAGCTTCAAGTCTATAACCTTCTATCGCCATACATTTCTTTCACTCAGGTATTCTCTTTATAGCTTTTAATGAGTATTAAAATTAATTCTAGTACTATTCTGAGATTCTTGCCTTTCCCATAAGATGGACTGAAGAAGTGTAAGAGAACAAGTTGAGATGAGTTATTGAATCGCCTTTTTGTATAAAATATCTTCCTCATTCCCTTTCATAGTCTTTTATTGCATATTGACAAATTATAGTCATATATATTTATGAAAGACAAGGTGTCATGATATTTAATATAGTTTGGCAAATCTTGATTGTTGGAACTGACATTTCCTATCTTTGTCTCTCTTTAAGAAATTCATTGACTTCTTAGAACCTTTAATAATATGGCTTTTCAATCACAAATTCCTTAGCTATAAGTAGGTTTTGGACCAGCATGAAAGATTTTTTTCCCCAATAATTCTTGGTAATTGTTTTGTGAACATTACTGGGTTTTAGTACAAAAGACATGAAATTGCAATTTTATAAAATTTCTAAAAATAATGTGTTTTGAATGACTTTACATGCATAATATTTCTTTAGAAACACTTCAAATATTCACAAATGCTTGACTTTTAAAAAACATTAATTCCTTGTTAGTCATGAGATCATTAGATTCTGACTCTCATTATCTATTACAAAGGAGAATTCAAACAAAGTTTGTTATACTCACCTTGGTAATAATTTATCCTATGACTTCAGTCTGTACAAAAAGAATGGAGTAAAACAGGAAAGTATTCTGTTGTTTCAGAATCAACTTTACTCTAGTTCACACCCAATTTTGAAATGCATGCTTATCTTCTGAGAATATATTAGGCTCCCATAGCTTCCTTGCTTCATGGGTTTTTACTTGAAATGTAGTCTTAGAAGTTTATTTGTATATCTTTTAACAATTCTAGTCAGGGTATCTTAATTATTTCCATATTTTATTTTATTTTTTATCTATAGGATGACTCTGTATGAGAAAAAATATTAGCAAAGTACATGTTTCATGGGTATAGAAAGAGTATGTCAATATCTGAAAAAGACCTGTCTTTGACCAAGTCTGTGGCACTCTATGGTGAATGGATATTCCTGCTTATATACTCAGAGTCATGATTTGTCTAACATCTCAATGCATCCATTATAACAGATAACAAACTTCAGAAGAACTTCCACCCTATCAGATGTGCAGAGACATTATCTTTGACTCATAAGATACCACCTTATATTCACCCCAAATTTCTCCTAATGGGTAAATTGCTTAAAATAATTGTGATAGGTTTGTTTATGTTGTAATGACCATTATAAAATATGAACTTTTTGTAAAAATGATTTATTTAAGCTTATAGGTCAATATTATCATCAGTGAGGATTAATAGAACTGAAAAAAGACCATGAAAAAGCCCTGTTTACCAGTAATCAGGCACACAATCTAGTTCTATACATCTTTTTCTATACATCCCAGATCACAATGCATGGTGATGAGAACTCCTATAGTAAGATGTCTCCTCCTATATCAACTAACAAGCAAACAAATTTCCTCACAGATATTCCACCGGCCAATTTGAAGGAGGCAATTCTTCATTCTAGGTTCCATCTCCCCAGGTGTGTCACAATGACAACCAAGATAAGCACTAGCCAGGTTCGTTTTATTCTTTAGTTGAAAATACAAATATTTCTTGTAGTGTAGTGCTATAAAAACGTCTTAAAGAGAATTCAAAAGAAACAGAAGTTGGCTGCTAATATTTTGAAGCTGTAATGTCAACAAGGAAGGCTCCAACTTTTCCCATATCTGAGATGGTAATGGTTGTGAACATTAAAGGTTGGGCTTATATGTGGCAGAGAGCAGAGTGAAACAGACTATTTCTTCTTTTATTAGTAAGTTAGTTATAATTGGCGAGAACTATACCCTAAAGCTGAGCTCTATTTAAGTTTGGTCTTTGTTTATTTGTTTGTTTGTGTTTAACTTCCGTGAGCTAGCTTTGAACTCACTCTGTAGACTAGTATGAACTCGAACATAAGATCATTCTGCCTCACCTTCCTCTATAACTGGGTTTACGGGCTTACCTCATCAAACCATACCAACGTCTGAATCTTAATGCTGTTACATTAGAGATTAAATATGGAAGAAAATTATTTGTTATGCATCTTTTTCAAAGTTTTTAATGTTATGTTTGCAAAAACCTGCACATAAGTGATTTGTAGAACATTCTGTCTACCTTTCCCTCTGCAAACCATGCAGTTGTTAAACATGCCTGAGACTTGTTAATTTTTTAGTTGCTTTAAAGACATGTTAGATGAACATATGAACAAGTAAAATCCACATCAAATATTAGTGTATTTTACTGCTTCGTGTGCCATTGCTGAATTACACTCAGGGTAGCTGGATCTGTTCTCAGCACCTATGAGTTCATGGCATTGCTGCTTTCATAGAGTGAATGCAAGAGGTATCTCTGTATGCTCTGTAAAGATGGTAAGATTTTCAAGGGTCACTCATAAATCCCTCCCTGAAACAAGCTTTTTAAAGAGGATTCAATAAAAATGTCTGTGTGGGAGAGTCATAGAACCACAGAGTTCTTTTACATCTTTTCTTTAAATCTTAACTTGGCTTGTCATTCATTCAGGTTTTAAGAAATCTTTCTTCCCTGGATTTATATATATTTTTTTTTAGGGTTCACCTTGTTACTTAGCTTTTCTAGGATCATGAACTATAGGCTCAATAGTCTTTGTTTATAGCTAGTATCCACTTATGAGTGAGTACAAATCTGTGTTCCTGTTTGTTTCTGACTATTCCATCTTTACTTTGAAAATAACCTCTTACTTACCCTCATAGCATCAAAGGTAACCAAGTAAGAGAGTCAAAGGGCCTTCCTAAAAGAAAGCGAAGAGAAGACAAACAAGCGCCATCAGTAAATAGGCACAAAGGAAGTTCTTTAAGTATTTTGCTTCTTGCCTCAGAGAATACCTAGTTTTGAAAATCCAGCATATATCTGTGACTATAGAAGGAACTTCCTGGGAAAAAAAATCTGTCTTGTGCTCTGAAACACCCTGGCAGCTGTGGGAATGCAGAACGCGAGCTCTTTGTCTGAAATGAGACTTCCAGGAGCATAATTTTGAAGAGTGAATCTCTGCTTATTCTAGAAGTCTTGTTTCAATGACTACTTTCAGAAGCATATTTCCTGAATGCCTCAGAATAGGTAAGGAAGAAAGCTGGCCTCACTGTCTTTGCCAGAAGCGATTCCTGCACTGCTTGCTACAAAGTGCTATTTTCAAAACATTGGAAATTCTCCATGTCTGTTTCTCAAACCACATTATAATCCTTAAAAGAGAAAGACCTTTATCTTTCCATGTTGCTTTTCTTACCATAGTCAAATGGAAGATCCTTAATAACTTCTTCTCCCAAAATAAATTTGGCTGACTATACACACTGCAGGGATATTTATAAATTTGTGGGACATGTACCTTTCTTACAGAGTTCTTAGAAAAGGCAGGCATCATCTCATCTCTCTTCAGAAGATGTTGCTTTTCAGGCATGTGAATCACTCAGGCATTTGGAAAGGATGGCACCACATTTATTCGTTTGTTTGCTTATTTATTTATTTGAATCAATTCATTGTGTGTCTTGAAAGAATGTAAAAGGATTGTTCAGATTGTGAATCAGTGTGGGAAGATTAAGATTTTCCTCAAACTTTTTCATAGGAGTGAAGGAACAACATTAAATTTGTTTACAAATGAAGGCAGCTAAGATGCAGGAGAGCCTCCTCAGACACTAAGAAGGTGACACTGCTTTCTTGCTGTGTTCCAGAGAAAAGGTGACTAGCATTTCTAAAAATCTCATCTAATGTCCCCAATAGAGAGGTGCCCTAAGGGAGGAGGCCTAATGAAGAATATTTTTTCCATCTAGCATACGGAAGTCAAAAGCCTATTTTATAGGATATACAAAGATGGATACAATTCATCAGGAAGCTAATTATGGAGGATACAAGGCTCAATAAATAACTCAGACACAGGTTTTGAGAAGGGCGCTAAAGGCTAAGACTCTTTGAAACCCAGCACTACTTGTAGTTCTAGAAAAATACACTGTGGCTGGGCGATGGTGGCGCACGCCTTTAATCCCAGCACTCGGGAGGCAGAGGCAGGCGGATCTCTGTGAGTTCGAGACCAGCCTGGTCTACAAAGCTAGTTCCAGGACAGGCTCCAAAGCCACAGAGAAACCCTGTCTCGAAAAAAAAAATACACTGTGTATAAATCTTAACTCCTGATCTGACATGATGTTAAATATCTAGGTTCTTTCTGTTAAAAGAATACTTTAAAATGCATTCTCTATTAGGCACTTTTGTGCATACTCTGGAATCAGCAGTTTTGAGTTGAGCAGAAGGATTTGGATTTTAAGGTCATCCTGAGATAGATAATGAGTTTGAAGCCTGCTTGGGCTACATTTAACATGGGAAGGTAGTGGTGAAAAAGACAAAATTACAAACAACTAGGCAAACAAATAAACAAACAAAAACTCCAGCTAAAGAAAACAAAGTAACCCAAATCCCTTTATAGCTTTAATAAAATAAAATAAAATAAATCAAACGGGCTAATCAGCAAATACACATGTTATGGGAAAAATCTTTCCTTGTGTAAAGATTAATTGTTAAGATAAGTCTACCCGTCACTAAAATTATTTTACAGTATGTAAAAGAGCAGTTCTCCAGGCCACTCTTAACACTATTTTGAGTTTGAGGGATAAATGTGCCTATGGGTGGACCCACAATAACCACCATTTGTCAGTCAAAAAGATTAATGGTTTATTTCAGGAAGTAGAAGGCTGCCGCTCTCTAAATGTACTCATATGAATGGATACTCTCCTTATACATGGGTATATTAAGATTATATTGGTAAATTAGGCCCAAGAGCTTATTTGTCATACCATACAATGGAAAGAGTATCACTCCATAGCCTGATTCCAACATCGTATTGGACAACCAGCCCTGCGATGGCCCAGCCTTATTCTGATGTGTGTCAGTATCCCATGTGTGATTCCAGGATGGTTCGTCAATGAACTGTCACCTGTCCATCTGTCCACAGGATTCTATTCAGTCCCATCCCTCAGTATTAAAGCAGCCTAGATGACCACCTATCCATCTGCTCACACTTTGGACCCAAACCTAACATAGTTGCTCTGAACTAGTTTCACACTTTCACCTTGCAGCGAGTCTCAATTCTGAGGCTTCACACTCAATCATAAAAATCAAAGGCTCTCAAGTAGCTCCTTCCCTATGATGGTTTGTGTCCATTTTTGTATCAATACAGACTCATTTCTTCCAACCCCCTTATAAAACCTCTAATTCTGCTGTAGTATATTTAACTTTTCTGTAAATTGCATATATACATATAAGCAGAGATGAACATATTGCATATCGTTTAATGTGAAGGCTAAATACAAATAATTAATATCAGAATAGAAAAAGAAGTTCAATTTAAGAAGACCACAAAGAAGGTGGTATTGTCTGGCAAAATGTTACTTTAGAAACTTGAACACTTTATTTATTTATTATTATTTAGTAGATTCTGATACTGTGGACAGACAAAGACGTGTTCATTGATGTCTATTGTATCTGTGTTTTGGGGGGAGGGGGTGAGAAGGCATGACATCAACAAACACAGATCCTGGGAGTCTGGTGGAAGAAATAGAGCAGACTCATTTATTTAGCAATGGAGAAAACCTTATATATCCTCCCAGCGCCAAGGCATCCCCATCCATAGGCCCCCGCATGGTCTCCCCTCCTTAGCTAGGTACTATCATGAGCTCTGACAGACCAGAAGACTTCAGGTTACCTCTTCGAATTCTGGTAGGCCTTAACTTTCTACAATTTCTTACATGGTGTGTAGGCTCACAGTTATCCTGATATATAAACCATATAAAGACTCAAGAAAGAAAAAATAATATAGACCAAAACTCTCAATGAATGAATGAATAAAAATTTGGTGCATTGACACAATGGAATATTACTTAACTGTTAAATATTTTATTTATTTGTTTGTTTATTTATTTATTTTTTCGAGACAAGCTTTCTCTATATAGCTCTGGATATTCTGGATTTATCTCTTGTAGACCAGGCTGGCCTTGAACTCACAGAGATCCTCCTGCCTCTGACTCCCAAGTGCTGGGATTAAAAATGTATACCACCACCGCCTAGCTAATTGTTAAATATTTTGAAAAGATATAAGTGGGTAGAGCTATAAAATCTTGTGTCAGGTAACTCAGACACAAAAATACATGGATGGTATACATGCATGTATATGTGCTATTGGCTGCTAAGACTTTGAAAACTGGGCTACCATCCATATAAACATAAAGGTTATGTATAGATCAAGGGACTGGGGGTGCATACTGCCAGGAATAAGAAACTAAATAGATAGCCATGTGTGGATGAATGTGTTTGGACCAAAAAGATCAAACAGGGAGGGAAGGGGTTCAGGGATGAAATACAGGGAGGAATAGCTAAAACTAGGGAACATTTGAAGGGTCAAATGGATAACTAATACATAATATAGTAAAAGCTTCTTAAAATACATATGTAAAGGGAATCTAAATGCAATCACCAAGTATTGGGGATACAGAGTCACAACTAGACATCTCTCATCACTAAACAAAGCCTCTCTTTCCATTAGTGGGTTACATCTAACTCCCAAGCAGCCCGGACTATTGCTGACCTTATTGGTTGCTCTGTTCACGTGACCTATTCAAATTGTTTGCCTTCTCTCAGTCTACATGTAACCCTGAGCTTAGCCCCCACACCTCTACAACCTCAAAAGTTCAGAACCCCACCTTGCATGTAATAGCTCAGATTAATTTGTGGTTGCCTAAAATTTGTGTCCCTGCCACTCGATTCTTTCTCAATCAGGGTTCTTTATCCCTGCTACACAGAGATGTTTCTTCCTCAGTCAGCCTTCTAATTCCACCTCTCAGTAAGGAATCTTTGAAAGTCCTTGACTTTCATTAGACTTCTTTCATCCTCAGTAGTGACTATAGCCCACACTTATACTGTATGATGAGTAAGGTGACCTGAGAATTCACCAGTTAAATATCATGGAAATAAAAGATCTCATGTTTACTGCAGCCAACTACCAAAAGGAGCAGGACTAGTTGGGAAATTGCCAGGAACAAACCTGACATACCTTTAAATTTATTGTTATTCAATAAGTGCTGATATTGTGAAACACAAATCTATAGTCCTGTAATGGTCACTTCTCAGTGCCTTGCAGAGTCAATCAGAATTCTCATGAATAAAGAGCTAGAGGCTGTGGAATAAGAAAGAAAAGTTCCGGCCATTAGTATTCTCTTTTGACCAGATCCATGAAGACCTTCCTCCCAGAACCTGATAGAATAGACACATCAGTGTAAAGCCCATCGCATTTTTAAAACCAGGTACTTTTAGCAAAAGCTATTTGAGAAGAAAATGTCTTATTCACATATAGTTCCATTATTCTTTTGCATTTTCTGTGATTTTAACCTAAAGATAGGTTTTTCCTCTAGATTCAAGTCTAGCTGATAGCAGTAAATTACTGCTGAAAAAAATGGGTATTATTCCTACCATTCTTTTTCCCATTATTATTTTTTTAGAAAAAAAATTACTTTTGAAAAAAAAAATAAGTGCACGATTGACAGCTAGCAGGCTTAGAGTGCCAGTAGTTTCTATCATCAATACTCTCAACGAGTTCTCAAAAGAGAACTCAGCTTTGTTGCTTTTTGTCATTCTTTGAAACGGGCTTATAGATATCCTTTAATTCCAAATATATGCAGATGGTGCTTTTAATCCTCTAACTGGGGGAGTCTGAAGCATGATTAAATGAAAACTCAGGGAAAGGTATCGGGGTTCAACCTGAAGATTCGAGAAGTAAAACAGCCAGCCACTTGCTCATACCTCAACCTCAATCTGAAATGGCCATCCTGCCTCCCGGAATCTCAGAACAAGAATTTGTCTGAGAGCTGTCTTCCCCATCTCATATTCCTCTCTAGGGCTGGGATTACAACAGGCACGGCCCAGTTTCTATGTCAATTATGGGATTAAAGGTGTGTGTTACCGTAATTTGGTCTGTAAGACTGCCCAGTTAAACTGGGGCTGTTTTACTATCAGATCTTCAGGCTGTCCTTATTTATTAAAATAAAGTTGAAATGCCACTACAATAGTCTATGAAAACTTCATGCAGAATAATTTTTGAGTTCAGTAAGATTGTGTGTGTTTCTTTTCCACTCATATTCAACCCTCACTAATTATTAGCAGTACAGCAAAAGATGCTTTTGAAAATGAGTTTTTATTGAATGCCTATTACATGCAACTGTGATTCCAGGGGCTTGTGAAGCAAAATGGGGTCTCTGTTCTAGATGATACATTTTAGTAGGAGGGGATAGAGAGTGGAAATAAAAATAATGCCTCTTAAAAGATGTTCTTCTTAGAACACCAACTGTTACAATAGCATTAAAACAAAGCAACTCTTGAATGTGCCCTAGATAGCAGGAAAACAAACAAACAAACAAAAAAAACAAAAACAAAAACAAAAACAAACCTGTGGCCAGGAAGAGCTGAGGCACTCAGGAACCACAAGGGGTAACAAATCAGGTTGGCAAATGACTTCATATACCAAGTTAATCATTTTGGCCTCTGTTCATTCAAACAGCATTCTGTTGGTTATGGCTTACATGTGGCAATCCACCACAGGCTTTCTGTGTTTTATGTTTCTATTGGCACTGTTGTGGGGAGTTCTGCAAACTTTAGGAGGCAGTCCTATGTAGAAGACATAGACCACTGCATATACCACATATACCATTAGGCTTCTTCTTACCCAAGCTTTTCTTCTTCTTGATTTTTTGTTTGTTTGTGTGTTGTATTTATTTATTTATTGCTCCTGTTGCCAAAAAACCAAAAAGAAATTGTTCCAACATATTCTCTCACTTCTATTATATTCTGCCTTAGAATGAGTTCAGACACATGATATCCAAAGACCATGGATTGAAGCCCCTGAAGCTACGAGCCTAAGCAGATAGTTCATTCCATATGTTGTTTCTGCCGAGTATTTACTCACAGAAATGAAAAACAGGTTGATAAACTATTGTAAGATTCCTATTAGGCACCTAAGGGACTGTCTCAATTTGTATCTGAGATGATGTAAGAATGTTGCAATCAGAAATATTTTTAATACAGTTTGATAATGGAATAATATGGGCCAAATATTGATTACGAAAGCAGGCATACAACCATCCTTGTTACCATACCATCTGAAAACACAAGCACATAAAGTGCATGACTTTCAGGATATAAGGAGGTAAAAAAATCGAGACACACTTTTCTTTCTAATCCCGTGTGCATTCTACCATCATGTGTGTATATATGCATATATATATATGTATGTAATGGTGCACATGTGGAGTTCAGAGATAACCTTGTAAGAGCTGTCTCCCCCAATATATGGTTCTAGGAATTGAATGCATGTTGGCTGCTTGGAATCAGGTACCCTTAACAGCAGACTCCTCTTTCTGATCCTCACAGTTTTCTCAATCTCAAAATCATTTCTTATTTTCTAATATTTTTCTTCAAGATACATTCTAAGTGTTTGAGGAAAGAGTTCAGTTGGTAAAGCACAGAACCCACATCAAGCTGGAACAAGGGGGCACAACTGTAGTACTGGGAAGGGATGGCTAGATCCCTAGAGCTCATAAGTCAGGTACTCAAATAAAATTAGGTGTTCAATGATTGAAGATGACTCCCCAGCCTTGACTTCTGGCTTTCAGATGGAAAAACAATATAAGCTTGTACAATTGTGCGCACATGTGCTCATACCCACACAAATACACTTATAGCACACACACACACACTATATATATATACATATACATATATATATATAATCAATATTTGATATATATACTCAAATAGCATATGATATCAAACAGTTTGGTAATTATATAGCCTTATATTTTTCAGATTTTCCAACAATAATGATTTTATCCATCAATAGTCTCAATTTTCTAGGCAGATTTAGATTTGAAATAGTATTATCACTAAGTACTACCTCAATACTGAGTTTTTATCTCAAGCTATATATTTGTCTTCTATTAATTATATGTGATGTTATCAGAGAGCAGAGATAAAATACAGATTTCACTTTAGAATAATGATAGAATTGTTTATTCTGAAACAAGTGTGAGACATTACAATCTTGAGCCAGGGTTCAGTTTGTATTAAGTGACATATCCTATCCTAGAAGAGTTCGCCTAAGCTTCTATAGCCATGAAACAAATAAAGACATGAAGCAGTGTCTGTAGCAGCCATGGTAGGGGGCATTAAATAGCTGTGCTGTGGAAAAGTAAGGAATTCCAGTAGGTTTCAATTATTACCTTGTAGCAGGAATGTTTATTCACTTACCCTTTATTTTTTCTTAGATCTGAGGATTGAACCTATTCATTCCAATGTGCCAGAAAAGTAGTGCAACTTTTCACCGATTCTCGTGTAGCAGTTTATCTTGAGAGCTGGTGAAGGCTATAGTTGTCATAGACTCTGTAGTATCGTTGACACAGATGTGTTGACGTTAGAGAACTCTTATCCAACAAAATCATAAGCGCATATAATGTGATTATTTATTTGGAAAACTTAATTCAAGCTGCAATACACTCATCTACTACACTTAGTCAGTAGAGACACACATATTGTGCTGAAAGTTATAAAAAAGAAAGTGAAAACATATGCAGCCTTATAAGCAGCAATTTGAAATTTAAAATATTTTTTCATTTCATATTTCCTATACTTCTTGAGAATTTTATACATGAATACATTGGACGGCAATCATATCTATCACCTTCACCTCTACCTGATCCACCAAGATGTACTCACCCCAATTTCATCCGTAGTTTATAACTTTACTAGTTTAGTTAGTGGTGCCCATTTGTGCATAAGTGTGGGACCACTTACTGAAACATTGAAATATTATCAGTATTCCCTGCTACATAACCTATCAATCCAAAGTATTCCTCAGTAAAGGGTAAAGTCTGGAGATCATCTAACTCATCTGGCTGGAATTGTGGCTGCCCTGATCTAGTGCAGGTTTTGTACAATTTCTGGGAGTGCTGCTCAAGTCCTGTCCTGAAGTCATCATTTTTACAGCACTTCTTCCCATCTTCCTGCTGTTACAATCTTCCTCCTCACCTTCCACGTTCTGTGGTCCCTACGTTGGTGGGAAGTATGAGGTAAACATTTAGGGCCAGGAATCCATATATGTATAAAGTGATGATGCCTCATTGGTTTCTTAAAATAGGACTGAAAATAACCTAACAGTGTTCATGAGAATAAAGCCCTGTTAACTTGCTATTTGATTAGTATACAACAAGAGTGAAACAGTAATCAGTAACTGTAGTTTTGGTTCCCGGGAAAGCAGAAGCAGCCAGAGCAATAGATACTCATTTCCCTTTGAGTGAGAGGTGTGTCAGCCATGTGACATTGTACCTAATAATCATGTACAGAGACTTGGTACAGAAGACAGAACTGGGTATTTCTGAAAAATGGTACAGAGACCTTAGAGTGGAAGGATGCTGAGTAGCACATGCCACCCCATCCCCAAAGGTTCTGTCTCCAAGGCCGAATTTGTCTACAAAAAATTCTTGATGGCAGAGTGCATCCTTTCAGTGCAGTAGACATCCTTGTATCTGAATAGAGCAGAGTGCTTGAAATTTTCTTTGAGTGGAGTGTTTGAAATCAAGCAAACTGAGTGGCAAATAAGGCGAAACGATTCTCCACATGTAGAAAAAAATCAGCAGAAACTTTCAAACACACAAGTTATGGAACAGCTCAGCCGGGGATCTTACAGAGCCTCGTGTCACATTATTACCCCCAGCTCCACAGATGTGGACTTGGTTCCTGCTACAATTCCCTAAAATGCAGTGAAGCAGAGCTGTGGACAGTAGTGTGGACCCTGGTGACTCCTCCGTACAATGCCCTTTGCGTCCATTCAAAATGAGACACTTCCATTTAACTAGATATTTAGGTTCTTGTAGTCTTTCTGTGGCAACACAATGGTAGAATACATAAAAGGAGCAGGGTGGACAAAACAATCTATGAATTTAATCCCAACAACCAAATTTATAGTATTTTTAATTCTTTTCAGGTTATAGTATATTGTTTCTCTCTTCCATCATTTCCTCCCTCAAAATCTTTCCATGTACCCATGTATATATTTAGGAATACATGCATACATATGTTATATATATGTATATATACATGTATATATTCCTAAAATGATACATATAGTATGATAAATCTTCTCCATCTATGTAATATTCTTGTTTGCATGTATACAGGGCCGAGCATTTTGTACTGAATACCTAGTTTAGAAGTCTCCATAAGCGTTCCCATTATAGTGTTAAGATGATCACTGATATTATCCTTGCTCAACTAATTTTTAGGTAGCCATGAAATTCATGGTTGTAGCCTCTCTGACATTTTTAGGAGACATAATCTCATAGCAAATTTCCTGTTCTTGTGTTTCTTATAGTTTTTTTTTTGTTTTGTTTTGTTTTGTTTTGTTTTGTTCCCGTTCCATAATGTTCCCAAAGCCTTAGGAATAGGAGTTGTATTGTAGAAGTTGATGGGCTAGAGAAAAATAATCATCTAAAAAGGTGAGGATGTTACCTGTGAATGGCCTGTTTGTATCAGGTGTTCAAAATGATAACCTGGCCTGAGCTACAGTCAAGAGCCAAGTCATGGAATGAGGCTCTGAAGCAGCCAAGGGGGCATGAATCACTGTTTGCCACTGTGGGTTTCGCAGACACTTAGGGCTACGTTGTTTTCCAAGAGCCAGTTGCTGAGGGGGCCATATCAATCTGAGTGCTCTTTGCTGCCAGGTGGGGTCATGGTATTGGCCTGTCAAGGTTGCTGCTAAGGACCGTGTCTGGGCCCATAGTCCAACATAAGCCAGGGTCTGAGTTGATACTTCTACGGCTTCTGTTACCACCAAGAACTGTGAAGATTCCTGGGTTCTGGTCAGTCACCTGAGATCACGTTGGTGTCCAAAGGCCATGCTGCTGTGGGGTCCATAATGATCTTAAGGGCCTGTGCTGCCAACTAGAGCTATGTTGATGTCTGGGTCTGACTGCTGCCTAGGGCCATGTTTGGTCCATGGACCTGCAGTTGCCAGGGTCTGGGGTGGTGTCTGTGGTTCCTGTTGCCACCTTTGGCTTGGTGGGTATCCAGGATCTGGTCAGTCACCCAAGACCATGTTGGTGTCCAGGGGCATACTGATCTGGGTAGCCTGTGCTGCCACCAGAGTCATTCTGACCTCCAGGCCCACTGCTGCTTCAGGTTATGTCTAGGCCCATGGTCCTCCTGTAGCTATGGTCTGTGTTGATATCCCTCACCAAATGTAGCACATGGGAGAGTTGTCCCTGTACCCCATCTGAGAAATACACTGCAGCTGATCGTGTTGCAGGTGAACCAGCCCTCAAAATTTGAGAAAAGGAGAAGTGACCCTGACTCCCAAATCTGCCATTTAGTGGCATGGGTGAGGAAAAGATGCTGGCTGTCTCCTCTTCTGCCCCATGCTTCCTGAGGCAGGCTGGAGAGCTGGCCTTGGGGTCACGATAGTGAAGTAACTAGTCCTGCTTTTCTCTAGCAGTAACACACAGCAGAGCAGACCCTGATCTTGCCAGGCTTGTACACTAGAGCAAATCTTGCTGTAAGGGGAAGAGGTGAGGCAGCCCTGAAGGCATGAGAGCAGGAGACCTGGTTCCATCTACACAACACACACACACACACACACACACACACACACACACACTCACTCACAACAATCTGGAGAGAAGGCACTGAAATTCACCTGGGCAAGACAGTGTAGCTGTCCCTAGTGGTTTGAGAATAGGTGAGCCGGACTGGAGGGCCTGAGATTAGGAGAACCTGCCCCACTCCTTGCTGCAGGGTGAGGTGGGTGAGCTAGCAGAGGCAGAGCTGGAGGCACCCAGGTGATGGTGGTGGGGAAAACTGGTGGGCTGACCAGCCCAGCTACCACTCCAGAAACAGGGCTACCCTAAGTTAGTTTACCCTAGCATCTAGTTCATCTATGAACTGTTGGAGCATGGAGAGTTGATGAACCTACAGATCCCAAACTGCAGGATCTCAAAGACAAAGGACAACAACAGAATATCCAAGAGGATCTCCAGTGATAACAGATTAGCAGTGATGTAGTAGAAAACAGAGGCCTCAAACCAGACCAACTACTCATGGCAATAAACACTTGCAAGTGAAGATGAAAGGAGTAAAGGGTGAAAAGGTGAACTGTGTGTCTCTCACTGGGACACGCTACAGCTTCTATGATGAGCTTCTTCTTCTCCTTCTCCTCCTTCTTCTCCTTCTCCTTCTCATTCTCATTCTCATTCTTATTCTTATTCTTCTCTCTTTTCTTTTTTTCCTTTGTTTTGTTTTCTCAGGTTTTTTTTTCCTTTAAATTTTTTTTTCAGGAGGTCGCAAGGGCAGAGGGTGAATGCAGAGAGCCAGGGAGCCAGATGGGATCAGGATGCATCATATAAATTCAACAAAGAATCAATAAAAGTTAAAAAATATGTTCATACTATTTTACTAGGTTGGAAGTCTGTTCATGCATTGGTACCTGCTTAGATGCTTTAAAAGATTACCATAAACTTAACATTGCGCAGGTCGCACTGTGATACTTTCTAGAATTGGGGCTACTATTTTTCAATTGTTTCTTTTTATTATTAAGTAATGTAGAGATCTGAGTCCATCCTAGCTGTTGGTCTGAGCTTGTATTAATATTCAATGTGAATGGAATCCTGCTTTTGGCTTCACCATAAACAAGTCACACCATGACTTACTGTTCATTTGGGACATTCTTCTTCCTTGCTAAGACAGAAAGGATAATTTTTAAAGATGCAGTGTTGTTATCTGTGTCATTACCTTTTATATATCCTACTGGATGGACATCATAGCAGCATCTGATATACATGAAGAAAGAGATTACATCACAGTTGGTCATTTGGGATCGTCTTAATTTGGATTGGCCATACTTAATAGGGAAATAATAATAGATAGTACAGAGGCAGATTACAACACACACACACACACACACACACACACACAGGTATATGCAGTCAGCAATAAACACAAAAAATTAGACTGAACTAAATCAATTAAGAACACTGAATGACAATGTATTAGTTTAGTTAAAATTTACTCATACTAGGAAGCAACCTATGCATTATAGCTAAAAATTCAGACACACTAGTGCATAAATCAAATCCAGGATACTCAGATAGATTCTTACTCCATATTTTACCCTCATTCTAAGTACACCCTTCAGATCTTTGTGCAAGGAGTCTTCATTCATCAAATGCAACCTTCATTTAGATATTAAATACAGTTTTAGAGACACAGTATATGTGTTTGCAAATATTTAAACATTTTTGATAACCTGATTCCCTCTTTTAATTTAAGTCCTATAACTGGAATACATAAAGTCCCAAATTCAAAAATGGTAACTTCTAAATACTTGAAAAGCTTGCCTGATTCTCCACTATTCTTATCATGTTAAAACTCAATTATAATAAATATGGATGTAAAATGACTTAGAAAATTCTTCAACCTCAAAGAACTTGGAGTTCAGAAGACAATGCAATTCTTTGATGTCCCCGTGAAAGGATTTGGTATAAAACGGTTAGTAGGGATGAATATTAATGGACTCAAGAACAATAAAAACAGAAAATGATGAAATTAACAACTTCTTCTACAAGAACATATTATTTTAGGAAAAGTGGCTGTAATGATTTAAAATTTGTTTCTATCCTATATTTCTTTTAGCGAGGATCATTGAAATCTCAACATTGCTCCAAGTACAAATGCAATACTTTAGATATAGGTAGATACCCTATCAGATGATATTGCAAGGGAGTGTCTTCTGGTTCTTGTTCTCAGTGTAAACCACTCTAGCTAAAGACATAGTCATACTGCCCGTGACACACTGCTTACCTAAACTTCCTTCTGTAGTACTCAGGTGCATCATCACTTCATTTCATCCTGTAGCATTCATTTTATCCGATCAGTGATAAACCATGACTTGCTTGTCAAGAATCTGATTCTGCTCATGAGCAAGTGAATCTCAAATAGTTTCTACTTCAGGAAACTGTCCACATATTAAAAAAACAAAAACAAAACAAAACAAAATCCTTGTTTAAAAAAATGGTTGCACCTTTTGGACTGAGGAAATTAACACTGCCATTTCTATTCATAATCTCACTTGATTCTCATAGCTTCTCACAACATAAACATAATTGCAAAGGAAAATTGGGAAGGTAAATTTGTGTCAGTTTTTATATTTTAATGTTATAAAGTAAGGATACAAGAAAAGAGTAGTAAATAATCAACAAATTGTAATGTTTCTTTATAATTGCTGTCAAGGGGGACTTTTCCTGCATGGGACACCTGTAACATGTTTGTGTGAATTCTGATGATGAAAGTAGCATTTGAGGCGTGGCAGTAGTGGGGCATATCTGGGTGATTGTAGCACAGGCCTTTAATCCCCGCACTCAGGAGGCAGAGGCAGGTGAATCTCTGTGAGTTTGAAGCCAGCATGGTCTATAGAGTGAGTTCCAAGACAGGGTCTAAAATCTACAAAGAGAACCCTGTCTCAATAAACACCAACAACAAATAGCTTAAGAGGCAGGTCAATGCTTCTCACACTATCCAAACTGAATGGGTACATTTGTCCTTTCTGAAATTCCTATTCTGTAGCTGATTATTTTTCAAAAATACAGTGGCGAGGGAAGTAAAAACAGTAGACAGGGAAAAGTTCAGTGCTTGTTACTCAACCCACAGACGTGGAATCGCATTTCAGCAATTCGGTACAAGGTTCTAGATGCTTCTCTCTAAACTCCCTTCTTGCTGTGACTGCAGATTGCTGATAAAATTCTCCAATGTATAATTCTGCAGATTCCATGATAAATATGACTTGTCAGGTAAGCTTGATGACACAGTTGCAAGTATGTATCAGAAGGGTTACTGGAACTATTTATTTTAATGTTTGTTGGTGCAGGTTAGTAGAATAAACATGTTTATATTCATGTATTCTAGGAAGTACCTAGTTATTCCTCAATGAAACAGGTCTTCAAAAATGCAAAATTAATTTAAGGTTATAGCTAGATCACATGAGAAAATGTTTTAATATATACTGTTAGAAATTATATTTAAAGTATTATTCTATAAAATTGTTATTGACAATGTTTAAGGAGCAGGTTGCTAAGTTTAAGACACCATTTTCTTTAAATAGTCTAATTAAGTTCTTTACAGACAGTCAGTCACTCAACAAAAATAATTCCTAACATTCTTATGAAAATTTCAACATTTAGATAGGCATATTTCTAAACAGTAAAATTATCTTTCCAAAAATAAAGACAGGGCTTGAGGGCTGGGTGTTATAATAAGGGCATGTCACAACTTTAAAATGATAACTAAAAGCAGGAATTTTGTATTCTTGAACTATCAGTGTTGCCAATGTTAATCTTTTAAAATTGAAATTCATTTTTGTTTTGAGGTTCAAAAACAAGGAAGGTATATTAAGTCTGACATTGTTGCTAAGTAACTTCACCTTCTATAGAAACACAAGATGTATTGTTGGATACAATTGGGTTCAAATAACTTATAGATTTTATATATTATATGCATTCATTGGAAAAAAGCCATTTAATATTGGATGGCATTTTCTAAAATAGTACAATATTTTAAATACACTTGACATTGAGCCATTCCTCTTAGAGGTAATGGGATTGCAGAGATAATTGTCTGTTGAGTCCAGTTTTATAATATGAAAACACAACCTTTGCACCTAATGCTGGAAAAAGAAGTTCAGTAATTTTCTTTCTAATAGCAAGAAGAGCGTTATAAACTCATCTGGGCCAAAGTCTTTAAGGCAAGGATAAGCCATCAGGTGGAGAGCAAATCAAGAGCAAGGAGCAGAGCTCGTCTTTTTTTTTTTTTCAGACTATTACCTTTTTTCTCCTTTTTTTTTCAATCTAAGATTTGAGTTTCTAAGTCTTTTTGTTTTTTCAGAAACAAATATCAAGACTTTCTAGAGCTCCTACTGTGTTTATTTATATCAACATAGTTAAATTTTGAATGAAGGGCTGTTATCAATGTAAAGATTCTCATAAGGTGAAATGAGGACTTTTTAATCTATGAAGGAACAGGAGTAGGCAGACCTTTCTACCCTGTGTAGGCAACTGTGACCTAAAGAACCATAGACATAACTGATCACATATGAAACTGATGAACTGTGTTAGTGCATGATATGCAGATTATTCACTGGAGAGTACAGGTTGTGGGTGTTCTCCCACAAGACACAGGACACAAGATAGGTTTGCAGCATTGTATGACCAGCCTCACGCATCCTTTGCTATTTAAGGAAACGCAGAGATTGGAAGAACCTGCCAATTAATGCAGACATTCCTGGGGGTGAAATTTTGTGGTGATGTGAAGTAATTTAAAAGTTTGCAAGTCACGGTTCCATAAAAGGTAAATGGCAACAAATTAAGATCAGCAAGATATCTCGAGTGTAGCATACCCAAGTTCAAGTGCCAAGAATAATCGTGAAACTTGGAGGGATGGGCAAAATGAAAGCCCCACCCTGGGCTCCTTGCCTGCTTAAAAGACAGGGTAGCACTGTCTGGAAGGGACCTTTGAATGACAAATTGAATGAAGACGGTCATGAGAGTATGAATTCTTGGGGAAGTACCGCTTATAGAAAAGATACCACTTCGTCATAGCTTTTGAGTACAGAAACCCAACATGTACTTCTGTTTAAATTTGAGAAATCCCTCTTCTGGCTCTGGCAGAAGAATGAGAACCTGGTGAACTATTCCTAGAGAATTTCTGTGGTGAAATCTTCTCAAACAGAAATCACCTAGAAGGGACATTGCTTTACATAGGAAAAAGAAATCCTTGCATGCTGCCTCAGTCTGGACTTCCGCCCAATCTTCAGGACGACTGCTGCCTCTCAACTTTAAAGTGCTCACCTTTTAATACTCAACTGATAAAAAAAGAGCACCCACAGCATTGCGTCTGGATTAAGTTTGAATATTCACAAACTTTTATCATCGTTTTTATAGGCAAATGACATTAGCTATTTTTGAACAAATATTAACTTTCCATGTTAACACAAGTTTGAGTGAAGTTGGTGTTCAAAAATCAGCTGTCTAACTGGAATAAGAATAAAAAAGGGCTATCATTGCTATTTCTCCAAACCATACACATGAAATATGTTCTCTCAGGCATATATAATATGAGCTTACAAATTCCTTGAAGTAGATATTTTGCCACATTACAGTCACACAATTTATCAGAAATTCTTCAGTTATGGAAAAGTTCTAATCATTTAATAGAACACGTCTTTCAAATACACTGGTGAGTCTGACTCCCTACAGCACAATTGTTCACAAGATTCTGAACTGACAGACATGTTTCATTCACAGGCTTCCTAATGCAGTTGTGCATTGGGGATTCTTCAGTGTGCTTCTCGTGGTTTCAGTCTGTGTAGCAGTAAAGAATTAATCACAAATAAAGTAGGAAAACTTGGGTTTTATCTTCAGGCTCTTATGATTATTTTTATGTAAGACTTTCACCAAATTTTAAGTCTCAATATGGTGAAGACAGAAGTCTGCATTTTTAAAGAAAAAGACATTGTTTAACATAATTATTGCTATACCACTCCTCTGCTTTGGTTGTCTTTTACTTTTATAACTTAATACTTTAATATAGTGCAACATTTAAAAGGTTTTTATAAATATTTGCTATTGGTGGTGCAAGCTGAAAAATGAAAGGCATAATAGACAAAGAATGTCAGGAATTCAAAAATTTGTATGGCAATTGATACATTTGTTAGGATTAATAATGTCTATTTTACTTAAGTTGACAACATATTTTGAAAACTGATCCAAACAAGAACTTTTGAATGACTTTGAACTTTCTTCTGTCAGCTGGCTAAGCGAGAATAAGTGGTCCAGCTGATGGTGGTGCTCAATAGGGAATGATTTCTAAAATAGGAATTGATGGGGTGAAATGAAACACAATATACTGTTCTACATTTTCATTTTAAAACCATTATCAAAGAAGGCTAGTAAAAGCTATAAAAGCTAGAAAGACATCCTGGCTGTCACAGAGAATATCATTTTCTGAAGATATTGTCCTTCTTAACCAGGGTGAAGAGCAAAGACCATGACTCTCATAGACATTTATTAAAATGAATACCAACGAATCAACATTTTAAACAGTTTTTCTAAGCACCTGTCTGAAATAATGAAAAAAAGTCGCTTTGCAAATGTTTTGCAAATAATCAAGTTTAAAAATAGTTTCTGGATACCCATCACAGTCAGCTCTTGGTCAGTGATAAAAGTATGGTCTTCTTATGAGGTTAATGAGTACAATCCATAAGCTAGAAGAAAGAAATATATATTTATTACTATTACCAAAATAGTTTTCCAATAATTATTTTAGAATTTACATAAATAAAATTTTTGGGACTGAAAAAGCATGGGATAAAACCGGACTCGCTGAACATAGTGGACAATGAGGACTACTGAGAACTCAAGAACAATGGCAATGGGCTTTTGATCCTACTGCACATACTGGCTTTGTGGGAGCCTAGGCAGTTTGGATGCTCACCTTACTAGACCTGGATGGAGGTGGGTGGTCCTTGGACTTCCCACAGGGCAGGGAACCCTGACTGCTCTTCGGGCTGAGGGGGGGGACTTGATGGGGGAAGGGGAGGGTAATGGGAAGCGGTGGCGGGGAAGAGGCAGAAATCTTTAATAAATAAATAAATTAAAAAATAAATAAATAAATAAATCAAAAAAAAAAAAAGAAAAAAAAAAGATTTTAGATGCAATGTCCTCTAGAATTTATGGCAACCCCCTCCCAAACAACTGACATTCTACAGAACACTGCTGTTGAAATTAAAAATAAGCGAGGCTTTCTCCAGCTGGAACAATCTGTGGCTCAATCACAAATCAGCATTGGATACCAAAGACTAAACTTTAGACATCATTCAACTGATCTAAAAATTCGTCAAGCTGTGGTAGCAGCAAATAGAGATCTAAGCTTCAACTTAACAAAGGTGCGCTAGGCAAGGATATCAAAAGACACAACCAGCATCCTAAATCCAAATACCAAGAGCTCATTGTGAAAACATAAATACCATGAAAAGTCAGAGAATGTCTTCTTCAAAAATTGCCGTCATTTTAACTGTACCCAATGACAGCAACTAATTGATACACATGACTAAGGGGAAAAAAATATAAATACCTCTAAAACTCAGAGAACATGAATGAGGCCAGAAATAAATCAAGAAAATACAAACACTTAAATTAAGAAGACAATTCAGGGTAGCACAGGCAATAAAATTTAATAAAGAGATGGAAATTTTGAAGACAACTGAAACTGATCTAAAATCTGAAGTGAAAAACTCAGAGACTATAATAAGATACTCAATGAAAACTCTCACCAATAGAATGAATCAAGTAGAAGATGGAACACAAGAGTATGAAGCAATAGTAGAAGAATTAGATCACATATATTAAAAAAATGAAAACCATATCAGAGAAAGCAGAAAATTGGGACACTATGAAAACACAAACCTATGAATCATAGATATAGATGAAGGTAAAGAGATTCTGATCAAAAACACAGAAAATGTTTTAAATAGCATTATAGATGAAAAATTCCAAGTCTAGAGAGAGAGTTGTCCATTCACATTCCAGAGGTATACAGAAATCTAAAGAGACAGAGTTTGTTAAGAAGTTTACAAAGTCATATAACAGTCAATCAACTACATACCAAAAACAGAGTATCAAAAGCTACAAAAAGAGAAGCACATCAGTCATAAAGTAGCTCTACAAGAATAACAGCTAAATTTCCACTGGAAACATTAAAAACCATAAAGGTTTTGATGAATATTCTACATAAAATGTGGAACATTTTGGAGGTGGGGCATTTCTAAAGGAATTGGGTCACTAAGGTGTGTTCTGATTATTACCTCCCACTATCTGATTTTCTTTGTGTGCTCTGCTTCCTGCTGTGCTGAGATAGGAGGTGCCCCTGCAATACTCTCTACCTGCTAGGCACTCTCCCATATATCCCTTACTATGATATACTAAAGCCTTCTAGAACTCTGAGTGGAGCATTTTCTATCAAAACCCAGACCAATAAATCAAAAAAAATGTTATTAAACAACACACATTCTTCTGTGACAAACTTGAAAATCAGTGGTCTCAACTTCAGAATTAAAAGACAAAAGAAAGCAGGGTGGATTAGAAAATAGGGCACATCATTTT
This sequence comes from Microtus obscurus, assembly GCA_963919715.1. NCBI lineage: Eukaryota > Metazoa > Chordata > Mammalia > Rodentia > Cricetidae > Microtus > Microtus obscurus. The sequence goes on along the minus strand of CAWTZC010000015.1, from coordinate 21,235,344 downwards.
CCTGCCATCAAAAACTTTATCTCATGACTCTGTACAATATTGTCTTAAGATAAAAGGACAAATAGTCATTCCAAGAGAACAGAACAAGAAAGCATGCAGCAATTACTATTTTAGTATCTGACATAATAGAGTTCAAACCAAAACAAATCAAATTTAGACTTAAACATGTCACTTCATACTGGTCAAAAGAAGAACTCTTCATGAGGCATTATAATTATAAACATATATGCATTTGAGGCCTGTCCCATAAAAGACAATCCATATCTGGTAATGAAAAACTTCTTAAAATTTCATGGCTGTGAAGAATTTAGCCATATAGCCAAGTTTACTTCTATTAATTAATTGATTTGGCATAGTATCAAACCACTTCTTAAATATCTATGTTTATGCTATGGACAAAGGATCCACTTGCCTTAATAAGAGGAGTTCATTTCAGTGAAGAGAGATGAACTGATACTCATGTAGGTACACGAATTTAAAAGAATAAGAGATGGATAAGTGTTCAGCCTTAAACAGACAATACTGCCACCTCTTTTAAGCCTCAGAGATCACTGTGGAAGGCGTAAAGCAATGTGAGAGCTGAGAAATAAGGACAATAGTTGTGAAACATTGTCTTTTGGAATGGTACAGCCAATTTAGTCATAACCTCACTGTAGACTTGACTGTTAAAATTCAGAAAAATATTTGACCCTGTTGCATTAGCCTACACAATTTTTGAGGTCCAATGATCTTTTCCTAAGTTCCTGTAAAAAAAAAATAATAATTGAACCAAGAACAGCAGAGACCAACCAACAGTGTGTCAAGAGAAGATTAAATGTTTGCTCAAGCCAAAAATATGGAGTCTGTTCTGAATTTGTTGAAAGTATAACAAATACAGAATGTATTTGCTGACTTTTGGAAGGAGAATAAGCCCCATGTAGTTTAAACAAACATACTTTAATAAAGGAATTCATCGAATATTTAAAATGAAAACAAATGTGATTAAGACATGTTTAACAGACTTAGACACATACACAGCCATACATAGATCAGTGGGAATAACAAGAGTTAGACATGTAGAAATGATGCAACTCATCCACAACAGTATGGAAACAAAAATGATGAATAGACAGCAGGTGTTTTCTCCTTCTATCCTAGGTCTCGTTCCATGCAAGGACACAGCAAGACAATTCATGACATGTGGAAGTATTTATACATTAAAACAATTAAGAAAATGTTAAGAATGTGTGGTATATCTGTAGTATGATTGTACAACAGTTTTAAATATACCTACAAAGAAAATATGGGTTAATATTGAACATACTTATGAAAAAGAGTAAGATATAAAAATGTATTAATATATAAAGCTCAGAGTTTGGGAAGCTGAATATGAGAGGTGATAAGCAAAGGAAAAAATCATAACATGCATGCAAGCACTGCTGCACACCTTAGGAGCAGTCAAAACACCAAGGAAAGAATGACAAGAACTTTGTAACTTTCATCACAACAAATCATAGAAGTCAATAATAAAGGATCAAAAATGCAATATAAAAGGTGGCAAAATATATGTGTGAACTAGTCAGGGAAAATGAGTAGACAACTAAAGATTTTTTTTTGGCTCAAAACAATCAATATTCAATGCATTCAAATTAAAGTTTCACTCATGAACATTTCTTAGCTATCAAGGAAGGATGAAGTTGTGGGCGCATTCTCTGGACAAGCCTGTGATGGATAAACTTATTTACAGATGCATGAGTGGGTAAAGTCATATCAGCCCTGAGAATGATAATTTTGCAGCTCCAGTGCAGCTCCCTTTATTGTAATTAATCTTGCAGACATAATTTTTTGCACATTAAATAAAACATATATGGAACTATAATGTGTGGAAGTATTTATACATTAAAACAATTAAGAAAATGCTCAGAATGTGTGGCATGTCTTTAGAATGATTGTTACAACCATTTTAAATATACCTGTAAAGAAAATATGGGTTAATATTGAACATACTTATAAAAAACAAGATATGATTTATGTATATGCATATATATATATATATATACAATATTTGCAAGTTGTGCTTTGAAACTAATCAAATTACCCATTAATTCACAGCATACATTCTGAAAACATAGAAAGTGTCACTGCAATGTACTTGTTTGCACTAAAATGAAAAGCAGTACTGTTCCCTTCCAAAATTTACTGTTAGTAAGAAAATCTGGTGCTATGCAGAATTTGTCTAGTGGAATATAAGGTTTTTGTTGCTTTACTGCGTTCATTTATGTCATTAATCTCATTAATACATTCATGTAACAGTTCAGTTTTGTTTTTAATTATGTGAAAAATTATTTGTATATGTGTATGTATCTATGTGTGGGTAGGTCCATGTGAATTCAGTGCCTGAAAGGGCATGAGGATGATAATGGATTCCCTGGGGCTGGAGTTACAAGTGGATGTGGGTCACCCAATGAGGTGTTGGGAATTGAACTTCCTTTGTCTGCAAAAACATATGTGTTCTTCAACATTGAGCTGCCCCTCCTGTCTTAAATTTTATAAATATGACATTTTCTTCTAATTTTTGAGAATTTTATACACTTTATCTCGATCATAATCACAACTATTCCCAGATTCAGAACCATTTTCTACTTCATCCAAATTTAATGACTTTAAAAAATTCAATGATTCCATTTATGCTTTCCATATTGTCATATGTATTTGGTAATCCACTGTGTTTGGTATGCTTACTAGGTCCATGGCTACAAATAAACGTGTGTCTTCCTTACCCAGATACCATCTACTGTCAATAGCTCCTTAAAGGGCTTATTTTTTACTCCTGCAGAAATGTTGAGTTATCTTGTGCCATTCATGGACAGGCAAACATTGTTGGGAGTTCGTGAATGTGGTATCCTTGACATGTCCAGAAAACACCATATTCCCCAGCCCTCCAGACCTCTGATTCTTTTTTTTTTTTTTTTAAGGAAGATACAACTTTATTAAAAAATAAAACAACAACAACAACAAAACCAAGAGGCGTCTGTTTTCAACGGATGCCTTGGTGGATAAGGCTACTTTTGGCTATGCTGGCTTTCTCCCTCTCCCGCCGCCGCAGGGCAGGGTCCAACTCAAAGCAGCGCCACAGCCGCAGAGTCTCATCGGCTGCTGCTGATGCCACTGTGGCCCCATCTGGACTCATGGTGAGACTCAGGACCCGGGCTGTGTGACCTTTGAGCTCAGCCACCTTGGCCATGGTTGGGTACTTCCAAATAACCAGCTGGTTCTGGGCAAAGCCATGCCCTGAGATGAGCTCCTTATAGTGGGGAGACCAGAGGATGGAACACACCTGGGAATGGGCATCCACAGCACTCAAACAGGCCCCAGAGCAGACATTCCAAATGCGGATGTGTCGGTCACTGGTGCCTCCTCCGGTCGCCAGAATATTGGACTGCCAGGGACACCACGCAACAGCCTTGACAGCACCTTGATGTTGAGTGAAGGTCTGCAGTGGGGCCCAGCCACTTTCTCCAGGACCACTCGGCCACACGTTCACCACGTTATCATTGCCACCGCTTGCCAGATGTCGTCCATCCGGGGCCCAGCGCAGCCCACATACTTCCTGGCTATGGCCACTCAATGTGGCCACATGGTGTTCTGCTACCCGAACATCATGGTGGTGTATGTGGCCAGAGCGTGAACCACTGGACAGAATATAGCTGTTCCAACTTAGAGAGCTTACTCGAGCCGAGTGGCTAGTCATATTCCGAAGCCGTTTCTGCTGCTGCACGTCCCATAGCTGCACTTCAGCGTTACTGGTGCCCACGGCCAGGAAGTTGCCCTCTTTGATCCAGGCCACGGAGGAAATGTAGTCCCCAGGCTGTTCCATTTGCAACAGCTGCAGGATGTCACCGGTGCCGGCGTTCCATAAGTACACACTGTTGTCCAGTGCCACAGCCAGGACATTGCCAGAGCTCCAATCCACAAGGTTCAGGTAGTAGTCATTTCTGATTCTTTTAATATCCTATCTGCTTGCAAGATACTTCCAGAGTCCTGGGGGCTGTAGTGGAGAAGGAAGTAAATGTCTTGTTTGTGGCCGAGCACTCCACTGATATCTTTTTTTCCACGTTGATCCATGGTGAGTTTCTGCATGGACCACCATCCGTGTAACAAAGTAATGCATCTGATGAGATGTGAGAGATTAACTAATATACGGAGACATACAAATTGGAAGTGCAGTTTGATACTATGTTTGCTTAGCAGAATGAAAGTACTAAGTTCACCCCTGGGACCTGCAGTTCCTCAACATGGATTTTTCATCACATTTAGAGTAAACAGCATTTTCTTTTTCCTGTGCAATGGGCTTTAAATTCAGTCAGAATGTGGTTGGTTGCCAATATTGTAACCTGCGGGCAAAACTTGACATTCAAGTCATTACCTTAATTCACAGAACTGCCAGCTGGATGAGACCGTTGGTGATATTTCCCCTGAGTAGCCAAGTTAGCATCTTAAGGTACTGTGGCATCTCACAGCAGGCAAGAAACTTTTCTATAAAAATCAAATTGATTTAGCCAAGTTCTGTGACTAAAGTAGTGTTGCCTTCAGGGTCTCACCATCAAATTCTGGTTGACAAGAAGAATAGCAACAGCAATAGCCTATTTTCTTTGGGGATCTCTAGGACACCATTAACAGACAACTCAAGGGATGTATTTTTTTTTTAATTTATTTATTTATCTATCTATTTATTTATTTATTTATTAGATTTCTGTCATTTCCCCACCACAGCCTCCCATTTCCCTCCCCCTCCCCCAGTCAAGTCCCCCTCCCCCTTCAGCCCAAAGAGCTATCAGGGTTCCCTGCCCTGTGGGAAGTCCATGGACCAGCCACCTCCATCCAGGTCTAGTAAGGTGAGCATCCAAACTGCCTAGGCTCCCACAAAGCCAATACGAGCAGTATGATCAAAAACCCATTGCCATTGTTCTTGAGATCTCAGTAGTCCTCATTGTCTCTATGTTTTTTCCCAAGATGGTTTTATCACAGGCTTTTTCAAACCCAGGTCAGCTGGCCTTGGTGAGTTCCCGGTAGAAAATCCCCATTGTCTCGGTGTGTGGGTGCACCCCTCGCGTTCCTGAGTTCCTTGCTCGTGCTCTCTCTCCTTCTTCTCCTGATTTGGACCTTGAGATTACTGTCCGGTGCTCCAATGTGGGTCTCTGTCTCTGTCTCCTTTTATCGCCTGATGAAGGTTAATATTCAAGGACTTCTTGAAGTTTGCAGGCAAATGGATGGAAATAGAGAACACTATCCTGAGTGAGGTAAGCCAGACCCAAAAAGAGGAACATGGGATGTACTCACTCATATTTGGTTTCTAGACATAAACAAAGCACATTGAGCCTCTAATACGTGATCTTAGAGAAGCTAAATAAGAAGGAGAACCCAAAGAAAAACATATAGGCATCCTTCTGAATATTAACCTTCATCAGGCGATGAAAGGAGACAGAGACAGAGACCCACATTGGGATGTATTTTTAATATGAAACTTGTCTTCTTATTCAGCAACTTATGCTTATGATAGAAGCATTACTCACTGTGTTGGGTATAGGTAACTCTAATTAAACCCTTTATATGAACATATAAACACACAATATTTAGCAATCTTATAATATAGTGGGTTCCTATGTGGCTTTTAAAAGATTCTTTATGTTTTATATTTCTACTCCATCTTTACTTAAAGGATAATATGATTGCATAATACATTGGCTATTAATCTCTCTTTTGAAAAAATTAGTAGGTATATTTTATGGTATTTTTTAATTTACAAAAAAGGGGGGAGATGCACAAGCTCCTTTGAGATGGCATCCAATCTTTCTACCCATCCAGGTATTGTGTATCTTTTTCAAGACTGTATTCAAAAAACAAATAAAAGTATAATGTTAGGGGGTGTGTTCCTGCCACTGGGACTCCATATCTATCAGCAGGCATAAAAACTCAAGTCCAAATGAATTAAAGACCTCAATATAAATCTGACCACACTGAACCTGATAGAAGAGAAAGTGGGAAGTAGCCTGAAATGCATGGGCACAGGAGACCACTTTGTATGTATAACCCCAGTAGCACAGACAATAAGAGCAACAATGAAAACGGGACCTCCTGCAACTGAGAAGCTTCTATAAAGCAAAGGACACCATCATTAAGACAAAAAGGCAACCTACTGAGTGAGAAAAGATCTTCACCAAGCCCACATCATACAAATGTCTGATCTCCAAAATATATAAAGAACTCAAGAAACTAGACATTAAAATTCTAAATAACCCAATTAAAAATGGGCTCCTAAACTGAACAGAGTATTCGCCACAGAAGAATTTCAAATAGCCATAAGATACTTAAGGACATGTTCAACTTCCTTAGCTATTGGGGAAATGCAAATCAAAACAAATTTGAAATACCATCTTACACCTAGAATGCCTAAAATCAAAAACATTAATTATAACTTATGCTGAAGAGAATGTGGAGTAAGGGGAATACTCATCCATTGCTGGTGGGAATGCAAACTTGTGTAACCACTTTGGAAATCAGTATGGCAGTTTCTCAGAAAATTGGGAGTCAACCTACCTTAGGATCCAGCAATACCATTCTTGGGAATATACCCAAGAGATGCCCAATCATACTACAAAAGCATTTGTTTAGCTATGTTCATAGCAGCATTATTTATAATGACCAGAACCTGGAAACAACCTAGATGCCCCTCAGTAGAAGAATTGATAAAGAAAGTGCAGCACATCTATACATTAGAGTACTACTTAGCAGAAAAAAAAATAAAAAAAATAAACAAAAAACAATGGCATCTGGAATTTTGCATGCAAACGGATGGAAATAGAAAATACAATAATGAGTGAAATATCCCAGACCCCAAAATATGAATATGGTATGTACTCGCTCATTAGTGGATTCTAGCCATAAACAAAGGACATTAAGTCTATAGTTCATGATGCTAGAGAATATAAGTAATAAGGTGAATACAAAGAAAAACATACATAGATCATTCTGAAACTTTGAAGCAGATAAAATCATCAGGCAAAAGTTGAGAGCATGGGGATGTGAGGGTGGGGGGGAGGTGAGAAGGGGAGAGATGGGGACGGAGAAGTTTGGGGAGAGCTTGGAAAGTGGAATGGTTGAGATAGAGGAGGAATAGATATGGGAGCAGGGAAGGAGATATCTTAATTAAGGGAGCCATTTTGAGGTTGACAAGAGACTTAGCTCTGGAGGGGTTCCCTGAAGCCCACAGGGATGACCCCAGGTAGGACCATAGGCAGTGTAGGAGAGGGTGCCTGAACTGGCCTTATCTTGTAGTCAGACTGATGATAATCTTGAATATTACCATAGAACCTCTGTCGGGTGACAGATGAAGATAGAGACAGAGACCCCCCCCCACCCACCTTGGAGCTCCCAAGGTACAGATGAAGAGTGGAAGGAGGGAGAATATGATCAAGGAAGTCAGGACCATGTGGGGTTGGTCTACCAACTGCGACAGTGTGCCTGAGCTAATGGAAGCACACCAACTCCAGCTGGACTGGGACTGAACGAGCATGTGATCAAACTGGACCCTCTGAATGTGGCTGACAATTGGGGCTGACTGAGGTGTCAATATATAGCAGAAGCACAAGAAAAATACATTAGAAAAAAACTGTATGAAGATAACAGACATTCTCAAAAAGGAAATGGAAAAAGCCTTTAATAAAATCCCAGAAAAGACAAAGTTTGGAGGAAATTTGAAGAATCCAGGAAAACATAAACAAATAGGTAAAGGGAATGAATAAACCTACTCAAGGTCAAAAAATAATGGAAAGAGAAACAATAAAAAAGTGAAAGAATTCTGAAAATGAAAAAAGTCATGAATTCAAACAGGAACTAATGAGTCGAGCTTTACCAACAGAATACAAAAGATAAAATATATAATTTCAGGCATTGATAATAAAATATAAGAAATGGATAAACTAGTCAAAAATGCTAAATCTAAAAATGTCCGGAAAGAAAACATCGAGAAATTGTGGACCACTATGATAATACCAAACCTAAGATAATAGGCTATATTAGAATAGAAGAAAAAAAATCCCAGGCTAATAACTCAGAATATATTTTAAACAATCCTATGGAAAGTTATAGAAGAAACACTTCACCAAAGAAGGTTAACTATCCTCATGAAAGTACGGAAGATACATAATCTCATGCCAGCAAAATCAAAATGTAAACACACACATACACACATTCACATAAACTATGACCATCACCAGTACCACCTCCAAGGTAAACAACAAAATAACAGAAATCAGCAGACATTGTTAATTGATATCTCACAATATTACTGGTCTCAATCCCCCCAATTAAAAGACACAGACTAATAAAATGAATGCAAAAACAGGGTTCATCTTGCTGCATAAAAGAAACACATCTCAACATCAGGGATAGACATTCAACAGTGTAAAGTATCTAGAAAAGGTATTTCACCTGAATGAACCTAGGAATACAACTTGTGGAACAATTTTAATATTTGACCAAATATACTTCACATCAAAACTAATCAATAGTCATAGGAAAGGATACTATATACTCATTAACAGAAATATCCACCCATATGGCATTTCAATTCTTAATATGCCCAAACACAAAGACATCTAAAACACTAGAGCTAATTTCACAAAATTACCCTCACACACTAATAGTAAGAGACTTCAATATCCTACCTCTCCAACAGAAAGATCAAACAAACAAACAAACTCACAAACACTAAGCAGACAAAAATTAAAAAAGTGTTCAAAACCTAATGGCCTAACAGATATTTATAGAACATTTCAACCAAACACAAAGGAATATTCTTCTTCTCTGTCTTTTATGGACTTTTTTTTTCAAAATTGATCATATACTAACATACAAAGGAAGGTTCAACAGATACAAGAAAATTGAAATAACTCCCAGCATACTATCAAACCACCAAGGTTAATGCTAGGTATTGACAATAGAAACAATGAAAAGCTTATCAGATCCTGAAAATTGAATAATCATCTACTGAATGAAAAAAGTAAGTCAAGACAGAAGTAAAGAAAGAAATTAAAGACTTTCTAGATAAATACACAGCATATCCAAACTTATGAGACATATTGAATAAAATGCTAAGAGGCAAGTTAATAGGACTAAGTACTTAAACATAAGTAAGTAAGTAAATGAATAAATAAATAAATAAGGATAAATCTCATACTAGTAAAATAACAGCATACCGAAAGCTTTAAACAAGAAGAAGCAAACACATACAAAAGGAGTAGACAGGAAGGCATTATCAGTCTTAAGGCTAAAATCAACAAAATAGAAACAAAGAAAACAACACAAAGAAACAATGAAACACAGAATTGGTTATTTTAGAAACTCAACAAGACAGACAAATACTTATCTAGATTAATCAAAAGGTAAATAAAAATATCAAAATTAATAAAATCAGAGAAGAAAGGAGGCATAATATTAGATACTAAGGAAATCTAAAGAATCATAAGGATATACTTAAAAACCTGTACTCACCCAGACTGGAAAATCTAGAAGAAAATTTCTCTATATGTACCACTTATCGAAGTTATCTATAATAACCACTCATTAAATAGAAGCATTCATTAAAATTCTGTAACACCAGAAACCCATGGCTACATGATTTTAGCACAGAATTCTTCCAGACTATCAAAGAAAAGTTAGCACCAATACTCCTCAAATTATTCCCCAAATTAGAAACAGAAGGAACATTGTTCATTTCATTTTATGAGGCCACAGTTACCCACATACTGAAACCACACAGAGACACAACTAAGAGAGTCACAGACCAATTTCTGATGTGAACCTAGGTATAAAAATATTTAATCAAATACTTTCAAATTGAATCCCCAAGAGCACACCAAAACAATCATCTACCATAACCAAATATGTTTTATCTCAGAGACTTAGTAATGCTTAAATATATGAAAATCAGTAAATGTAACCCACCATATAAACAATCTAAAAGAAAGCAAAAAACATATGATTATCGCATGATGCTGAAAGGGTATTTAATAAAATCCACCACACCTCTTTACTAAGAGTCTTGGACTTATTAGGAATGAAAGGGACATACCCTAAAATAGAAGGCAATTTACAAGCCTGTAGCCAACATCCAATTAGATAAAGAGATCACAAAGCAGTTCCAGTAAAATCAGTAACAATATACGGTTGTTTACTCTTTCCATATTTATTCAATATTTGACTTTGAATTTTATGTAGAGACATAATATAATCAAAGGAGATCAAGGAGATGCAAATTAGAAAGGAAGAAATCCAAGTTCTTCTTTGTTTGCAGATGATATGATAAGAGATGCTAAAAATTTCCCTGGGAAACTCCTACAGTATGTAAACCCTTCCAGTAAAGTATCTGGATACAAGATTAGCTTTAAAAAAAAAAATCAGACACCCTCTTATATACAAAAGAAAATTGGACTGAGAAAAAATCAGGGAAACAACACCTTTCACAAATAATAGCAAAATATTATTATTTTTAAAAACCTCAATAATATATAATCCATTGGAGTATTTTCAGCAAGCAAATAAAAATCTTATGATTAAAATTTCAAGTCTTTCAAAAAGAAATTGAAAAAGGTATCAGATGATGGAAAGATCTTTTATGTTCATGCACCTGTAAAATTAACTTAGTGAAACTTGCCATTGTGGCAAAAGCAGTCTACAGATTCCACAAAATCTCCATGAGGATTCCAATATAATTCTTCACAGACCTTGAAGAGACAATATTCGGCTTCACATGGGAAAATAGAACACACAGGATAGCTAAACCAATCCTTAAAAATAAAAGAACTACTAAAGGTATAACCTTTGCCAATTTCAAGTTGTAGTACAGTCCTATAGTAATAAAAACACATGGTATTGGCAAGAAAAATGGACACACTGGTCAATGAAATACAACTGCAGATGTAGACGTAAATCTACATACATGTGAGTACCTAACTTTTGATAAACAGGCCAGAAATAGAACAGAAAAAAAAGATGGCATTTTTAAAAAAGAAAATACTGCTGGTCAAGATAGATGTCTGCATGTAGGAGAATGCAATTAGAACTATACTTATCACACCACACAAAACTGAAGTCAAGGTGGGTCAGTGTCCTCAACACAAAACCAGTTGCATTTAATCTGAGAGAAAATAAAATAGGGAATAGTCTTGAATGCACTGGCATGGAAGAATAATGACTGAACAGAATACCTATAGTACAGATAATAAGATCAACAATTAATTAATGGGATCCCATGAAACTGAAAAAGCTTCTGTAAGGGAAAGGTTAATGTCATTCAGACAAAGTAGCAGCCTATAGAATTTTAACATTTTTACTAGCTCCACATCCAATAGAGGAATAATACTGAAAATATATAAAATATTCAACAAACTAGATATTAAAAAGCAAAATAACCCAATTAAAATTGGGATAGAGTCCTAAACAGAGAATTCTCAATAGGAGAATCATAAAAGGCTTAGAAACACTTAAAGAAATGCTCAACATCCTTAGCCATCAGGGAAATACTAATATCAGGGAAATCAAAACTACTTTGAGATTCTATCTTATACCTGTAAGAATAGATATACTGGCAAGTGATAGCTTATACTGGCAGAGATATGGGGCAAGCAAAATACTAGTCAGAGCCCATGCTGAAAAGGATATGGAGAAATGGAAACACTCCCCCATTGTAGGTGGGAATGTAAACTTGTACAGCCACTATGGGAATCAATATGCCAGTTCCTCAGAAATTTGGAAATCAATCTAACTTAACATGCATCTATACCACTTTTGGACACATACCCCAAGAATATTCCATCTTACCTGCTAACCCATTTCATTGAGTCTTTATCCATAATATCTAGAAAATGGAAACAATCTAGATATCTCTCAATTGAATGAAGGGTAAAAAATATATGGTGCATTTATAGAATTGGAGTATTACCCTGTTTATAAAAATGGCATCATAAAATTTGCAGGCAAGTGGAGGGAACAAGAAAAAAATCATCCTGAGTATGGTATCTCAGATCCAGAAAGATAAAAATTGTATATATTCAGTTATACATGGATATTAGCCCTTAAATAAATGATAACCAAGCTGCAATCCATATATACAGTCAGGTTAGTTAAGAGGAGAAGTCCAGGTGGGATGAATGGACTTCCCTCACATGGGCAAATAGAATTGAAATAATTTATGGATAGACTATTATGAAGTGGTGGCGGGAACAGGGTTATCAGTTGATAGACGAAATGGGGCAGAGGAAAAGAGTACAGGTAGAGATAACTGGAATTATGGGCTTTAGATAGAGGTGTGGAAATGTAGTGCAGTGGAAACTTCCTATAGTCTATGAAAGTGATCCTGCTACTATTCCTAGTAATGTATGCTATGTACTATCAACAGACCACCGTCTTTTGTCTCCAGGCAAGCCTTCTAGTGGTGGGACTGAATTACATTCAGCTAAATTGTTCACTCATGGAAATCTCCAAACAACCCAAGCTATTTCTAAGACAAAGGGTTGCTGTCTGCAAAATGAAGGCCAGGTCACATTGCTGAGTACAAAACCCACAAAACCTCATTGAACTTAAACAATTCAATGAGTTATATGGAGCTTTTACTCTTATGGTCTAATTGCTTTCGTGTGGAAAGGTACTTTGCAGCTACAAATAACAATAAAATGGTGAAAATAACCCCAACCACAAAATCATTTACTTAAAATCTGTACTGCCTGCAAAATATGCAGAGGAAATGATGACACAAGACTTATAAGAGTAACCAATCAGTGTTTGATCTGACTTATGACCTACTCTACAAGACAGAGCCCATACCCCACACTGCATTGCTAACCAAAAACCAGAAACTAGATAATACTCAGACCCAGAATAAAATTAAACACTGCTGATATAAAAAGAAAAAAAATGTAATAATAAAACATTTCTTAATATTATTCTGCTATACTCATAGATCAGTAATTTATCTACTCATCATAAAAGAGGTTTCCCCCTACAGCACATGGCAGTGGGTGCAGAGACCCACAGCTAGACATTATGCAGGAAGAGTCTAAATGTGAGGACTTCATCAAATCCCTCCCCTCAGAGCTCAAGAAATATTGCAGAGGAAAAGGCAGAAAGATTATAAGGGCCAGAGATTATGGAGGGCACCTTAAGAACACAACTCTCTGAATCAACTAAACAAGGCTCATATGATTTTACAGAGAGTAGAGTACCAAACATAGGACCTACATTGGTCTGCACCAGATCTTTTGCACATATATTATATCTATTAGTTTAGTATTTTTATGGGATTCTTGGTTATGAGAACAAGTGTGTCTCTGAATCTTATACCTGCTTTTATTGCTCTTTTCCTCAAGTTGGGTTGCTGTGTTCAACTTCATTATGGCAGTTTTTGTTTCATCTTATTCCATTTTATTTTGTTGTATTTGGTTGCTGTCTCTTGAATGTCTGTTCTTTTCTAATGTGTAGACAGAGACTGTACTTATATTTCCTGGCCACACAGACCTGAATAATCACAAAGAAACTATATTAATTACAATTGTTTAATAGCTTAGGCATATTCCTAGCTAGCTCTTAAATCTTAAATTAACCCATTATTTTTAAATCTATGTATCACCACAGGCTGTGACCTACTGGCAAGGTTCCAACATCCTACTGTGGCAGCTACATAGCATCTCCCTGACTTTGCATTTTTTATCTCTATCTTTGTTTGGACTTCCTGCCTTGCTATATTCTGCCCTGCCATAGGCCAAAGTAGTTTATTTATTAACTATTGGTATTAAACATATTCATAGCATACAGAGGGGAATCCCATATCATCTCTTCTTTTCTGTCTAAATGAAAAGGAAGGTTTTAACTTTATAACATAGTAAAATTACATATAATAAAACAAATATCAACAAGAATTGCAGTTATGATATTTCTTTGTGAGTCATAAGTTTCATGTCTAATATATCTTTTATTATAACTAAAGAAAATTATAACTATTTGTCTTCAACTCCATACAAGACTCCAGAAGGATATAATATTACCTAAGTAAACAGGAAGTGCATTTTAAGCAACTTACAAACTTCTAGAATTGACAGATATATCTCACCGCCTGGACAGTCACCCAAAGTTCTTTTGTAACCTTGGGACATCTATCTTCAGCCTACAGGCCCACAGAATCCTGCAGACTTTTCCATGATGCAAGAAATTTAAGTCTCTTTTGCCTATACTGTCAATTTGTCAGTTATTTTCTTCTGTGTCCTGCAGAGTTTCTAGCAGTCTCTTTCATGAAGCAAGAAACTTGAAGGGCCATCTCACATTCTTATGCAAAGGCAGAAGTCATTTTTCTGTGGTCCCTGACATCCAAGTTATACCATCAATAGGTCCAGGCAAGATCAGTTCCTTGTCCAAATGGCTAGCCTTGTCATACTGAAGGCAAATTCCATGAGTTTCTTCAGAGCCTATCATCCCTCTCTGAAGTAATTGGTGCTGGAAGAAGCAGACAGTTCTCATTGTAGAGAAAAGTCTAAGTTCATAAAACATTTTAAGTGCCCTATTCTGTAAGTCTTTGAAAAATCTGAAGAATACATATCCATCTAACATAACTACAAGTTTGACTATTATAAATGGCTATCTATAATCTGTAATTTTTAATTATGAATTAAAAAGATCCATACTAATATAAAATATTCATCTTATATCATATCCCCATATAAATAAAAGAGAACATTCATGAAAAATTATTATGGGAATTTGGGCATTGCTTCCTACAAACAACTTTTTCCTGCTGTTTATTGGGCAAGGGTTTATGGTGACCTTTTGGGAGAAGAATCTTATACTAACAATCCTCATCAGCCTTGAAGGAATTTGTAGATTCTAATCTTCTGTGGAAATAAAAGCAGAGCCTCTTTTCCAATTGTAATATATCCTTAGTCCCAAATTTTGAAGTTAAGATACATTTAAAATATCTGTTGATTTATCTTAACAGCCCCCTGAATCAAATATCTTTCTTCAGTAAAAAAAAAAAAAAATCAATAAAAACACAATAAGATACATAATCCTTCTCCCAGTGTATAATAACCTTGATATGGCTTATTTTTTATTCTTTTAATCTACAAATCTCTGTACTCTTTTATATTAATTTTACTATCTCTTTAAAGACTTTGTTTTGTTTTTTAAATCTATTTCTTTTTTTTTTTTTTTTTTTTTTGGTTTTTCGAGACAGGGTTTCTCTGTGGCTTTGGAGCCTGTCCTGGAGCTAGCTTTGTAGACCAGGCTGGTCTCGAATTCACAGAGATTTGCCTGCCTCTGCCTCCCAAGTGCTGGGATTAAAGGCGTGCGCCACCACCGCCCGGCTAAATCTATTTCTTTTTATAACTTCTTGTACTCTTTTTTTCCCTCCTTTCCAAGCCTACATACATTTTAAAAAGACACTGTGTCTTGCTCAGAAATCTTTTATGTCTGAATCTGTGTTATTATGTATCTTAAGTCTTTTCTGATCAGCAGCACTTTCTTTTTCTTAATACTAAGCAGGTATGGCTAGGACTAACATTGTGGCTTTGCCTGTTGGCTCCACTCAGTCCAACATGGCAGAGGTATTTTCATAACGTCTGTGAATCATGCTTACCACCCCAGCTCCAGGAACACAAACTAGTTGCATGCTGTTCACAAATTTTATTTAAGTGTTCTGTAACAGAATCTCCCAAAAGAACCAGAGCCATTTGTGCCACCAGCATGAACCTAGAAGTTATCACTTAAAGCATTTGTGCCTCTGCTTGCAGCCAACAAACAGAGCCTATCTGAAAAAAAAATGTAGCTACCAGGAAATTGTATGTGGCTCACATTTCCATGGGTCTAGAAGCCCTCTTTCCTTTTCCTTAAACTTTTTAAGGACTCATGTTGTTCCATGCCCCAGACGATGGGTGCCATTTTGTAGACAGAGACTGCATTTTCATTTTCCAACAGCCCAGATTTCAATGATTACATAGAAACTATATTAATTTCAGCACTATTTGACCAATAATTTAGGTATATTCCTATCTAGCTCTTAATCTTAAGTTGACCAATTTCCATTAATTTATGTATCACCATATGACTGTGGCCTACTGTTAAGATTTTGGCATCTTTCTCCTTTGGAAGACACATGGTATATCCTGACTCTGCCTTCTTTCTCTCTGTATCTTTGTTTGGATTTCCTTCTGTGCTATATCCTTCCTTGCCATAGACCAAAGCAGCTTTTTTATTAACCAATGAGAATAAAACATATTCATAACATACAGATAGATATCCCACCTCATTAATGAGAGACGGAAAGTAAATGGATCTGGAGGGAAAGGGAATAGGGAAGAACTTAGAGGAGTGAAGGGAGGAGAAACTATAATGAAGATTTATTATATGAGACAGGAATCTATCTTCAATAAGAGGGGAAAAAGCCAATATCCATTTCTGCCAAGTGAAATGATTTGATTATGAGGCTATGGACCCAATAATGGTGAAATCAAAATTGGTTCATGTAGTTAACCATAAATTTCTGTTTTCTTTTAAACTGAAAAACTCGGAATAATTTCTAACTGAGAAATATTCTGGGAAATTCATGTACACTAAAGCAATTGGAGAATTTTCTTCCTTTCTGTTATATGACAAGAACCCCTACATTCACACCTTTTTTAAGATTATCAGTGACCATGTGACATATCATTTCCCAGGAACCTAATGAGGTATCATTTCTTCTTGTGCAAAATTTGATATTATGACTAAAATAAATGATAATGAAGTAAAACATCAAAGTTGAAGTTAAATCAAAGCAATACATCACTCCAGATGTTAAACACAGGTTCAAGAAACACTTGACAATTGTTTGACAGTTTGGGTTGTACCAAGGTTTAATTTAAAAAAATTGTTCTACTTCATTGTGAGCTCATAGTTCTAGAGAAAGTACTTTGTTGTTAAAATTGTCGGCTAAGCCATCCTTCCAGAAATATACTAAAGTTACTTTAAATAAAAATCTCCCATGATTCTTCCTAGGACGTTCTAAAATTTTTTCTTAAGTTCTCTGCTCTCAAAGCAGGAAGAGATGGTTAACATTTCTACAAGAGGACAACAATGTATAATAGTTACAAGAGATGCTTATGCTAATAGGAACTGGTTTCATCCTCTTTGTCATGACATAATTACTGTTGCAGAAACACCAGCAGGTGTTGAAAGACCAGGATTAATTTATAGGAGTTGAATGACATCATTTTCTAATGGCTTATTAAACACTAATTAGATTTCAAATGATGTGGCTTTCCATAGATTTATGTCAAGATAGGAAAGTTTAAACATCTAGTTTTCCTATGACTAAGGTGAGCAAGGTTACAGTTTAATTTTCACAGGTGACAATTTATCCAATGAATCAAATTAGAAATTCCCATATTCTTCCTCCAAGAGTGACAGGTGTATTTCAATCTTTTGTTCTCAGAGATATTAGTCAATTAGAAAATTTTATTAAATAGTTGAATCCTTTGATTTGCTTTTTATGAGTCAAATCATGTAAGTTGTGAGATTTCAGATGTACCTTCTAGGAAGAATTTCATGTCCTACACTGACAGTGATTGTCATAAAATTTCAAAGATAAATTATCTGTCCTTTGCTCTTATGAACTATGAAGCAAATGTCTTTGATTCATTTAGTCTTAATATGTTTTTATTAACTTTATTTGATTTTATGTAGCTAAAGAAAAAAGTATAAAAATCTTCAAAATACAAAATATACAGTGAAAATGTTATAACTAATTCAGTTATTTTTAAACAACGCAAATAGCCTTAAATATATGCAGCCAAGGAACAATGTTTCTATAATACATCAATATACATACAAACAAACATATGCAAACACAAATAAGTAATATTTTGTAGCTGGCAAAATGCACTATATTGTGGTATAACAAATTACTTAGTGTTCTAAAATGACAATTACATGAAATGATTAACAATAAACAAATTAGCATAGAAAATAAGAACAAATTAAGTCATTTTAATTATATATTTTTTTCCTTCAGTAGTTACTAGTGAAAATTACATATAGCAAGATTTGTCTACATGTGTACTTACAACCATGTCTTAACTCCAGACTCAGGTACAATTTCCTTTCTTTCCATTTTCTGGAATTATTTCCATTGGCATTGTGTACATCAGGGTGCAGACTTTAGACACTCATCTCCCACTGTAAATTAAGTGGCAAAGTTAATAAGGAGTGTTGCGGGAGGACCTTCAGCTCATTTAGCCAATAGCTGCTGAAATACCAGCCCACTGGGACGTCGTCTATTTATCTTTAAAAAAGAGCAGAAAACCTCAGCTGGCTCTCTTGGTTCCTGCGCTTAGTTCCGGCTCCTGTTCCAGCGACTAGGCTCCTTTCCTGACGGTTGGTGTTTTGTAAGTTTTACTCCCCCCCACAAAAAAATACCCCTTTAAATCCTAACTGGTGTGGTATTGTTTTGCGCATTAGAGTCTACTATTTTTGGAATACTAATATAGTTAATGTCCTGCACTTACCAGTCCTTCCAATGCTCTCAGATGATCCAGGAAAATATGTTATGGAGGAAACTGGCCAGGAGTCAGAAATAGTGACTTCTGTAAGACCTCATTCCTCTGTACTACAAAGCAAGTTATAAGACCTGCCTTTATCCATATCTGATAGCTTATTTATTACGAATATTCTACTTCAGTTTTGCCATCATGCTGTGTATCATTGCATTGAAGTATTTATTTTGGTAAAAGGAAAGGGTGTCACTTTTCCCATTGTTATTAATCCTTGGTGTTGTCCTTCCACAATCAAACTGCCTTGCATTCGTCCTCAAGACCCTTGCTTTGTTTTCACACTGATAAGAATTTCCCATCAAACACTCTTGCTCTTCCTTTAGGTATGATCAGCAAGATTGTAAATCTGTTTTTTCATTTGTTCCTCCCATATATATATACTATACAAGCACTGCGATGCTTGATTTTTAACCTGTACACACTCCTCACCATCCTTCTCCCAATTAGAAGAACAAGTTCCATCATTTTTGTTCCATTCATTCATTCTTCATCTCCTTTCCTGGCACACAGTGGCCATTCACTCTCTTTGATCTGGTTGAATTATTATATGGACACTGGTGGGTGGGGTGGGTCATTTACTTTTAAAATAAACTTGGTGGTCCTTGGACTTCCCACAGAGCAGGGAACCCTGATCGCTCTTTGGGCTGACGAGGGGGGGGGGAATGGGAGGCGATGGCAGGGAAGAGACAGATTTCTTTAATAAATAAATAAATTTAAAAAAAACTTTAAAAAATAAATAAAATAAACTTTGAAATTTAAGCATTGTTTGTCTAAGAAACTGTTATTATTGTATTTAATTAATAAAAGAGGAAATTTAGAAATTCTGTCCTTTTATGACCACTCATGTTGACTCTGCTATCTGCTATGATGAAGAATTGAGGAAAGAATTCCATTTAGAAAGTGCTATAAACAGCCACTAGGCAAGCACACTGTTAGGAACTTGGTGTGACTTGAGAAGAGGTTTTTTTTTTCTTGGAGCTGCTATGCATGAGGCAGGGAAGTAAGTGCTGTGCTTTGTAGAATGATCTATCTGCCTGATGAGCAGTTTAGCACTTATGTATAATAGCTAATGAAGGTTTAGAAGAATACTCAGCTTTCCACTGCAGAAGACAAACTGAAAAATCTGTCAGCTGGATCTGTGGGTAAGAAATCAGTAGTCAGCAACGTCTTAAGCAATAACAGCTGAAATTACACTAGCCTAGAAGGAGAAATTCCAGCTTGTCAAGAATGCATGCTTATTAAATTATACACATTTGTTAAATGAGGTATCATATAATTTTTCATAAATTTACTTGCACCAATTGATAAATCTCAATTTATTTGTTTGGTTTCTCATTTAAATGGTATTTAACAAATTTATGTGCAGAGAATTAATTTACAAAGATCAGGGAGAAAGTGAGAGGTGGTGTTTCTAAATGACAAATTTCTGCAGAAATGTGGAATAATAAGAAATAATCCAGCTCTGACATATGAGAAAGAAAACTATCCTTTCGCATCGGACCATGACAATAGTGATATGATTTGAAGGTGGAAGAATATACATAGAACATCTTTCATTTTTGTACATTTAAGAGAGACGAAGTAGCTTAGAAGATCACAAGATGGAAACCTTTTTATAAAAAGTAATATTGTTTACGGAATATGATTCTGACTTCTGAGTCTTTATTCAGAAAACAATACATTAGCTGTATAACTATCCAATCAGCTGTGCAAAAATCAATTGTAATAGTCGATGAAATCATTGACCAAAGAAGAGATCATTCTGTAGTAACATGGCATTGCCCAAATTATTTTCCCAATTCCCATAAGCAAAGTGCAGGGATAAATTATACTCATCTACAAAAGGAACAGAAATGGAAACATCATAATGAACTATATACAGCTAAAATATATGGATTTTGTCTTTTGTTATTCTTTCAAATTTGTGTGTATATGTTAATGTGAGTATGTGTGTGCATAAGAGTATATGTGTGAGTGTATGTGTGTAAGGTTGTGTGTTTGAATGGGTATCTATGAGTGTGTGCTTGAGAAAGAGGACTGAAAGACTGTGTATATGAGTATGTATTATGGGAGTATGTGAGTGTTTGTGTGTGTGTGTGTGTATATATATGTAAAAGAGTGTATGGGAGAATGTATATGTGTGTGATAGAGTATGTGTGTGTCTAAATGCCTGTGTGAGAGCAGTAAGGTGAACAATGATCTTTTTGTAGTACTAACAGCATTTTTAAATTCTTACTAAAATGTTATGTGATAAATCAATATTATGTGTTAACATCTTGACTTAGAAAGAATATGAAACTCAGACAGAGCTAAGTCGTACCTTGCAAAGCTAGTTTAGTAGTGCTCATTATAATTATTTTCTCTAAAATAAAAATAAAGCTTCTAGATAATAGACAGTGGAGACCTTTTTCAAATGAATGTATGTTGTGGCAATATCAATCTTCCTCATCTGTGACTTCAGTATTGTGAGATATTTCATTACACTGTGAAACCTTAAGCCTGTATTAATGAAATCAATTTTGGATCAGGAGGTGAGGTGGAGCTACCAACTATCTGACAAGAATTAGTCATAGGGAGTACATAGTAGCGAGGACAATGGATAGAGGAATGCACAGGAAGCAGGAGAGAGTTTTGCAGTCTTTTTTGGTTTGGAATGGATGGTGAGATACTCTCTTGATGGGTCTTTAACCAAAACAGAAGGTCAGCTGGTTGTTTTGCTGCCTCTTTGAGCTAGCAGGTTCTCACCCGAGCATGTGACTCCCAAGTCATTATGGGTAAATAGAACAATACAGACTTAATTAAAAACTACTTTTGGCCGTAAGAACAGAGCTGGTGTCAGGGATACAATCCTACCAGGCTCCTTCCTGAGGGATGGATGGGGCATTGACTGCTGCAGGGCTTCAGAAGGTTAAAATATCAGTAGACTCAGGTGATGCAACTAAGTTGATGAAAAAACATTTCAGTATTTAATGAGTTCAATATAGGTGTCATAATGTTTGCATGGGGCCTATTCTGTCTTCAGAGCAGTGTATATCAGTGCCTCGTCTCAAATGCTGTGTGGGAATTAAGTGATTGTGCATTGATATAATATCTGGATTGCTTCTTTTTTGTTTGCAACATTGTTTTAGTTTGTATGAATTTTTGAAAAAGCTTGGCAAAAGTTGGTCTTATAGTTTTTTTCCTATTAATTTCAACTCTATTGAAAATTGCCCTTATGTGAGTAGGGGTGATCTTAAAAAAATTTTATTGGCAATTATGCTATGAAAAGGTACTGGTTATTAATCTCAATGTCGCTGAGATCCTGCAGATCTAGCACTGTGTGTGTTAAGGTTGCTGATTATAGTTTAAAGAATCGTTTGAAGTTACAGGTCCTCAATTTTTCTTTTTTTCCTATAAGATTGACGTGATTTCATGAAACAACATTTCTAAATGTGGGGCCACACATATGGAGCCCAGGTCACATGGGACCCAGTGCATGACTTGATAGAGACCAACTGAAAGGTAATCCTGAATTTCAGTTTAGTAGGCAGGCAGCACTGGGTTCCAGGAAAAGCCATAAGCTGAAAACACCCAGGGATGGCCAGCATCTAAATGGAAGTACCTGGCACATCAACTATTAGATAAGATTAGATAAGGTCACCAAATGTACCTGAGCCTAGCACACACTTATTTCCTTTTCACCAGCATAAGATACCTCAAGGTTCTAAATCTTAAAAATACTCTCACTCCCAACCTCTACTATGATGAAACCATACCTTGCATGGGCTTGAGACTCTCTGCTCTCAACCGCTGTATTGGACAGACTGAACAGCTTAAGCTTGAATAAAGGCATTTTGAATTTACAAACAAGTATGGGCTCCATGGTGGTTTCAGGAAGACCCTGCGATCTGGGCATAACACTAGAAGCTAGCAAAATCCACTTTACTATCCATGCTTTATTCAAGCTTGAAATCTGGCTGGGTCTTATGTTGCATTCCTTTGAGGTGGATATATATATATATATATATATATATATATATATATATATATATTTAAACACACTCTGAATTTCACAATAGTATTCCAAAAAATCTAAATATCTCATTATCAATTATGTATTTATTGGCAGTTTAAATAATAAAATTTAAATACATCAGATTAAAAATTATCATTTGAAATAATTTTATATTTATATCATATTCTAAAGTTCATACATATCCCAGATGTCATGTTTGTGTGGAAGTGAGGATTAGCCCCTCAGAAGTTATAGAATTGGATTTGAACCTTCATATAATAAAATATATGAGAAACTAAAAAATGGAATATTTTTTATTCCATGTGAGCATGAGCTGAAGAATGTAAGATATTAGCTAGAGCAGTCCTGGGTTAATTGTAATAGGGATACTATTATAGTCAAGGACTGTGCCAGAAACTCATACCTATCAAAGGCAGCATCAAAACAGTGTGGGGGCTACTTCATATTACTACTCCGAAATACATGCTCTACACCTTTTGCTATTTGCTTTTCCAAAACTAACATATATAGTACAAAATGTCATGTAGACAAACTCAACCACAAACATTATCATCTTTATGGAAAAAAATTCACAAAAACAAAAAAGCAAAAGAGGAATAATTAACCTGAAATAATATGTAGTAGTATTACAAAAATGTTACCACAGAAACAGAGAAAAATGATGAAGGAAATATACACGTACATAATTTTCAGAGTTTATATTAATCTAATCAATCTTTAAGGTAAATTTAAATAATATGAAGTCTAGACACATGCATTTAAATTATACAAATGAATGAATTATTAGTAAGAAAATAACAAACTCAAACATTACATATTCAACTTAATGTTGAGTAGTATGCAAATTGTGGTGAAATATTCTAAATGTTTTATAATCAT
The DNA here is from genome assembly GCA_963919715.1 of Microtus obscurus. Taxonomy (NCBI): domain Eukaryota; kingdom Metazoa; phylum Chordata; class Mammalia; order Rodentia; family Cricetidae; genus Microtus; species Microtus obscurus. Next base: position 21,211,839 of record CAWTZC010000015.1, on the reverse strand, counting down.
TAACAGCCAGAATCATCTAAAATACCCTGCAAAATATTTTCACCCATATATGCATGTGTGTGACAGATGTGTGTGTCAGAATCCGCTCCAGTGGGATTAAGGTCCCAAACTAAAGGTGTGGAGTCTAGCATGAGGGGATGTGGCTAATATGATCTGAGGGTGAATCAGGATGGCTGTCACTTTACTGAAAATTGACAACAACTTTTAGAGTGCATAACTGTATAAAGGATTAAGTGGGGTAAGAGAAAGTGGTTTTGTGAGCTGAGGTGCAACTTGTGAATAGGGCTTGAGGGAGACAGTATTGACTCTGACAAGCACCACAGTTATATGTTAATGGAAAGGCCACACATTCCTCTTGCCAGAGATAAAGGGAATGATGCCTTTTGTAGCAAGCAGGAACTTTCTTCAAAACCCTGAGAAAATTGGGGTTTTCATTTAAATGCCTGACCTTAAAAAAAGACTTTCTTGGGTGACCAGACACACCATTATAGAATATGTTTTTTGTGTGGCTTAGTTTATCTAATAGCTAAAGCTTAAAGTAAACAAAGACAAAGCTATACAAATATTAGTTTGTACCTGAGCAGACCTTAGGATTTATAAATCTTGATTATAAAATATACCTTATTTTTAAAAGCAATCAAATATTTATCAAATATGCCCTATTTATCAAGCCATATATTACTTATTCAATTTTTCTGGCAGCTTGGTGTTAACTTACGTGGGAGTATGCAGATTTATTTTGCTATATTGTTCTGTAGTGGCAGGGAAATTTTTTTCCCAAAGAATTAATTTTTTAAAGATTCTTTTATTGTATACACCTTCATTCTCCACTGAAGCTCACACAAAATATCCCAAGGGAAAAGGCATGAAGGAACTTCCATATCTCATAGTAAGAATCATTAAAAATGAAAGCAAAAAGATATTGGAGAACGGTAATTCACAATGTCAAAGTGCTGAAATTTTGTCCAGGACTAATGATTCACCATGAGGTCCATGACATGTGCACTTGTGTATTGTGTCTGTGTACATCTGAGTATGCATATGCATGTATACTTGTTAGGGGTCAGTACATATATTTACACATATGCTGTGGAAACCAAAAGGTGATTTTGAGTGTCTCTTGCTCTATTTCTCAGCCTCATTGTATTGAGGTGAAAACTCACTGAATCTAGAGTTTGATGTTTGGCATTTCAGATAGACAGTTGGGGTCACAAGTCTCAGAAAATTCAGCTGTAGTATTCATGCCTTTTCCCATCCCTCAGCACTGAGTTAGAGATGGGAGCAATACTCCTGGATTTTTAAGTGAGTACCAGGATCTGGAGAGTTAAGAAAAAAGAAAACCCAGCAAGAAACTCATGACTGCTACAGGAATTTAATGCAGTCAAGGGAAGCTGTGGGAGGGTTTGATCATAAGAAGGTAGGAGGAACTTTGGTGGATAGAATTGACTTAATATGGCATGTTAGGTTGATAAAGTATGAAAGCAATTGACAGGGTATGCAAGAAGGGAAAAACGTTCAGATGGTCTTGTTTTAAGCACTGAAAGACAAATGTAAGATCTGTGGTGTAGTGGAGTTCCTGGGGAGTTTCTGGAAGGCAATAGAGTCTAAAAGGCACTTTTCTCAACACTGGAGGAGGTGCTTGTGATCCTTGCTACATGCACTGCTGTGGAAGAAAGTGACCTTCTAGAATCGGAATCCATTATAACTGCTCCATGAATGAGTGGCCAAGGTTACTTGCAAAGTAGTCTATTGCGAGCACCAGGGGCCATATAATGAGTACAGATATTTTAGTACCCTATTGATGGGCATCATTCTTGGTCTTTTTTTTTTTTGGTAACTTTTAGAAAGGAATACTTCTTTACACATTGTAAATCAAAAAGAAAGGGAACTACGTACAACAAGTGGGTGGATGCAAAAGTAGAGAGTTCCAAGAAAAAAGGATTGCTTTCATCCTACATGTAGGCAATTATGTTCCTCAGGAGGGTGTACTGTGTAAATTGCTTTCTAAAACAAAATTAAAAAAAAAAAAAACAACAAGAACCAACCAAACAAAAAGTTAACCAATCAAACAACAACAACAAAAAGAGTAACAAAATATATATATTGGAGGCAGAAATACTTTTCCCAGCCAGAGCCGTTAAAGTAACCAGATATGACACATGGGCAGGTAAAAGCAATAGAGATGGTCTAGTGCCTATTATATTCTCAAAACTAATTCTAGTGACTACCATAGATGGCAACAGGTCAAAGTATGGGTCTGTTCACTTAGGTTACAGGCTACGTGAAGCATCCTTATCCAATAAACACTGAACTAATCTTGGGTAATAAGATAACCTAGGCTCCATGGCAGTACCCCATAACAGGGCAAAATGAGTAATGAGGAATTACAACAAGTTATAGAAGGAGTTAAATAAAATAATGTATCCTTTCTATATATTGGTACTTATTTAGAATGTGAGAGTATAGGCCCTCAATGATCCTGTTCATACTCTGTGAAAGATTTTAATAATATAGCACAAATCCCTGATTAGTTTAAAGATTTGGTAAAGTACCTGAAAGGATAATAAAATCAACATTGGAGAGCTTGAAAGCTATATCCTGCAATGCTAGAAAATGCATGCCCTAAAGTCAGAAAGATGTTTAATATAATCCTAAAGCCATAAATGAATTGTGTCACTATCAATTGTTGAACATGAGATTTCTGAGGCACACTGCACACCCCCAAATATATACAGATGTATAGGCTGTTACATCTCCTGTTAATTGTGTATCAGCCTTATTATATAGGAAGACTATATTGATGAAGACATCATCTGCTTCAGGGCGAGGGGTCAGGGGGAGAAAAGTTCAAAATTAATGGAAGTTTCTTCACTGTTGGCTAGGTTTTGTAGTATAGAAAAGTGCTATGCAAATTTGGGGGAAGCATTTTCACAAACACACTCACATGCTACAGGATTAAAATCAGATAAGATGTATTCATGGGAACAGTAATGCTACAATTTCAATGGTGCAACCAACTACTTTCTAATACCATTGAGTTCTGTTTTATGGACGTGAACTGATATCTGGCACTGTAAGTCAGAGAAAAATTCTATTGCTAGGGAGTTCACAGGCCCTAGTCAGGATTCCAGTACTGCTGCTTTGCTGAATGGATACATTGTGCCTGCCAAACTACCTTCTAAATATTTATATTTATGCCCATAGATTATAGGGGATATCAGTCTTGATTACAAGAGAAACCTTTTTATAGTGGGTGGAGGTTACTACAGAAGACTCAAAACTGGTTAAGCTCACGACAATAAGGATGTTGTTTGTGGTATGTTGGGATAATGTTGAGAAAAGGATTACGTGTTTATCAATCATTTAAGTGCCCCCAAAACAACAATGGGGAATAGGTGCAACAATAAAGTATCTTCAGAAAGCCATCAAATATTAGAATAAAACATTCTTCTTTAAATCTAATGTGACTATTGACCATCATAGACTAGAAGTTACCTTGGCCAAGAAACTGTGATATTGAAGTAATATTCTTATCATTTCTAAAAAATTCTCCTGAATGTGAAGTAGGGATGTAGCTCAATGTTAAAGAGCCTGCCTGCTATGTATAAGGAATTGTATTTGATTCCCTTCCCTGAAAATATGACATAAATTTTGTATTTTTTTTTGAGTTATATTTGGCCAGAAGTAAAATTTAAGCAAATGTTATATATCTTTGTGTTTGGAAATTTATTTCTATTTCTGCAGGTACATTCTTCAATGTTTAGTTTGAATGTAAGAATGTAGCAATTACTCTTTGTTCATAACACAGAAAGTCGTGATAACCCCCACGACTGGATTTGATATGTAGTGTAGCTTAACAAATCTGAAAGCAAATACATATTCTGAATGGGGGAAACACACCAGAGAATATACTCTGAAGCAGAAATGTTGACAAAGGTTTTTCTCCTGCCAAGTTCTGCAGTCATTCAGTTCCAAAGAAACATTCAGAGGCCTTCATTAATCATAAACTGGTTAGGTTATTTGATGGAGGAAGGTCATTGGTTAAGTAATAAAGAAACTGCTTGGCCTCATAGGTTAAAACATAGGTGGGAGGAGTAAACAGAACAGAATGCTGGGAGGAAGAGGAAGTGAGCTCAGATGTTATGCTCCCCTCTCCCAGGCACACGCAATGAAGCTCCGACCCAGGATGGACGTAGGTTAAGATCTTCCCTGGTAAGCCACCTCGTGGGCTACACAGATTATTAGAAATGGGCTAGTCCAGGTGCGAGAGTTAGCTGAGAAGAAGCTAGACATAATGGGCCAAGCAGTGTTTAAGTGAATACAATTTGTGTGTTGTTATTTCGGGGCATAAGCTAGCCAGGCAGCCGGGGTGCTGGGGACACAGCCCCGCCATTCCTATTACAACAGTTATTAGCTCAGGCTTTCTTATTAACTAATTCTTACTTACTAATCTTACATTAACCCATAATTCTTCTCTGTGTTAGTTACATGGATTGGTACTTTTTATCAGTGAGGCATTTTCATCTTGCTTCCTTTTGGTCTGGGTGACAGCAGCAGACTGAGCCTTTCCTCTTCCCAGAATTCTCCTGTTCTGGTTGCACTGCCTATGTTTCCTGCCTGGCTACTGGCCAATCAGCACTTTATTCAACCAGCACAGAAATGACATTTTTATTCAGTAATGAAAATTTAAAAGAAATATACCACACATACCAAAGTACAAAAGCCTAAAAATTGCCCCTTTGCAAAATAAACGTGGATGTGGGACATTATGCTAATGAAAAATAATAAATCATTAATCTGGCCCATTGTTTTCAGAAGCAGAGCAAAAGGTATCATCATGGTTTTGATGTGAACAAAATTTTCTGATAAGTTTCGTATGTTTCAGTTGATTCACTCCAAGAAGTAACAACTAGAGAAAAAAGTTAAGAATAAAATACAGTTATATAAACTACAGTGAACCATTAGGCATTTTCTGAATGGAGCGTTTCACATAAATAAGAGCAGTATTCAGTGGTTGATACCTGAGATTTAGAACTGTAGACCCCCTTAATGACACTAAACTGGTAAATGTAAGGACAGGATTTTGACTGAGTGACTAAGTAAGAAAACTGAGGAACATTTATAGGCAGTAGTTGTAAGAAGAAAGATTTCCATGAGGTATAGAAAGGGACTGTGTGGGAAAGAATTTTGATGTGCAGAAAGTAAATAAGATTATGGCAGCAGAAAGCTCCAGGAAAAAGCAATGAAATAAATGGGCCCACAGTTTCTTGTTGAATGAGAGCTGAATCCTTATGTTTATTTATTTTTTCCTACATAGGAGTTACACAGGGAACCTCAAGAAGTAATCAATTTTCAGAATAATAGTACTAAGAAGAAACAAGGTAAACTGTAAACTTTATAAAACAAATAAAGGCATATTACATATAATTTGACAAGGTATTATTAAAATCTAGGCCCTTTAAAAGATCAAAAATCATGATTTAAAGAAGTCAGAAATGTTGTTACTAGTATTTTGTCATAATTTTATGTTTACATTTGATTTTTTCTTATAATATACTTTATCATTATCTTTCTCCACCCCAGTTCTTCCCATATCCTCTCAACCTCTTTATGCAACCAACTTCTGTTCTCTCTTTTCATTTCTTTCTCCCTCTCTCTATAAGAGGTCCTCAAAATAGTAACCAATAAGAGAAACCAGTAAGATTAAATAAATAAAAATAAATAAAAGATTCAAAACATGGAGTCTGTTTTGTATTTGCCAGCTACTGCTGAATATTAAGCCTGCCCTGGAGTACAGTTGATATAATTGGACAAAATCAATCGTCCTTTTCCCAGAAGGTATCGATTTTAAATAGCTTCTTCGATTAAGGTTGTGAATTTGTATCTAATTTCCCTTCTCATAGCTGAGATTTTGTCAGCTTTGAATCTATGCAGGCCTTGTGAATGTTATCACAATCTCTTTGGATTCAAGTGTGTAATAGTCTTGCTGTAGCTGGAAGACTACTTCCTATGAGTCATCAACACCCTTTCAGCCTCTTTTGAATAGATCCCTGGGTTCAAGGGGAATGGTGTTATGAAGATATTTCACTAAGGATAGAGTGATCAAAGTCTCTCACATGCTGTACATTGTAAAATTAAGAGTCCCTGTGTTAAATACAATTTACTGAATGGAAAAGTTTCTTTGATCAGTTCTAAACAATACACTAATCTATTGATATAGCAGTATGTCATTAGGATGCATTTTATTGTCCTGTTGCATTAGCAGATTAATTGCAGCAGATTCTCCCCTAAGAAACATGACCTAACTGGTCTCAGTGTCTTGGCTATTTTATCAATGTCAGATATGGGTTACATACCATGGAATGGACCTTAAAGCCAAGAAAAAATGCTGATTGTTCCCATAAAATTTGAGCCACAATTGCCAGACTATATCTTACAAGTAGTTTGCTGTTGTAATTTTGTACGATTTTTACCTGTGTAATATTGATGATTACTTTCATCCTCTGGTAGCATGAAAATCTCCCAGCACTATTAATGCTAGTCAGCAAAAAAAGCTTTTAGTTGAGCATCAGTTTCAAATTCTCCATGTTTGGTGACAGAACTACATGCAGTCTTCAGCAATAAGCCCTTGCTATCAGACTGTAGAGGGTAACCAACAGTTTTGGCAATAGCCTATGATTTTTAGTTGTGTCTGTAGGACAATTTGGCTAATGACTCAACAAGATGTAGCCAAATCCTATCATTGGAAGTTTCATTGGTGACATAAAATGGCTAGTTGTGGCATTGTCTTTTCCAGTTACTCTATCTAGATTCCTTTCATATATTTATGTATTTTAGGATGCTTCTATAGCACTATGTTTCTATATGGCTTTTCAAAGGCATTTAGTATTAAATATCCATTCTCTTATTGTCTCCTTTTATTACCATAAATTTTTAGAAATTCAACAAATGATCATTCTGGTCTTCATTTTTAATTTTCTTTTTTTCTTTTCTTTACATTTTAATGACATGATGTTATATATACATATATATATACAAATATACATAAATGCATATACATATTATTAACAAATATATTACAATTCTTAATTATGTAATTTATTTTAATAATACAGTTTATTTAAATTATATCTTGTTACAAGAAAACACAGGCTCACTTAGCATATAAAATTAGCAGGGCAGTAACACTTAACCCTTTATGCTTGAGTTAATTAGTTATAAGTTCCCGGAAAGGGCCAAAGAAAAAAAAAAAAACCCACAAAAACAAAAGCAATATATTAAATAGAAAAAAATTTGAGAAATTACCTAATTATTAAGTGTGCCAACTTTTCTAGGGTATTTGAACTCCTTCGCTAGAGGTCAGCTTTAAAATTTATTTCCATGTGTGAGTTCAGATGATCCCTCTTTACTTTTTAATAGTGAATCTAGTGACTCCTAGAAAAATGTCTCCTTCACCAAAGTTCCAGGAAGCTATCGATATTGACTTTCTACCCAAACCAGGTAATCTCCCAAAAGTAATTCCAGAGTAAATGATAGATATGGTCAGCAGCTCTGTCCAGAACACTAAATGTTGAATGTTGAGAGGTTGAAAACACAACAGTAAATGAAATAAAGTTACCTAATAATATCATTATTGAAGGAGTTGTATTTCTTCTAAAGTAAAACCAATTCCAAAAAGAATAATGAATTTGGTATCAGCCATTGCATAAAACCCATTGATCTTAATAAAAACACAATGAGGAGTGTAGAAACACTATTTTGATTTTTTTCTACATTCTAAGCAGGAGATATGACAATTAATCACATACTTCCTAAAGAAATTAGCCTCACATATAAGAATATTAGCCAGCGAATAACTTGAAATGCAGTTATATGCTCAAATACATGTTCCCAATGCTGTATTTTGTTTGTTTGACTTTTTACTGTTATTTGACATATTAAACTGAAATGGAGTCTAGCATTTAGTGAGCAAAAATTGTTATGGCTCTATACACAGGATTTTTTTAATAATGCATTTTATCAAATGGATTGTACTTAGAACATAGTCAATAAATGTTTTTTTCAGTTTTATCTGAATATAAATTTCAAAAGCCAGTACCAAAATTTATTTTGCACTATGAAAGGTTAAATTTGACTAAATGTATTCTATTAACTGAAACAAACTCTATTATCCCATCTTCCTTCCCTCTTTCCCCTGAGCTTCACTATGTCAGTAGACCCTTTAGTTCATTAAGTCCGAGGTTCAATTCTGCCTGTAGGATCATTCCTGGCTGTTTCTTAACTGTGATAACTACTTGGACACAAGAAGTAGCAAGAACATGGGTGAATAGCCTATAGTCACCAAGGGAACATTTCCAATGTGAGAATCCAGAGGCGTCTTTAAGAAGTTGTCCTCTGGAAGAGAAGTTAGAGCTCTTAGCTGATGAATCACCTCCCCAGTCCCAAGTCTGTAAATTGTAAATTGTAAAGTTTCAATTTAACATGTGCGGTTCTCTAAGATACAGCCTTTTCAACTTACTTATTTCATGCTGGAACTCTACTCTTGCAACCTGAAAGATTCTAAGCAGGTATTTATGCCATCATTGTTCTCTTTCTTTGGTCAATCTGCCCTTGTGAAAGACGTATTTACATGAGATTATACACATTCTGTGACAACATTGAAAGGTATTTAATATGTGATTTAGTGTATTGAAACAACTCAGAGTGAGATATCTGATATACCTTCCACTGTATTTTCTGTTTCATCAAGAACTATATTTATCAGCAAGGTCTCTCCGATCATTAGGTCATCCAAAAATGTGGTTACAAAATTGTTCCTAAGGGATATGATATTTCTCAAACCAGAAAGATATTTATTTATTCAATATTCTTAGTGCCCCAGCTTCCAAGTACATAAAATTGGAGTAATGATTATGACTGCCTAGACAAATGTGAGAAGGAATTATAAGAGTTATAATTAATGCTTCAATTATCATCACTGTAATAAAAGCATTAATTGAGCTGAAATTACATCTAAACAAGACATTTATCACTAGATACTTCAGCTTTACAATGAAATAAATAAATATTATACAGGCCATTAAGTTAAAGGCCATGTATACATATGAGAAAATAACAATATATAATTTATATCAAAGAGGAAGGAAGGAATCTTCTTTTCAGTAATTGAAATTATTCTTACTTTAATATCTTCTACTAATTTGTAGAATTAGAAGTCTGAATGATTTCCTGTACATTAAAACTTAACATCTTCAAAGTAGATCTAAGTAATATGGGAAGGCTAGTAGTTGTACTACAGAAAAATAAAACTGCATTTTGTTTTTACATTGCAAGTAATGTACCTAAACTATACAAAAGGCAACCAGGTTATTAAGAAACTACATGATTATAATACACAATGATGCTGAAATTTGGGTAACACTACTACATCACCCAAAGTTTTATGATATGCCTTGTTAACAAGACTTGAAGCAGTTTTCTTATGTCTCTCTACTCAGGTCCACACAAAGCTGAAATCAGGATACAGGTCACTTCAATATTTAGGTGGAACACCTGTGTTATAATCTCTTCTTAATCTGTGTCAGAAGCCAGGTCTGAGGCTGTTTGTCTTGAGGTCCCTGCTTCTCTGCAGTCTGTTCCTGAGGCCATCCAGTGTCCCTGTACAGACCTCATATATGAGTTCCTGACTCTATGAGGCAGCACTTTTGCAATTGACCACTCTTAGACCTGCACTATCTCTGTTTTTCTTCAACACACATTTTTTTCCCTTAAGTGAAGAGTTACTGTTTTAATATGATTTTTTTAAATATTGACTAACCTTTAAAACTGTACAAATTCATGTTATATAGTGTGATGTTTCAATACATTTGTCCAGTATACAGTCAATTGAATTTGAGTCATTAGGATAGGTAGCACCACAGGCATGTATGATTACTAGCAAAATATTCAAAGTCTTTCTTTTTATTGGAGTCAGTACTGGTCCTCTGGATGAACAGCTGACAAATAAAATACAATTAAGTAGAAAATTGGATAGTGATTACCAGGGCTTAGGGAAGACTGAGAGTGAGAAACTAGACATTGTTTACCAGCCATATACCAGAGCAATGAGTAGTGTTATGTTACCCATGGGCCAAATATAGTTGAAGACAACCTGTGCTTTTCAAAAACACCTGCAGTTGTCTTCCTCAGAGGGCTTGTGTCATTAATCTGAATCTTTGGACAGTCCATAATATGTCTTCCAGTTTGAAGTTCTGGAGCTTTAGGTAAATCTGTGATGTCTATTATTTTATGTAACAAAAGAGACTCAACTTTCCCGGGTTATGGTATATTTAAGGGAGACTTTATTCTCCCTTTCAACACTAACAAAACCTTCCTATTTCTCAGGATCTGCATTTTCCCTAATGACTTTTGTCAACTCTGGACTTTGAATTAAATATTTGTCTTGCAACTTCATTTTCTGATGATCTCAAGAAAAAAAGAAGCTAATGTTTTATTTGTTTTTCTCTTTTCTTATTTTATTCATGGAAATGATGCCCAAATGAGCACTCGGTTCTGCACCGGACTTTCTAAGGCCCACTGGTTTCTTGCTTTATAGCTGTATTTTCACTCTGTGGAAACTCTCTAGACATTGCTGCTTACAGCAAGTCTCAAAGCAATTTCACTTGCATCTTCCCTGTTAGGAAAGATAGATTTTAATAGTCTATCTATGTGGGCACAGTTACTTGGAAAGAAATATTCTAAGATTTCTTTTGGCTCACAAATTAGAATTTTGAATGATCCCATGCATTTACAGCAGATACTTCACAATTTCACTAATATGACATATTTTAGTATCTTGAGGATCTCATATAAAACTTATTAGTGACTCAACTTGAATACTTATGTTGAAATTATCATAGATAGTATTAAATACCCCATTTTCAAAACCTTGGATTTAAAGATAAAGTAATATTAGTATGCATGCAGCTGTTCTTTATTTCCACTAGTAAAAAGCTGCCAAGATTATAAAAATCCATGTATCCATTCTTATAGGAAGAATCTGAGACAAGTGACTTTTTCACATTAATATGCTGATTTTCTTTTTAAAGTGTATTGATATATATAACTGGCTTAGCATGTAAGGGGTTGCTGTCCTTCAGTGATATTTTGTCTGTAGCAGTGAGAAATAGACTAATATATCCAATTTGTGAAATACTATGACTAATTTGTGGCCTGAAGATATTGTAATGTATTAAATGAGAGTATATGAGGTCCTTCCCACACTGCCAGTTCTGGTGGCAGTCTCTCACTATGGTAGTAAAAGTTAGCCTGTCTCGAAAAGCAACAGCTGCTTCTGCACCAACCTTGGAAAAAGGGAGGACAATGAAATAAAGAATCTAACACCATTTGTTCTGATAAGCTATGAGTTATTAACAGAGAGGAAAATCACACTAATCAAGAATGCTTTCCTTAGGAATTTTCAGTAAACTCTGCATAGCTGAGTCAAACGTTCATGGGTCTGCCATTTTCTTCCTTGGCCAGATCTTCAATGGCCAGATCGCACTGATCTCCAGGAACAATATATCCAGTTTCATTGAACTCCAGCCTTTTAACAGTGTCCGGCAGTCTAGCCTCAGGGATATGCCTGGTGCCTTGAGTTTAGCGTTTGAAAGTAGCATTGGAGGGCATTTCATCAGTTGCTTCTACCAAACTTTGGCAGAAAGCATTCCTTATTTTAGAAAAATTGTTAGTTTTAGACCTTGTAAATAATTGCACACAATAAATTGTCTCTTTATTTTAGAGATGGTTCTCTCCTTAGTTTTGAAGTGTATTTCTCAAGGGCCTTTCTTATTTACAAAGCAGGAAGCCTGGAGCTGATCTGGCTGGAGGAGAAATGGACTTTGCCACTAGCCAGAGCAATGTCAGTGGCTCTGGTTTGCCAGCTCACCAACATTTGTCACTTTATATTTCTCTGACCTTCCTACAGATCCTTCAGTCCAGCAACTGAACTATTTCAAGAAGTAAAGCCTTTCCTTTGAGGTAACAGGATACATTGAAACTCTCTAGAATAGCTCTTTTCTAGGATGAATGAGAGTAGAACTTTGACTGTAGCCTTCGCTCATCCCTGCAAAGCTGAGGACTCAAGTTCAAACACATGTTCCAGAGACCGGTGTTTCCAGCCTGACTCAAACTTGACAGAGGAAGCCTGTAGCAGGCATAGCCTTGGACCATTCTGGAAGAATCAAGCACATTATCTAGAATAGAAATAAATAATACAGTTTAAAACTAGTGGCTTTTCACCTCTTGATTACATAGTATCATTTTAAATTATGTTTGTTTATGGGGAACACTAAGTGGGTCATTGCATTTTGGTACAGGGGCCTACCAGAAGTCAAGGGGCTCGGATCCTCTGAAGCTGGAGTTAGAGGCTGTCGCAATCTAAACCAAAGAGTGTGCTAGAAACTGAGCTTCATCTCTCTGTAAGCAAAATATGGACTCTTAACTTTTGGGCCATCTCTTCAGCCCTTCTATTTCAAAGAAAGGGGGAATAAAAGGAAAGCACACATAATTAATATCCATGCAGTAAATTCACTTGAATGCTACCCTGTGATAAGCACTCTTCTCAGTGGTTTTGAACCCTGCCACAGGTTGTCAACTGGCTAGAGAAGTGCATTGGTAAACCTGAACTTTCTTCTAAATGGAAGGGACGGTACATGTGAGACTATGTTAGAGTCAGGGTTTCAAACAGTATCATCCAGAATACATTTTTAAATGTCTTTCCTGTAGTTGAAGTTAAGATTCTGTGTGTTCTTAGAGCATTAGATTAGTAGAATGTTCTGTAAAAGATTTGATCCCTTCTGAGAAAATGTTCATGAGAAAAAAAAAAAACAAGATGGTTGAAATATTCATGTTCTACTTTTGCTACAAAGCAAACAGCACATTCCTGGGCATCTGTTGAGTCTTGAAAGTTCAGAGAGGCTGTGATGCCAAAAGAGTCACTTCTAGAAGCTTCACAGATTGTGCTTATTATAAAATCTCCTTGTAGTTATTTTAGTCACTAAAATTAATCTCTTAGTAATATATCCCAGCTTTTCAAGGGATGTATACTGTGTGAATCTAATGAAGAGAGATTATCACTTTGGTAGCTCACATTAATTTTGACGCTGCCTATATAGGAAACAGGGTTAGAAGATAAGGCATCTTTCTCCCAGAAAATGGTAAAGGGAAGGCCGATTACACAAATATAGTGATATTTTATTTAGGTTTTCATAAAAATTTGCCTAAATATCAGAAGGGCAAAGCCAAACCCCTAGAGGTCAGGCAGTGGTGGCTTACCCTTTTTATCCCAGAATTAGGGAGTCACTCCATAGATCTCAGTACTAGAGGAAACTTAAAATGAGAGAAAAGAGAGACCCAGATGGTAAAAGGGGAAATCACTGTGAACAGGAGGCCACATTATTTGTTGTCTTAGGAAAAATAGTCTTTGTTCTATAACCAAGATTCCTGATAGGTTCTGAGAGTCCTATGTTTTTGATTTTTGTTAGTTTCTTGAGTATTTGAGTCTCTTTCCAACCCCCAGGGAGAAGAATGTTTTGTTTCAAACTAAACATCAGAAGTTCTACAACACGAGATCATAAGAGCAGGCATAAGAGTTCCTCTTAATGAAGTCCTGAAAATCTTCACTTATCTCATGATAATATTTTTATTTTTTTTTGTTTTAGGAGATTACAGTACAATGACATTTTCCACTTCCACTTCTTGCTTCAAACAATTTTCATGTGCTATGCCCTCACAAACTCATGACCTCTTCAACTTTTGCCATATCTTTTTATATAAATACCACTTCCGCAGTCCATATACTGTCACTTTTATGAGCTTATTTTCAAGATGAGCCTTTGGTTTTGGGAAGACTACTAGTATTCCTTAGTTTTCTGTAGTATACATTGTGGAGAGTTAAGGTCCCCAGAAATTTCAATCTTCCATGGTAGGGTGTCTGTTGGTGTCCATATGTAGGTGATGTTTAGGGAGCCATGTTGGTAAGACTTCGTATGTGTAGCATCTAGCATTCCTAAGAGATATATTATGGCAAAATCTCTATTAACACCCTCTCTTGATCTTAGGTGCAGATATTGTGTGTGGATGTGTGAGTGAACTCCACAGACCTGCACATTAATTGGTTGTGATTTACTATAGTGATCTTTTTTTTTTAAATAATGGTTTGAAAAAGATTAACTATGAATATATATATATAAAGATGTGTCTTCTCATTTTTAAAGTTGTTGTGTTTATAATACCATCTATTTTTAAGTTGTATATACTAACTTTTAAGGCTTTGGGTCATCACCTCTCATTTTAAGTCTGTTGCTGGTCTAATTCACTGATGCCATCTCTAACATTCTTTTGTTTTCTTTATCATATTCAAAAACAATGAGATGAAATTTGAATTTTTTAAAAATATTTTTAAACAATTTTACTTAAACTTTTGCTGCTTACTTTACAAATTCTACTCAATAAGTCCAATCTCTTCAATTTTAATCTTATAACTCCAGTGAATTTCTTATTCAGTCTTACACTGTTCCAAATGAACTTTGTATTCATTGATATTTACTTCAATTCTGTCAGGTCTGACAGTCTGGACTTGAGCTTTTATGTTTTTCTCCTGTGAAATGCCTTCCTGGTTTAATCACCAACCATAGTTTCATTTTCTTTGCACTGGTCATTTATCTTCCCTACAGTTTTTGCATTGTGGGAAACTCTTTTTAGAAGAGCAAAATGAACACCTATTGGCCTAGGTTGTGTTTCTTTGCTTTTAGTTCATTTGCAATGAGAAACACATTTTAAACTGGTGGATTGATACAATCAACATGTATTATGTATATTTATGGAAATTTTATACTGAGACCCATAATTTTAATTGATATTTCTGTTCTACATTATTTTATATGACTGTTATAAACACCATGAACAATAGCACTTGGAAAATAGAAATACGTATTTGTCTTACACATGCTGATTATAGCTAATCACTGGGATAATTTATGGTAGGAAACCAAGCACAAGCAGATACCACAGAAGAAAGTCTGGATTATTTTTCAGGCTCATGTTCAGCCTCTTTTCTTCTGTCTTCCAGGACAAACCACTGATTCAGGGGTTTCTTTAACATCAGATGTTGGACCCACCATAATCAAATTTTAATCAAGAAAATACCCCACAAATTTACTCAGATGTCAGTGTGTTGGAGGCATATATATATATCAGAATTGAAGTAGTCTCTTTTTAAAAGTCAAATGTTTCTAAACTGTTTGGGTTCCTACAAAGTCCAAAATAAGGTACATATTTCTTAACCCAAAAGGAGAGAACCAGAATACAAATATAATCAAATCAAAGCAAAGTCAACAACTCACTATCTGATGTCTGTGATTTATCAAGATTTATAGGTACCAAAGCTGGATTGAGTAGTCAGACCTGAACAAACATGTCTTGTTTTTGTTTGTTTGCTTGTTTGGTTTTGGTTTTTGATTCAGTGCTTCTCTTTGTATCTTTGGCTGTCCTGTAACTCACTCTGTAGACAAGGATGGTCTTGAACTCATAGAGATCTCCCAACTGTGCCTCTCAAATCCTGGGATTAAAGGCATGAGCCACCACTCCCAGTTTGACACAACTTGTCTTATAGGTTCAAGCTGGCTCTTCTCCATGCTTACTGCTGTTCTTGGTGGCCATTCCACTGTAAAGGTATCTTCAGTGTGCAAGTGTTATCACTGAAGCCAAGGTTGCACCTTTAACGATGTCCCCTCCTGGCTTCATACATTTTCAAGCCTCAGCTGCTTTCTATGACCCGGTAACTTCAAACTAATGATCTGTGAGAGAATCTTACACATTCCTGAGTTTAGCTGTCAGCTTGAAGTAGCCTTGGCCTCCTCTCAAGTATAGTTTCTGTGTGCTGTGGAAATACTTCTCAAAATATTTTGCCTCAGTGACGCTGGTCACTTGCTAATCACACCTGATTTTTGAGCCCCAGTTAACTAACATCACTTATCCCCATAAAACAAAAATAGTTTTGTTTCAATAATTCTGGTGCTTACTTAGTCACAGCTGATTCTTCAGCTCTACCTTCCCAAACACCCAATAAATATTCTTAATTCAAATATATCACAATAATGGTGCTGATAGAGTATTTGTGTAATACTAAAATCTCATAATCCAGACTTTTTCTGTTTGTATTTTTCTCAACACTATTGTCTTCCAAGATCTCATACAGCCTGCATTAGACTTTGAATACCCAATGTTTTTCTAACCCAAACTTCTAAACATTTTCACCATATCCCTGAAAATATTGTTGTTAGATCTTTCAGAGCAATAACCCACTTTCTGGTGCCAATTGTTTTGTCTTTTGATTCTTTGACTGCTATAAATTCCATGACCAAAAAGCTACTTGAGGAGGAAAGACCTTATCTTATCACTACCGCACAGACCATTATGAGGGGAAATCAGGGCAGAATATGAACACAGGAACTGAAACTGACTATGGAGTAATACTGCTTATTGACTTTTCTTGCATGACTTATTCAATCTGCTTTTTTTATACTCCTCACCCATGACTACCTTCGTACATAGAAAATTGGGACCACCAACATCAATCTTTTATCAAGAAAATAAGCTAGATGCCAATAGGATAGATGTATTTCCTCCATTGAGGTTCCTCCTTTCCAGAGGACTCTACCCTGTGTCATGCTAACAAAAGCCTAACCTATACAATATCCTAAAATATTTATAAAGGTCATGTATAAAAATGTAAATTTATTTAGTATTTTTAAACTCCCACCTGAATTTTATTCAATTTAATATTTTGTTAAAATCTTATGTGTAGAAAACTAGATGGGATAAATAGTAAAACTGGTTGTAAATTTTAATAAATATTTAATATTGTTAAAATATAAATGTTATCAGCATAATGTTCATGAAAATGTGAAGAGATGGTTACTTTAGACCACCAAGGAATAAGTTGACAAGGAGAAATGACGGTCTTTGAGGTGATGGTATAGTTTTTCTCTGAGAATGAAGTTCCTAGTTCAAAGGTGATTAATATAAAAATCAATCAAGTAAATCAAGAAAAAGCAGTGGAAGACAAGAAGGGGCATCAGTATAATCCATAGTCACTATTTCCTGTTCCTACACAACCTCTGGAATTCCTTCTGTGGGGAGGCAAGGGACTTTGTTTGGAATTGTGTTTTCCTTTTTGGGTGTAGTTGAAGAACAGCAAATAATTCATTACAGAATGAAAGCAGAAGATGGAAAAGCTGTTATCCATTGACCAGTTTTAGCAACAATAATAAACAGATTTCATTCTTGATTAACACGAAGTTGTACTTCATAATGATTTCTTATATTCTGATGAAAAATCTAGTTTGCAAAAGTGTAAAAAGTTTGATGTTAAACCAGTTACAAAAAAACAAAACAAAACAAAACAACAACAACAAAATCACACTAGTAGATAACAATTTTGTATTTATGTACCGGTAGAAATAGTTGTAAATATATTTTAAAACATGTGCTCATTTTACCTTTCCATATTAGAGTCTTATTTGATTTATAAATTCTATTGCTTAAAATAGTCATGTTTCCATTACCATGCCATTGAGAGAGGAATAGTGTGTAAAGTGGTGTTGACATTTCTCCTGGTTCCAGAGCAATGGAGTTACAGAACTCAGTTTGATCTGTATAAACCAGCACCAGTATCCACTTCTTTAGCCAGAAAATCCCTTATTTTCATATCTAATCTTTGCGTTAAGAGAAAAAATTGCAGAAGATATTGAAGAAGGATATTAAGTCCTTGGTATTTGTTTATGTATTAACCATACTAATTATTAACTGGATTAAGAAAAGAAAGAAATGAATAGAATTTGACTTTCAGGTATATACAAGAAGTGCTAATAGCACCATAATATTTTAGGCAGGACAATGAGAATGCAGAAACCAAGCAGTGACAGTGTCTCAAACTGTGTGAGAGGCTTTCAGTTTAAAACTGAATGAATACTATGAATGGAAGACAGCATGTGTTTGAACTCATGAATGAGTCTTTCCTAAATCAGTAAATGAGACATAATATTTGAAGCAACTCATGGTATAAGCACTACCGTCCCCTGAGAGAGATGAAAGACTTTATATACTATCTACATTGAGCTGGTATCCTCTCTAAGTTGGCGGTACACCACAGTGATTTCAGATGATATAATGAGATTCTGAAAAGATAAAAAGAGATAATTTTGGCTGATAATTTTAAGTAGAATATGAGAGAGGAAGCCTGCACAAAACAAGTTCAAAAGCTTTGAACAGGCTCCCACTGAAATATGTGTAGTAATAACCACTCCTGAATCAAGTGGTAGTCTCCAAAGCTCAGAAAAATAGGACTAAAAAATGTTGAAGTAGAAACTTCTGCATTTCACACAATGTTGGAGAGAGAACCATCCAAGGAAACAGAAACATAAATATAACTGGCTAAATATATCTGAATTCAGAAAAATATTAAGAATGGTGTGTGGGGTATATGTGTGTTTAGTCAAGAGATCTGCCTTGGATGTCTTCTTTATAACTTCAACTCTATTTTTCTCATGTAACTCATTATTTTTTATTATTATTAAAAATTTCCGCCTCCTCCTCGCTTCCCTTTTCCCTCCCCCTCCCTCCCACCTCACCTCACTCCCCACCCTCCACTCCTCTCCTCCTTCCTCTCTAGTCCTAAGAGCAGTCAGGCTTCCCTGTCCTGTGGGAAGTCCAAGGTCCTCCCCCCTCCATCCAGGTCTAGGAAGGTGAGCATCCAAACAGGAAGTCGACTTTATTTTTTAAAACAAATCTTTCACTAAAATACAAACTCATTGATTAAATACCCATCAAGTTCACAAGAACGTCCTTTTGTCAACTCCCAGATTTCATTATAGGTGCAATCTATAACTGGACTTTTATATGGATGCTGCCAACCTAGACTCAAGTTCTCATTATACAGCAAGCATTTTGTCCATCCCAAGAAACACTTTAGCAGTAGTGCATACTTTAGTTTAGTCTGTGTGTTTCAATGGGCCATACCACTTCTTCTTCTCCCCTAGGTAAACCAACCTCCTGCCAGAAAACTAAAACAAAAAGTTCAACAATTTTGAAGAAATCTAAAGGGCAGAATTGACTGAACAACTTCTTCTGAATCCACAAAGGAGTTTCAAAATGTGCCTCATATTAAGACAAAATTAATTTATATATATATATGTATATGTATATACACACACACACACACACACACACACACACATATATATATATATATATATAGGCTTCAAATTTCAAAGATGGGAGACAGAAAAAAATAATTTTAAAGTATTGGAGATGATGAAAAAAATTTCACAAATGTGTCTATAGAGCCAGGTCTGAATCAGCAATGGACACAGATGGTGCCACCCACCCACTCAGGCTTTTGGTTGGGCAGAGTTCACAATCAACCAGGATTAGTTACATCATATCAAGCACTGTCTGAGGTCTGTCCAGATGGCAGGTGCTTCCACCTGGGCGTTTGGTGACCTCCAGGCTATGACTGCTGCCTAGGACCATATGTGGGTCCATAGTATTACTACAGTCAGGGGCTATATTGACATCCACAGTTCATATGCCAACATGTAATCAATACAGTGTACCAATGTTATATTTTTAAGAGACAGATAGTCAAGATCCCTTCTAATTGAATTATGACATAGGCCTAGAACATTAATATATCCTTGAGGTAAAACTGTAAAGGTATATTGCTGACATTGCCGACCAAAAGCAAATTGTTTCTGGTAGTCATTATTGACAAACGCATTTTCTAGATGAATAGCTGCATATCATGTAACAAAAGATGTGTTAATGTGCTCAAATAGGGATACCACATCTGGTATAGCAGTTGCAACTGAGTTTTCAATAGTCAACTGTCATTCTTCTCCTCGATCCACCTCTGTAGCCAAAATTGGGGTTCAACCTGAAAATCAGAGAAGCAGCCAGCCACTGTCTCTCACCACTACCTCAGACCAAAATGGTGATCCTGCCTCCAGGAATCTCAAAATGAGACTGAGACTAAGAGCTATCTCCTCCCATTTTATAATCCTCTCTAGTTCTGGGATTACGGGCATGTACCACTATCTACAGGTCTCTATGGGAAGCTAGTGTGGTTATTAGGTTTAAAGGTGTATGCCATTGTTTGCTGGCCTTTAAGGTTAGCCAATGTGGCTTTTTTACTTTTCTGATCCTTGGGTAAGTTTTATTTATTATTAAAAAAAAAACAAATGGAATGCCCACTGCACATTTACCTTATGAACTTGTCTTTCACTTAATTCAAGAGGTTCTGGGGCTGCAATCTGTACCAAGTTTGGAAACTGATTCATAAGTAATGAATATCTGTTGTTATGATTAGTATAGCCTTTCTTCCATTTGTTTGAGAACTTTTTCCCTGATACATATCAAACAAAAATTCAGTAAGCTTCTTATCTATTTTATCTCTTGAAACACCATGATTGATTAACCAGTACAAAAAGTGCTTAGAAATCATGCCACAAAAAATGTACTTTGTCTGTGTTGACCATTATGGGTTAGGTCAATTTTAACATTGCTTTCTCTGTGCTACCCATTATCCTAACTATAATCACATTGCCTTTGGAGATTCAGTGCTGCTGCCACTGGCTCTGGCAAACTCAGGGTTCAATTAAACACATTGGGTTTAATTCTTCGTACTAAGCAGAAGTCTTTCCAAACCTAAGATCTGACACAATGAAAAGGGTGACAACAAAATTCTTCATATGTGCTGGTGCTACTCTCATAATTTGCATCCTATAGGAATGTTAAAGGTCCATGCCTTCTCAGTCTTCCCATTATGAAGGATTAGGTTTTACATAGTGTACCTATTCCACTATTGCAATTTCTCTGAGACTTAAAAATCTCCTCATTAACACTAAATCAAGGGATATCCCACATCTCCTATATATTTTCATCCAGCCATCTTTTGGTAAATGCTTCAGCCAGCCATTCATACTTTTTATTTCTTTTTTCCCTGTGTAATCATCCCTGTTAAACTTATAGTATCTTCTCAGAGGGCCCATATCAATAAACTCAGTTTGTTCCAGTTTTATATTTCTTCCACCATTATCCAACACTTTTAATGTCAATTCCCACACATATTCCCAAGATTTCTGCTTAAACAAGTTAGAAAACTCATTAAGCTCTTTAGTAGTACAGCATACCTCCTTAGGGACTATACTTTCTATCTCCCCTCTAGAAGCTTGCTTTGCCTTAAGTCTGGCTATAGGTCTAGGGGATACTGTTGGTGGATCCTGAGGGATATTCCTATTTTATTGCCTTGCATTTCCTTCAGAGAAGATTACTGTTAGTTTAGCAGTATTTCAGGAGTGGTGTATGAGTACCTATTCTACCGAGGGTAGAGAAACTACTCCCTCAGGTGAGACCCCATGATAATCTGAGGATTCAATGTTCTCAGCTTCAGTGGAGTCCTCTCACACATGTCTATCTCAAGTAACAAGATCCCATTCTTTACCTATTAATGCCCCTCCCTTAACTTTACACACCCTATGAGGCTGGGTGTTAAATTTTTGTTGGAATTCAATCAACTTTATAACAAGGGCTTTGGCTTGATTTTCCACTACTTGAGCTCTAGGGCTGCTGGACAGAAGTTTTTTTTTTTGTTTTGTTTTGTTTTTGTTGTTTTTTTCCAAGCGTACTTAGAAACCTTTAGACTGTTGAAATGCATCTGCAGCCAGTCAATTATGGCACCAATTTCATTGAATTCCTGTACCATATTCTGAGATGCTATAAGTTGGTTAATTTTTATCATTCCTACCTTTTATCAACCATCGAGGGAAGCTAAGAACAACCATCCAGCGTCATTGTTTTTCTTATTTTGGCATAAACTGTCAGATAGTTGTTATGCAGTGTCCCAAATCTGCTGACACCCACAACTGGTGAAACAGATTTGGTGAAAGAGATTAATCAAATATATGTATCTCCTTATGTTTGTAAAATGGTTTACATCATGGGCTTTTAGTATGTTATAACTTCCCAGGAGAGGTTTTCATGATGAGAGATGCTTTCAAACTTATAGGTAGTATATTGGGAAGGTCTACTGCAGATACTTAAAATATTCATTCTTATACTTATTTTGTTCTGGTACCAGAATCTGTATTAGCCAAGATTTTCAAGATTAGCAGAATTTATAGAATGAATATAAACATGTGGCCCAGATTGAAGGTGTGTCTTTCTACCTCAAGGTCCTGATCAAAGGTATGTGTTTTCCTACATCAAAGGTCCAGAATAAAAATAGATTTACCCACATCAAACCAAGCAGAAAATATCTCACCAATGTTAACTCAATTTCTACATTGTATTTCATTCCAG
Source organism: Microtus obscurus (assembly GCA_963919715.1). Lineage (NCBI taxonomy): Eukaryota > Metazoa > Chordata > Mammalia > Rodentia > Cricetidae > Microtus > Microtus obscurus. The sequence continues at coordinate 21,189,441 of CAWTZC010000015.1, read as the reverse complement.
ATATAGTCAAGTTATACAACCAAGTATATATACAACCAAGAATAGTAACCCACCACAAGAATAGCTGTGTGATGTGGTATGTGCTGGACAAATGAATTTACAACTTGATTTGCATCTATATTCTAGGCCAAAGCAATGCCCCCCCCCCATAAACCCAGCTGGAGGCTTGGTTAACCCTTCATAAAGTAACTAAGGGACAGCAATGCCATGCTATTGAAACTTTCCATTCCATTAATGCAGGTATAAATTTCTCATTAGCTAGAATCTCATGTCTTTGCTTTACTCTGTGTCTGTCATTGTCTTAAATAACAGGTCAGAGAAGTAGTGACTTAATGCTGCCAAACAATCATGGAAAGCAGGAAAGTTAATTACTGAATGTCAGGTTCAACCTCAGAGCTCAGCAGTATTTTGTATGCCAGCATGATAAAAATGGACCAAGAATGACCACTTTCATTTTATTTGTGGGAAATTTATTGAGAAAACTTTTGCTCTCCTATAGTTTGAAAGTGTCCCAACTTCAGTCTTTAAATTCATAGAGATATGGGATGAGTGAGTCTTAGATGGTTACTGGGATTAAATTACATCATGAGGCTGTGACAGCCATGTTGTTATTAGTTAAATTGATCAAAAAATTTTTTTGAGGGTGAAACATCCTTCATAGAATCATAGGTTTAAAACTAGTGTCACTGACTTGAGAGTCAGTGGGACCTGTAGGAAGTGGATTTCTGCATGATTTCTCTCTCTTTTTGTTCCCCCAGTCTCCTGGTCAGACAAGGGATGAAACGAAACATAGCTACAACTCCTACTCCCCTTACATTGCATTATTATGGGCTGCATCATCAAACCAGGAGTCATAACAAGTTCCTCCTCACTTAAACTGCTTCTTGTCAGATATGTTGGTCACAGAAACATGAAAGATTTATGCCTATGGGGGCTCACATTGTCTTGCCATTTGATGCCCTCTGCCATGTTGTTTTTCAGCAACAGTTGACTTCATAGTCTGTCCACCATTGTAAACTTAGAAATTTGTAGAAGCGTAATAAACTGATCAAGATATACTCCAATACAAGATCATCCAAATTGAATAAAAAACTTCAGGTATTTATAATTTACAACTATATTGTATATTGCTTGAATTACTTCCTTTAAATGCGGTTTTTGTAGCATTAACTTTAGTGAAATGATTTTACTGTTAATTAGAGTGAAGAATTGAGGAAAATGAAATGCACAAGAATAAAAGAGGCCTTTTTATATATCTCTATAAAATTTTGTATATAATAGATCATTCATATAAATAGTTCATTTTATATGACACATTCTTTCTCATGTAATGTATTTCCCAATAAACCAATTAATACACATAGTATATATGCTCCGTAAAGTTTGCCTTTAAAGAAGATTAATGTTTTGGAGAAATTATTTTAACAAGAAACATTCAAGCATTTTCAAAGTAAATTGCATAAGTTTTCAATATTTTCTTTTCATGGGACTCATAAAATCAATTATGTATAAGAAGAATAAAATAATTTAACCTAAAATTAAAATTATTACCTTTTATCAAAATTTCCTTAATTGTACATGTTCACACCTTAAGAGTTTTGACAAAGATAGTTACTTCTCATTTTTGGCTGAAAATATAGACATATATATGCACATATATATATATATATAAATCAAGATATTAGTATATATGTATATGCATATTCTTTAAAGTACTGGGGATGGATTCAGAGCCTTGAGCATGTTTAGAAAATGTTTCACCAGTGCCCGTGAGTTACATTTCTACAACAATATGCACTGAAAATATAGGTCTATATTCTGTGTACAGTGTCTTTACAAATATGAATCCATTGTATTTTGCTATATATATTTATAAATAATCACAATTATTCCATCTATATGGTAGAAATATAGAAATAGAGTGATAATAAATCCAATAGAAATTTTCTTCATGAAACTAAAATATTTATAAATAGTTAAAATAGTTTCATTTAAATTATAATGTAAAATTTAGAAATCAATCTTTCTTTTACATACTTTGACTTGTATGAATTATAATATACTTATAAATATACTTCAAAAATATAATATTTACTTGTGCCAGGTAGCATTTAAGTATCAAAAATATGTGATAAAACGTGTAGAATAAATGCAAGAAACATAAGTTCAATAATTTAATAATAAATAATAAAACAACTTGCATTTCTTTTCTTCAATGATTCAAATGTGGCTTAATTCATGTAAGCAGCTGAGATGTTCCACTGTCATCTTATCTTAAATGGTAGAGACTGGACATCTGGTAATAAATTAGCACAATCCTATGACAGCTGGGTGTGGCTAATGCAGCCTGTAACCAGCTCCTGAAGAACCCACGCAATTAAAATATGCCAAACACATAACTTGTTCATTTCTGCATTTAGAATGGTAAAAATAGCACTATTCCTTATGGTGTCAATCAAAATGACAATGTATAAGCACAATCCACTAAACTTAAGACTTTCCTGTGTTGTAATAGGAGCGGCACGGCTGTGTCCCTGTACCCGGCCGCCCACAAACTGTATTCATTTAATCACTGCCTGGCCCATTAGTTCCAGCCTCTTATTGGCTAGCTCTTGCACTTGGACTAGCCCATTTCTGTTAATCTGTATAGCACCCCAAGGTGTTCTTACCGGGGAGATTCTAGCCTGTGTCTCTCTGGAGTGTGAACATCATGGCGACTCCTGACTCAGCTTCTCTCTCCCAGAATCCTCTTCTGTCTACTCCACCTACCTAATTTTCTGTCCTATGAGGGCCCAGGCAGTTTCTTTATTGAACCAATGAAATCAACAGATTGATATATGACACTCCCACATCATTCCTGGATATGTTTAATTTCCAAACTACTTCATATTATCAACTTAAGTCCTCAAAAATGAAAATTATAGACCTCTTTTCAAATTATGAGAGATTTACAACACATGACCAAAAAGAGCTTTCTGTGTAGTTACCAGAAAACAGTTCATGCTCCTGCTTTTGCCACACTCAAGCTCCAGCCTTCAGTCTCTGTGTGCACATTTGTCCTTCTGAAGCCAGAAGCAGTTCTATAACATTTATTAATTTCTATTTTTTTTTTCATTTTCCTCAAACCACATTTTTGTTCTGGCTTTCAAATTCTTTGCATGTTTCCCCACACCCCAGAGCACAAGCTGTTTATTCCCGCAGTGCACAGATGATCTCAGTCTCTGGTTCCCTTTCATTGCACAGTTGATTTTCCTTATTTACATTGCTCATTTAAAATTAATGCAGATTGCTCATTTTTCAGCAGCTAATGATACAAAGTGATAGCCCACAAGCTCTTCTGTAGTTCTGTCTCTTAGTTAGCTTTGGCTGTCAACTTAACACAGATTGGAAATATCTGAGGGTGTTTCAAACAGAGAATTGCTTCCATCAAATTGCCCTGTGGGTATTGGGCAGGCATTTTCCTGAAGTAGGAATTCACAGCCCATGTGGGCAGTATCATTTCTCAGGACAGGCTCCTAGGCCATGAAGAAAACTAAGATGAGAAGAAGCTAGACAGCAACGCAATAAGTACCCCTCTTAGACTTTGGCATCAGTTCTTGCCCTGACTTCCCTCAGTGATGGATCATGACCTAGATGTTTAAGTGAAAATAAACTCTTTTCTCACTATCTTTCCTTTAGTCTTAGTTTTATCACAGAACCCAACAAGCAACTAAGATAGTTCAATAATCCTGTATTATAAAATTAAAAGATGCTAAGTTCAAGTACTAGGCACAGACACTCCTTAGTCCCTTTGCAGAAATTAAAAGGCTGAATGAATGTCTGGAAGGGGTGGTTTTTCATTCACTACGCTATCTCTGTGCATTGTACCTTTTGAATTTCTGAAACTTGAGACTCTTCTTCCATTTTTATGTTGTATCATTATCTTTCCAATTTATTGAACTCTTTTCTTTACTTTGCAATACTTCTTATAAATTTCTCGTATCATAAATCTATACAAAATGAAAATTTTATTAATCTCATTGCACATCCTTTTTAATTAATTTTATTTAACTTATTTTACTAATTTCTCATTTAATCATTCAGAAATACTTTATCTAGACTGCCTTCATTACTTATTTTCCAATAGTACTTTTTTATTTTATCTTTTAGGGTAATAGCTGATCAATATTTTTCTTAAAATTCTTTTATTAATGAGATTAAGAAACAGCAATAGAGAACCCCATAACAATATCTAGTAACAATTTCATCTGATTGGCTCAATATTATAAAGGGGAGAAAGCAGAAAAACAGCTGAACAAGTGGCAGTGCCTTTTCTTTGCTTCATGGTCAGTTCTTGAAATCAAACTGCTTTCATCACCGTGCTTCTTGGCCATGATCCATTGCATGCATTCACTTGGCCATGATCAGCTCTATAGCTCTGACTTGTGAGACAAAATAAACCCTTCCATGTCATTTCTAGGAGACACAATCTCACAGCAGCTCTCTTTGTCATCTGACTAATTTTTCAGTTTCTTGTCATACTCAGCCCTCAAAGAATACATCATAATAGAGAAAATGATAAAAATTGAAGGAAGACTAACCTGCAGTCCTAAGAGAAAAGCATTCTGCATTTAAATATCTAGCAACTGAGAAGTACTTTAACTACAATATCAATAAAAATGAAATATTCTACCCTAGCTGTTCACTATAGAAACTTAAACATGGACACCATTCTAGTGCTGAACATTATCTTGCCTGGGTTAGCCAGTAGTCCCTTGGTGGTCCTGGTACATTCTTCTGTTATGTACTCATAATATAATAATTTCTCATTTATATATATTTTTTCTGCACATACAAACAGTAGAGAATTTTTTAAAAAAGAGTTTGGAAACAAGTTACATTTAAGTTCTAAAGAAGATGGTTCAAGGCCGGGCGGTGGTGGCGCACGTCTTTAATCCCAGCACTCGGGAGGCAGAGGCAGGCTGATCTCTGGGAGTTCGAGGCCAGCCTGGTCTACAAGAGCTAGTTCCAGGACAGGCACCAAAGCTACAGAGAAACCCTGTCTCAAAAAACAAAAACAAAAAAAAAAGAAGATGGTTCAAAACAGCTTTCTGTTTATTGTGAAATTATGTGTGTTCAAAGGATGAAGGAAGAGCAGACATTATGTCCAATGATACTGACAAATTAATATTATAGAACAAGTTGCTGCCAAAGTAGAGACTTTTAACTGAAAATATAGTTCAAACTGGAAGATAGGAAAAAAATAAAACAAAGAAATTCAAGAGAGATGGATGCAGGTGAAGTAGGGCAAGGGTACACAAAACTATGCTTCAAGTGTGTGAAAAGAATGAAGAGGTAATAGAGGAAGTGCAGACTCCAAAGAAGGTAATAGTCCTGCCTGAAAAGACAGTTTAATTAGTTACAAAGTCCATGAAACCTTTAGGGAAGAGGATCAAGAATAAAGCTGACAGATCAACATTCTGTAGTGCTTTTCTTAGAATTGTTTTCTTTTCCTATTGAGCATTTATGTAACTCAAAACATATTTATCAGAACAGAATGAGTTAGCAGTCAAATTTCTCTTTGCTTTTCCAATGATGATTAATCAGTATTCCTATAAAATTCATGAAGAAATATTTTCTTTTTTCATTCATGTGGAAACTCTTTTGTTATAGTATTATGTTTGAATAATGTGCAAAATGTCTATTATCAAACTACAAGATTGTTTTGGTTATAAGATACTCTTTTCTTTAAGACCACCTCTAAAGGGCAACCAAGGTCAACAACAAAATGCTGCTATGTTTTGAGTTTGTTCAACAGACCTGGCCAACAACTAAAGAATATGTTTCATGTCCTGTATTGGGGTTTAGTTGTCTTTGGTTCTTAAAGGAAAAATCATCAGTTCAGGTGAGAACTATTCATTAAAATTATCCATGTTTATACATTGAATGTGTGCATTACAGGATCTTTTTAAAGGGTAAAACAGTGATAGTATGAGTCTTGTGGCTTTTTTCCAACAATCTTGTTATTTAAAGAATGTCCCCTTTCCATTTTCTTTATATGATTTCCTGTATCCTGATAGTGCCTTCCAAATTGAGCAAAAGAACCTATTTTAAATATATTAAATACTATTTAAAAGTCAAAAAAAAGGTCTTGTTAACTATTGTGATGTTCATGCATGCTCTCTACCTTTAAAAATTATTGTTCTTTGGGGGCATTTATTGCTTCATTTCAATTTTAGAATATTATATTCAAAATATAATATTGAAATTTTTCATAAATGTTTATGAATTTATTTAGAGTGTCAGGATTTGCCATTTATGAATAGGTCATGATTTAATTACACCATCCTAAAGCTTTATGCTACTTCATTACACCATATGAAGATAATTATGTTATGCCACATAACTGATGATTAGGTAGTGAAGAGTCTATAAATCATGCCATAAGAACAAAAGAATGAATTTAGTCTATAAAAATTTAATTGTTGAAAATAACATCTAATAATTTTATACATTTATTATATTTCTTTATTTTTATTTATCTTTTAAATGCATGGTCTAAGTACATAGCCCTGATGATCTTGGAACTCTTTATATAAAGAGAACAAGCTGGCTACAAACACACAAAGATTATCCTGTCTCTGGTTCTTGAGTGCTAGAATTACAGATATGTTACATCTGGGCTATTATGTTTTTTAAATGATTAAAATTTCTGTGAATTGCAAAAAAGAAGAAATTCCATTCATAGCATCTATTAAACAATGTCATAGAAATTTATAATTTTAATAAACTACGAATGCAATGAAAGTGTTTATTAGCCAAGATTTACTTTTGCTGATAGCTCAGCACCTTCACTCATGCATATATTTGAAGAAGGGTTTGTTGAGATGGCTCAGAGGGCAGAGAGGTTTATACACAGAGAGGAGAAAATCAATTTAACTTCTTGTAGGAAAGAATGAGCTACCAAGAGCTCTTCTCTGACCACCATAGGCATGTCCATATTCCTTCAAACACACACACACACACACAGATACATACATGCATACACAGGCAAACACAAATACTTATTTTCATGATTGACCTATTACAATTTTTACCATGCAGCAAAGTACTAGAACATGCATTATATCACCTTAAAACAATTTCAAACTCTTATTCATAAGCTCCAAAATTTAGAAACTTTTACAACTTTTATTGTTTAGCTGGGTGGTGGTGGCGCAGGCCTTTAATCCCAGCACTTGGGAGGCAGAGGTAGGCAGATCCCTGTGAGTTTGAGGCCAGCCTGGTCTACAAGAGCTAGTTCCAAAAGTTACAGAGAAACCTTGTCTCGAAAACCCAAGGAAAAATAAATAAATAAAACCTTTTATTGTTTATAAAGGGTGCTTTAAAGATAATTTACTAAATTTAGGACAATGCTATTTTACACCTTTGTAGACTGTGTGTTTCTGTTCACTTAATGCATGGACTTATAAAATAAAAACAAATATAAAATATTTAGCAAATTATTTTACATAAGTTATGACATAAATATTTTTAAAATGATGAGATAATCAAGTTTCTAGGAAATTAAAAGAAACTATGTTATTTTAAATTAACAACAGCTTTAACTAGAATCATCACAATTTTATAATTGAAGTCATTCTAAGCAATAATTGTCTTTGTAGAAATTATAGTGTGTAAAATAGGGATTTTTAACTCAGCACTCAAGTAAAATGTATGCAAAAAAGAACATTTGCAAGCAGAATAAGGAAGCCATTAATATAATACAAGATTCAAAAGTAAGGGTAAAAGGCTTTTTAATGAATGATGACACTGAACCAATTCTGTCTCTGCACATATATTCAAAGATCATTTTTTTCTATTAAGTATGATATAAAGAGTATCTGGAAGAGATATTGTAACCACAAAACCACATCAACAACATCAAATACTTTAATGTAATAAACTGTCAAAGTATATAAGATAATAGGCAATCAATTTCTTTCACTGTTAATAGTCTTTATGAGAAGTTGTGTTTCAACTCATAGAAATGATGTGTTCTACTTTCCTGTCTTTACCTTCCTTCTTTCTTCTCTCACGTAGAGTTTTCTTTCTTTAATATTTTCTCAGTTATATTCAGGTAAATATTCATTGACAAGTGCTTATCATAGAAGACTTTATGTATGTTTGAGACATAAGAAGAAAACCAGTCAAAGATAACGTGGGTTATATAGAACTATCAGTTATTATTGATATAAAAATATTCCAAAAGGTATATTTCACAAGATACAAAAATAATTGTCAAACTCATGGTTTCATTATATTTGAAGACTTTGGGAGAAGATAGAGGACAGACTACATCTGTGTGAGACATTGGGGGCAAGGGTCAGAATAAGTTGGGAAGAATTTTATTCCACTGAGAGAAATAGAAGAGCTTTAGATATCTATAAAAGAATTGTAAGGATACTGGAAAAAGAATAAAAAGCAAAATAATTCATCTATTCTGAAGAAGAGGAGAAATTTGAATGTTGGAGCCCCACCTGTTTTATTCAATATGGGGTCCAAGTCTGGGGAATGGTGACATTCACAAAAGAATAGATCTACACTAAGGCAAAACTTTCTGCCGACATCCTTATAGACATTCCCAAAGGTGTGTTTCCTTCTTACGCTAAATTTAGTCAACTTTACAATGAAAATGAACCATCACATGGAAAGTCCAATAATGGTTGCCTTCTGTGCTAAAGTTAATCTCATCTAACCAGAGCGGACAGTGTTTCCCATGACATTGTTCACTTCCTTTGTGTTTAAAATTCTACCTACTGAACATAGCAGACAATGAGGACTGCTGAGAAGTCAAGAACAATGGCACTAGGTTTTGATCCTACTGCACATACTGACCTTGTGGGAGCCTAGGCTGTTTAGATGTTCACCTTACTAGACCTGGAAGGAGGTGAGAGGTCCTTGGACTTCCCACAGGGCAGGGAACGCTGATTGCTCTTTGGGCTGATGAGAGAGGGGGAGTTAACTGGGGGAGGGAGAGGGATATGGGAGGCAGTGGCAAGGAAGAGACAGAAATCTTTAATAAATAAATAAATAATAAAAAAATAAAATAAAAAATAAAATTCTACCTAGATATGCATATACATTTATGTTTTAAACACAATACAGAAATTGGTCAAAAAGACAAGGAGAAGCCAGGAACTCTCAGTGTTATCCACTTAATCAACAAGCTTTGCATTTCTTATCATTGTATTCATGAGTAATGACATGAAAGCTTGCTATTCATGACAATTCTGAAACATTTGGCAGAGAAAAAAAAAGGTTCAAGAAGTGAAGATTGAATTATCTATTAAGTTGATTTGATTTCTGGATACAATCTTCACCTGACGACAGCTAAGCTATAGTGTATGCACACAACTAATATTTGGGAATTTTATTTTCCTTGGCCCTGACATTTTTCATGATTATCAGTTACATGATTATGAGTTTTACAGAGGCAGGGAAACTAGTGAGATCCAGTGAACTTAATATTAATCACATTTGATGTATGTGCAGTAAAATATTCATTTTAACTTGTTTTTTAAAGACTGATTCTATACTTCACGATTGATTCACAATATTTGTGAATATGAACCTAATTAAGATTTGTGAATATCACAGAATTGGTGATAAGTAACATCCATAATTATATCTACATGGCTGAAGTATTTTCTCCTTATTACTTTAATGTCAAAATTTAATTGGCTAAATAAGAATTTTCTCACTGCAGAGTAAATACCCTACTAGTTCTATTTTCAGATTGGCAATTCCTTTTATACATCTTAAACATGGATGTCAATGCACAGCTTTACTGTTTGATTTTCAAACTGGTTTCACTGCACACAACATGTAGTTAGACACAGAGAATTATTTAAACAGAAAATTAGAAGCTGTAATTTTCCAGAATCTATGAAAAAATCTCAAGTAATTTATAAAAATAACCTGTGGCTTCATGGCACAGGTAAAAGTTTAGGTTGACATTAATTCTGTCAGGTCTTTATTTCTACACTATCACAAGAACCTGGCTTATTTGTACAGTAGCTTTAGCTACTGTCTGACCTGCAATCACATAGAGTAAAATTTTGATGGAGCATTTTCTAAGCTTGGTTGTTTCAAGATTCCAAATTAAATGGAACACCGAATTGCTTTCTAGACCTTTCCTCTCAAAAAGATTTCTTGCCAAAAAGTAAAATTATACAATACACATGTTCTCAGCAATCATTAGAAATATTTTTTGTACAATAATGATGATTCTAGATCAGTTTTTATAATTTGCAAGTGACTGTAAGAACTAGAGGCATGAGAGTAAATATACTGGAAATGGTATTAACTGATGAAGTTCAAATATTTTGTATTGTAAAAAGAATTTAGTTTCCATACAATAATGACTTATAATATTAAAGCACAGTTTATTAATAAATTATTTTAGATGGGTATACATATTTTTAGGTACAACAATAAAAACCAGACTTAATAATTATTCGCTATACTTCCAAAAATTAACTCCAGAGTCTATCTAACGTGTATTCTAAAATACTGCCCAGTGGTAATCATGAGTATGTTAGAGTTGCAGACTTCTGAAAAATTGCTTCTTTATCTTGTTTTACAGATCCATCAGTCACTCCAGAGTTTTGTGTGTGTGCTGTAAACATTACACTAAATACATTAAATGTAACAGTGATCAGAGAACCCATCAATCATGCATGTCCTGTGATTTCCATGTTCTAGCCGTGGCATTTGTTTCTCCTTCCCAACACACACAACAATAATGAAAGGTAATTTTTAAAAAATATGCATTCATTTCCACAATAATCAAAAACTTTTTTATGGTTGAAAAAAATTTTAAGATATAAGAGAAAATATACCTGTTATTCTTGGAGATACCAGTTTGACCCTCACAAAGACCTCCAGGAAATGTCTGGTGACGGGAATCATTTGTGAAGAGAGAGATGACAGGCTTCCAGTGCTTCTCTGTGCTGATTGCTGAGGGCTCTTTGAGCAGGCTGGAGTGTTTCTCAGACTTGGTAATAAAGAAAGATTTCTCGACATTTAAACTCAAAATAACATCCGGAAAGGAATTGACACATTGCTTCTGGTTATATGATCTTTAAAACTGCCCTACTGAATATCAGGAGAAGAGCTAAACAGAGGCCAAAAAAAAAAAAAAAAAAAAAAGAAAAATAGACATTCTTAATTGCAGAAGCATACATAAGAGCTAAAATATTTTGTTGAGGGTTGTGGTGCCAATTTGCAATCCCAGGACCAGGATGGAACAGGCAGGTGGTTTGGCACAAGCAAGTGGGCAGCTTTGCTTTGTCAACAGAGTGAGTTCCAGAACAGTCAAACCTACAAAGCAGTATTTTGCTTAACTCACTAAATCCAAATGAACTAGGAGTCAACTCTGAAGGGGGCTGACAGTTGGGGCAGACTGAAAGGCCACTGATAATGACACTGGCATTTGTCTCTATGGCATGTACTGGCTTCTTGGGATCCCATTCTCTTCGGATGTGAGCCTTGCTCATCCTAGATGTAGTTATGGAGGGCCTTGGACTTTCCATAGGGCAGGGTGCATGGCCCTCTCTTAAGATTGGAGGGTGGTCGGGTAAGAGGGTATGTTGAGTGAGTGGGAGGAAGGGAGTGACTGGGAATTTGGATTGGTATTTTTTACGTAATAAAATAATAATAATAATTTACAAAAAAAGAAAAAAAGAGATTCAGATTGGGGCTGGAGAGATGGCTCAGAGGTTAAGAGCACTGGTTGCTCTTCCAGAGGTCCTGAGTTAATTCCTAGTACAAGGTGGCTCACAACCATGTTTAATTTGATCGGGTTCCCTCTTCTGGCATGCAGACAGAACACTGTATAAAAAATAAATAAACAAAATATAAAAAGAAAACAAAAATAAAAAATAATTCTAGTATATTGATAAACAGTATATCACAGACCAAATTTAAAGATCTTACCAGATTTTCCATTTCATATAATAGAAAGTTCAGACTAATTATTAAATTAAATTATAATGCTACTAGCAATTAAAAACACACCTGCAAAATAGCATTAACACTTTTTAATTTTTTCTAATTATTGAATAAAGTTATGCAGAGTATTCTGAAGCAACTTTTTTTTCTTAGAAAAATGTTCATTTATTCTTGGATAAGAATTCTCTCCTTTCTAGTAACAAGAAATATCAAATTGTTTGGATACACCATGTCTTTATTTTTAATTGTCTATTATTTTTATAAAATACTGAATTTCAATATGACAATTTAATTGTGAGCATTACAATTTCAGCATATCCCCTTTCCTTTACCCTCCTTTCTCATTTCTGTCCCTACCATCAGTCATCCCTCCCCTGAATAGTCCTCTTCCTACTTCATTTTAAATATTTAGTGTATAGGGAAAAACACACTGTACATTAATTCTTGAGTATGTCTTATTTTACTTAATATTCCCGCCTCTCCCATCTATTTTCCTTCAAATTATGCACTTTCATTCTCCTCATTGTTGGATAATACTCCATTGGATGTATGTATTTCACATTTGCCTTATCTTTTTATTGTTAGCAATTACTATTCAAGTAGGTTCTAAATATTGGCTTTTATTTAAAAAAAATACACAGTGGTTTTGCTAGAGTAGTTAACATCTCAGACCCTAAGTTCATCTGTTTGAACAAAAAACACAGAAAAATGGGGTTGCTGGATACTATGGCGATTCTATTTTCAATTTTAAAGTAACTTTTATTGTATCTTCTATGGCAGCTGCCCCATTTACACTTTTATTAGCAGTGTACACGGATTTTAATATCCCCACATGCTTTGAATCACACACTTGCTCTTTCTAATGGTATTAACGAACATAGCATTGTTTACATTACCTTGTTGGTATTGATATTGAGCACATCTCAGATTCCTGTTCACTGATTCTGTCTTCTTTAGAGGAATGTCTTTTTTCAAATTACTCCAGGTTGCCATTTTCTCTCCATTAATTGCTTACTTTGCTGTGGAAAGCTTTCGTTTTTTTTTTTTGAATTTTAGTCTATTTGTCAAATTCTGTTCTATTTTGTTTCTCCTATTATTTAGCTTCGAGAAATAATTATCAATCCCATATGACAAAGCTTGGGTTTTTAGTATATTTTAAAAATTTCTGTTTCTTATTAATTTATTTTTATTGAAAATTTCCACCTCCTTCCCTTTTCCCACTTCCCTCCCCTCCCCTCACTTCCCCTCCCTCTCCCTCTCCAGTCCAAGAAGCAGTCAGGGTTCTCTACCCTATAGACAATCCAAGGTCCTCCCTGTTTCCCTCAGGTCCAGGAAGGTGAGCATCCAAACAGACTAGGTTCCCACAAAGCCCGTCCAAGCAGTAGAATCAAAACCCAGCATCCAAGGAAATTTTCTGTTTTAAAATTGCTAATTTATTTAACGTGAATATTTGTATATATTGTAAATTGACATTCAATTTCACTCTTTATTTGGAATTATTTGTGAATTATTGTAAGTCTAAAACAACTCAGCATCTATTTTAAATGTAAATTGAACTTTCCCAGTCTAGAAGGTGAGTTCTGTCATTAGCACCATTAGCATAATTTACATGTTTTAAATTCAGATATCATGCTCTGTAAAATCTGCCCCTACTGATGTATGTTCAAAAAACAACTAGATGCATTTTATTTGATTAATCCACACCTCACAAAAGCTGGTGACAAAATAACCATACCTCAGTTTTAGCACCATACTTTCAAAGAACTCCCAGTTGCTAAGGCCTGTGGATCCTGATCCAAGATCGACTAGTCTCTCCTCTCTTCACTTCCCCATTGCATGCTAAATTCAGGTTTGCAATGAGCCACTGCCTTTCCTTATTCTGTGTGATGTCTGTCCTATTCTCTCTGGGATTCTCCAAAGCACTCTTCTCAAGCATCCTGTGCTGTATGTCTGCTCCCTTTGTGTTTCATCTATCTCAGAAAATAAAATCGAACTTCTTTCCAGGTAAGAAATATATCCCAAACTGACTAGTTCACAATAATTAAACTGCAGTCTAGGTAAAGAATATTCAGAAAATTATCTGCCATTGTACCTAATACTATGTGGTAGATCATCTACACTTGTCAAGGACATAAGTCCTGTGCTGTTTTTCAGAATGAGGAGGCAATCCTCAAGAGACACACAGTATACATTTATAGAAAGACTTCCTGAAGCTACTTTGGAACAGGCACAGCATTTGTAGCCAATATCCTTAGTCTTCAAGATCAAGTTAGAAGAAAACACAATACTGTTTTCCCCAGCACTATTTTCAGAATAATCCATCCTTTCCCCACTGCATAGTTGTGTAAAGCAATTGAGGATCATTTATCTCATCTGCCTTGAAGCATTTGTGAGCATTTATTCTACCTTAAACATGCCTGTTTATAAGCTAGTGGCATGCTGCTTTGTTTACAAAATTTATAATTACATTTGTTTAGTTAGATAGATATTTTCTGATTTTAGTTAGTTCCTCAAAAATTTCATACCACATATTTTGATCATATTTGCCTTGTCCCATCCCTCATTTTTTTTTCCTAAGTCTATTCCTTCTTCCCTACCTACCTGTCTTTATACAAGTACAATATGTGTTTTCCATGTGTGGCATTGCCTACAGGGTAGTCGACCCAGCAGGAACTTTCCACTTAAAGGAAACACATTCTTCCTCTCCCAGTAGCTTCAAACTGTCAATAATTCCTTAGATTGGACTGGGATTTGACCCGTTTTTCCAGTGTCCATTATTGAGTTTTCTGATCAAGTGCATGCGTTATGTATGCTGTCTCTAATGCTGTGAATTCATAGACACGATTCCCTTGCTATGCCAATACATCAGTTTCCTTACAGTTAAGCACTACCTACAGCTCTTAATTTTTTTCCCACTCTTTTTTTTTTCCTATGGTACCTGAGTCTTGTGAGGAGGGAACGTGATTGAGTTGTTCTATTTAGGACTGAGAATTCCAGTCTCTTATTCTATGTTCATTGGCCAGTTGTGGGTCTCTGGGTTAACCATCATCTACTTCAAAAGAAAATAATATCTGATGAGTCTTGAGAGGTGCATTAATCTGTAGGTATAACAAGAAGTCATTGGGAGTCAGCTTAGTACCATGTTCATTTTGCAGTAATAGTAGTAGGGATTTTTTCCTTGTGTTTGACTTTATAGTCACAGATTCTTAGACCAGGTAATGGTTATGGATTTCAACTTGTGAAGCTGGCCTTAAATTGAATCATAAAGTTGTTAGGCAGTCTCAGGACATCCATGCCTCCACTGCCCTGAGCATTCATCTCTATAGGAGATGTGTGAAATCCTGAGGACCCTGACCCCATTGTACATTTCCCAGCCTCTCCTCCAGTCTACTCAGGCAGTTACAATCCTTGCAACCTACTCAATTTGCTTATATTTCAGTCACACTGCAGGTACACTTTGACCATATAACTTAGAGATATTGGAGATCCTTGTTCTCACTGTTTATACCTATAGCTCCAAACCCTTAGTCACACAATTTAATATGCATGCAGCCTCCCACCTCTGACACACACTGTTTCCTCTTAGCGTACTTAATCAAGGCAGGTGAGTGGTGTTGAAATCCACACTACCACTTTTATGCTACCCTGCTATACCATTTATGACTCTTTCAGATAGGTGAGATAATTTGGGGTTTCCACACCCACTTTATCCTTACATATAAATTCCATATTATAAAACCAGAGGAGTGTAAATCATCCCCACTAGAGAATAATACCACTATCTTTTAAGCATAGCAACTAGAGAAACCACAAACCATGGATCCCCTATGACCTGACACACATGTTTAATATTCTGTTTTGACCTAGACTGCTGAAGTTAGAGTTTCCCAAGAACTCCTGCAATGGTGCACATTCTTAATTCACGTATCAAATCATAGACTAGGTCATGGGTTCTATGAGACCTCCACATCTGAAGCAGTTCCTATACTTCAAACCACACTCTCCATCTCTCCAAGTTTAGCCCCAAACACAACACAACTGTGTCCAGAATCAAACATCAAGCACATTAAGCTAAGCAAAGATACATCAAGCAGAGGGAATTCCAAGCACTAAACCAAATGCTAGCTCAACATGTATATGTCAAGAAGACTTAACAAACAAACCAACTATAATGCATAACATATGGCAGAAAAAAAAGCCAACAGAAATTGTCTTCCAGAAATGCCTAATCCTATAAACCTATAAATCCTATAAAATGAGTGATGTATTGATGTTTCAAAGAATCCATAAAAATAATCACGAATATTTTCAAGAAATTCAGAGGTCACTAATAAATGCAAACATGTTTCCAAAGACAATATTGCTAAAAGACAGAATTAAATAAAAAATGAAAGTCTGAATGCAAAATCAAAAAAAAAAATGAAACTAGAACAACAATAAATGACATAGAAAAAGAGTTCAGCAAAGATAAACATGCTGAACAACAAAATTTGAAATGATAATGGAAATTAAAAATCCCACGTGTCAAATAAAAAACTTCAGTTGAAGGTCTTACCAAAAGAATACATTATGTGGAGAATAGAATATTGGGATTTCAAGTTAAAATTATTAATTATAGAAAAAAATAAATAAAACCAAAACACCTATGACACAGGATGAAAAGACCAATTTATAAAAAAGACAAACAATTCTAGAACTGTGCCAAAGGCATAGAAATGATTTTCACTAAAAATAAAAGAAAAAAATCCAAAATATAAGGAAAAAGATGCCAATTCAAATAGTAGAGGCATACAGAACACCAAATCAACAGATCTAAAAAGGAAATATAATATTATAATGAAAATATTAGGTACTTAATAAAAAAGAAAATGTATTGAAAGAATCAATTGGAATGGTCAAGTCACACATAAAAGCATGTCCAACAGAATAATAGCTCATTTTTATTTTGGAAAATCTAATCCAGAGATATTTCTAGTTTGAAAGACTGAAGTATCTACCGATATTACAATATCTAGCAAAACTATCCAAACAATGGAAGGGCAAAGAAAAAAATTCCATAGCTAAATAAATTGTATGACTACTACAGTAGCTATAGCAAGACTTTAGAAAAATATCTAGGCGAGTATGAGAAACATCCATAAAGTTATACACAAAACATGCTGAAAAGCTGTCAGTAAAGAAAGACTGAGAAAACACCAGTCTTGTAAAAATCACTTCGATGGCAGTATTTAATACAGATCTTTCAAAACTCATTATATATTGAAGAACCAAATACAGTTAAAAAATCACATTCTAGCTGACTGAATAACAAAACAGAATCCATCTTTTTTACTACAACCAATAAACACATCACCACCGAAGATTATCATAAGCTTAGGGTAAAAGGATGAAAATATGACCCAGAAAAAAACAGGTGTTTTGTTTTTTATGATATATGGAAAAACTGATGTAAATCTAACATTAATCAGAAGGGATAAAAAAGCTACTTCATAATAACTCAGTGGACATTCTATCAAGAATACATTACAATTTTGAACACATATGTACTGAACACATAACCACCTAGTTTCACAAAACAAGTACAACTTTATTTTTTTCTTTTTTAGTATTTTTAATTTATTTATATTTATTTTACAAACCAATCCCAGTTCCCCCTCCCTCCTCTCCTTCTGCTTCCTGCACCTTTCCTCCACCCCATCCCCATCTGCTCCTCAAAGAGGGTAAGGCCTCTTCTGGGAAGTCACCTCAGTCTGTCCTATTGTCTTCTTTACACAGGATCAAGGTCCTCCCCCATCCCACCCACACCGCTATAGCACCTATGCTGAACAAGGTATCTACAAAAAGAGAATGGGCTCCTCAAAGTCACTTCATGCACTAAGGTTAGATCCAGGACCTTCTGCCACATATTGCCCAAGCCCCACCATTGTCACTTTCCTTCATGGGGTCAGTTTCAGTCCTATGTAGGTTCCCAGTTGTCAGTTTGGAGTCAGTGAGTTCCCACTAGTTTGGGCCAGCTGATTCTGTAGGTTCCCCCATTATGATCTTGACCTCTTTCTTCATATTATTGTTCCTTACTCTTCTTGATTGTATTCCAGTACCTTGACTTAGTGCTTAGTTGTGGATCTCTGCATCTGCTTCCATTAGTTTCTGGAGGGTTCTATTTTGTCGATTAAGATAGTCCTTCATCTGCTCATAGGTGAAGGCCAGTTCAGACATCCTCTCCACTATTGCTTAGATTCTTAGCTGGGGTCATCTTTGTGAATTCCTGGGAATTTCCCTAATGCTGGGTTCCTTGTTAACCCATAAGGGTTCCTCCTATTAATAGATCTCTTTCTTTGCTCTCCCTCTTTATCCTTCCCCCAAATCGACCTTACTCTTCCTTCTAGTTCTCGTCCCCTCTCCTCCTCTCCCCTTCCCACTCTGCTTTACCCCTCCTTCCTCCCCCAACACTCCTAATTTACTCAGACTATCTTGTCTATTTCACCTTCCCAGAGGGATCCATGAATGCCCCTCTTAAGGTATTTTTTGATACCTAGCTTTTCTGGGTTGTAGTCTCTAGGCTCATTTTCCTTTGCTTTATGTCTGATTTTTGCTTATGAGCGAGTACATATTGTGTTTGTCTTTCTGGATCTGAGTTACCACATACTACTTGATTTAAAGTCCATATGATCTATCTGCATTACTTTTGGGCATATATGATAAGAACTCTGTCATATTACAGAGATGCCGACACATTCACATTCAATAAGGCTCTTATTTACAACAGTTGAACAATACAATTGACCTAAGATGTCCATCAGCTGAGAAATAGGTATTGAAATTCTAGAACTACATGATCATTGCCAGCTATAAAAATAAAAGTTATGATATTTACAGAAACAATGTTAGATCTAGAAATTATGCTTTGAGTGAGGTAATCCAGGTCAAGAAAGAAGAGTTGTGCATGTTCTATTTCAAATAGAGGTTCTGATTTTGAATTTAAATATAAACTTTCTATATTTGAGTTCGTATTAATTTCTGTAGAGGTCAAGAAGAAAGAAAGGAATCACAGATACCCAAGTAAATTAGTCTGGGATAGAATAATGCAACATGGGGATATGAAACTTAAGGTATATAGTAGAAGGCATGAAAAATTAATTATAGAAGCTTAAGGAAAGGACTAGGGAAAACATGGAGTGGAAAATCTTAGCAAAGCTAAGGACGCTTAGAAGCCATATAAAAACCTAATATTTTAACCAAAAAAATAAATAAATAAAAGTTAAGCCGGCGATGGTGGCGCACACCTTTAATCCCAGCACTCAGGAGGCAGAGGCAGGCGGATATCTGTGAGTTCAAGACCAGCCTGGTCTACAGAGCTAGTTCCAGGACAGGCTCCAAAGCCACAGAGAAACCCTGTCTCAAAAAACAAAAAAACAAACAAACAAACAAAAAAAAACTAATATTTTATAAAGTCAAAAGAAACAGGCTTCTCAGGAGAAAAGTTCACCAACTATTTATCCAATACCAATGGCCAGGAAAATACATGTGCATGTAACATTATACAGACTGAGCAGGTTGTATTCATATTTAGGTATTTGTCGGTACGTACATACATGTATGGAACAACAGCTAGTGAAAAAAGAGGCTATGAATTTGTAAGAGAGTAAGGAAGGATAGGTATGTCAGGAAGTTTTGAGTAAAGAGGGAAGGGGGAAATAATATAATTATGTTAATCTCAAGAAAGAAAAACAAGCAATAAAAAGAAAAGCTTTGCATAGAGGTGGAAGAGGCTGTTCCCAGAAATCATAAACTTTTAAATAAAAGCTGTAGTGCCAGGTATGGAATACCACCCTATCCTGGAGAGATTGCAGAGCCCATCCTTCTAAACTACCAATAACAGTGGACATTGTTTGTACACCAGAGCAGAATAGTGAGACCCTTTGACTGAATAAACCAGGCAGGTACCTTACAGATAGGAGACAGACATTAAGATGGAACTGAGCCAGAACCTCCCAGCTTGATAGTATTCATAGTACTGGGTGGTGTTATACAGTCAGCTGGGAGAGAAAATTATAATCAAACTGTAACATAAGCTTGACGCAATACAAGATTCACCCACTGCTGTAATACACTGTTGATAATACTCCTGGTAACCAACTTCTTCGTGGTCAGATCACATTGGAACCCTAACTAAGAGAGGGAATGTGCATCTGGTACTATAAACCTGGTTAAAAGCCTATGTCTAGAGATGTTCTAGGCCCACAGTGGTAAGAATCTATCATTGCTTCTCTAAATAGACACATTATCAAATTGCTTTCTGAATATGTATGTTTATGCCTGGAGAATGGTACTGCTTTCAGCATGGATCAGATAACTTCCATTTTGTAGAAGGCAACAGTTAATATAGAGATTTATTTCTTGTCAGCGTGATGAGAATAAGTCGAACACTCATCCCTAAGTGTAACATCCACATCACTCTCATACTTGCAATCCTGAGGAAGTTCCTAGAAAAGATGGCAGAAAGAATATAATAGCCACATGCTAGCAAAGTGTCATGGAAAAAACACTGCCATCCAAACCTGACAGGGCCCTTGCAATCATAAACACACGTCAACAATAGATATGGGCCCAAGATTGTGCCTTATAACCCACTGTCAAGCATAGAGAAGCTGCTTGCAAGACCCCCTGCCATTCCTGAAGATCTATTGACTGTGTGTGCTTGCTGGAGGATGGGGTGTCATTATTTTCAATAATATAACCACTAGGAGAAAGAATTTAGACAGAAAGCGAAAGGGAGAGCATAATAACAGGACAGAATATAATCAAAAAATACTATGTACATACAATGTTGTCCAAATATGAAAAGAGTTATTTTTCCTAATGCCTCAAAAATCAAACCATAGTTTGTTTAGAGCTCTGTCGTAAAATACCAAGCATTGTGTTCTGTGTAAGAACTATAAAGATATTTCTCATAATAATTCTTCTAGTCAAAAACATCAAAATGTAGGTCATGTTAGATTTGTTTTGTGACAAGGGCTATTGCCATATTAAAATAAGTAAACCTCCTTACAGTAAAATCATGATTAATTTGCTTTCACAATCAAATCACCTCTGAAAAGCTCATCTAATAGTTATTGCTTTGTGTCGAGGACTTTCTATAATGATGATTTGAGGAACATAAACATTCATAAGTTAAGAGCATTTTGGAATTTGATCAGCACTATGTAAAATCTTTAAACCATATAATATGGTATAGATATTGTTAAATAGTTCTACAATTTTGAGAACACAAGTTACATTTTCATTTGTTTTTATTTTCTTTATTATTGTCATTGTTAAACAATGTTTTATAAGCTGCAATGTAAAAATATTTTACTTCTAGTCAATATTATTTTAAAATATTTTATACTTTCTTTAAAGATTTAGGTATTTTATCTTTGTGAATTGGGTTTGTGTGAGTATATGAATGTGCACCACATGCCTACAGTGCACTTGGAGTCTGTAAGAGGGAAGCAGATCTTTTGGAACTCATGTTATAGGAGGTTGTGAGACAACAGATGTGGGTGCTTGGACCTCAGTTTGGAACTTGTGGAAGTTTAATAAGTGATCGTAATTAATGAGTCATCTTTATAGCCACTTTACTCTTTTAGATAATGTAAAACCCATTTAAAATTTCTGCATACTTTAGTAAACAATGCCTTCATTTAATCCATTAATGGAAAATTAAAAAAAATAGCTACATTTGGTATTACTATGAAAATCAGTTCTATAATTGATGCTGTTTTGTGTTGTTTATCTATATCTCCAGATTGTTCCCATGAATATTCACTTCCTCTTGTAATAAAACAAACCATATAGTTGGATTGGAATTTGAAATACATTTTAAAAATTTACCATATATGTTGTTTCCCAATGGTTTACAATCATTTAGAATGTATATGTTTGGAAGTTAATGAATATAAAAATGTAAGAAATTTTCAGACGCTTGAGTAGGAGAGGAAGGAAGGCTTTTTGACCTATGACAAATTGCTCTACCATTTATTCAAATTTATACTTGTCCTCAAACGTTTTGCTAATAAAAGGTGAATCAAAGGCTATGCTCTCTGAATTGGATGAGAAAGAAATACCTTCTATGCCAAGTAGAGCACAGTTTTTTAAATCTCATATCCTCTGAATTAGTCATGCAATTTGCACACCTGTCATCCAAATTTGCTTAGGAATTTCAAAAGAATGGGCAATGCTGATTTTGTTATTCTCCACTTGAATTAGGGTATTATGAGTCGAATTTTAAAGTAGTAGAGGCACAGAGAACATGGAAACAAGTTGAAGCCAGATAGTTAATGCTTGCATATGAAAGTTAGTCAGGATAAATCAAGTAAGAAGAGTATGAACTAGATTGCACTATTCAGCACCAAAGTGTCCTTGATTATCATTCACTGCCATTGTCGGGGCCCATGAGATTTTTGCAAACTCTCGATATGTGTTTTATTCTGACAGTTGTACAAACACTAGCTCAAAATGCAGGTTTTATCTTCATATAGTGATGATGATCCTCTCAAATTCATGATGGGGCCTGAACAGATGGCCTCCATGATTTAGAGAACCACAGAGATGATGTAGGTTCAATTTCCTGCACCCACATAGCAGTTCACAACATTCAAAGCTCTAGTTCTAGGGAATCCATTGATGTCTTCTGTGGACAACAGGCATGCATACAGTATACATACACACATGTGGTCAAGACACTCATACACATTGAATAAAATAGGTAAATTGAGAGTGGATAGTCATATAGAGGACTCAAAAGGCCTAAGTTGTTTTTCAGATGCTGTCTTTAAAATCACCACAACAACACTTTAATAAAATTCTGTTCAGCTTTATTGCTTGATGGTTTCCAAAAGTCAAGAAACTAGTAAAATTCTAATTGACCTTCTATCCTATAATATATCATTGACCGATATTGAAAAATTTTGCCTGCTGTTGTCCTCCAAGTATGTTTAAGTTGTCACATTTCAATTTCACAAGGTTCTAGGTTAGGGATTTCAGATGCTTTACTCCAGGCCCTGAAATGACCACGTTCTGATTGCTTTCTGCATCTCATAATCCCTTTCACTTCCCACCAATATATATGTTTTACAGTGAGGTAAATTCCTGAGAGATCTCTTGTGTTGCAATCAGATGCATAGTGTTAGAGAGAAGAAACCTCTCAATGAGTTCTCATAAGAACTCTATGTGATTGTTCAAAGCACCAACTGGATGGACTGCAATACCATTAAGGGTGGTGCTCATATTTCCAGCTGTCACAAAAAATGAACCATTCTTTAGTTATTGGATTATATGTCTGTCAAAACAATATTTAAAGGTGCTAACAGTTTAGTTAGGAAAATAAGAGACTATTCACAAAGCAGAAAAAAACTATCTATGGTACACATTGACATCAGGCACATCTATCTGTTGATAAAATAACTCTTAAAGATCAATGTTAAGGAAATCAATCAATAAAATATGTTTAAAGTAAGATGCAACACACACCTGCAATACAAGTAAATACAGAGAGCAAGCTAGGACATTACAGCCTCTAGACCAGCAGAGAATGTGAAGTGTAACCTTGTCCCCCCCCCAAAAAAAAAATGAACGCAGAGACTCAGTGATAGAATGGATGTGAAAATTTGCAAGGCCATGGTTTCGATTCCTAGGACTGTGCAACTTGGTGAGCTAAATTTTTTACTATACAAATCACAAAACAGCATACATAGTCAAACACACACATACCACTTCATACTTTGTCAGCAGGAAAACACAAATAAAATCTATAGAGTTACCACGATACCGCCATCAAATGTCTTAAGTACTAGAGATATAATATCAAGTATTGTTGAGAACATTGGACAGTTTTTACTTCTATACACCAGAAAATCAAGATGGAGAGAGGATGGATCACCACAAGCTCTGCTATGGTTTTTCTGATAGCCCATTCTCAGTCCCCCCCCCCACATCTAACATTTATGTTCTTATTTGTTTTGCATGACATTAATATGAAATCATTATAAGTGCAACTTCTATATAGTATCATAGACTGAGATAGATATTTTTACTGATATTTTCATGGCATTCTATTCTCTTTCCTTTCGTCATACTGCAAGGTATTTGTATGTGTGGTTCACACTTACTACTTCTTGCTGGATCATTAATGTTACTGGCAAAAGTGACATGCTTTGCATCAACAAGCTGAATGCAAGGGTAGTTTGTCAGACAGAGTGGGCAGTAATGAGAATGCCGTTGCACGGTAACCAAGAATCAGCCACAGAACAATGCCATCCACTCTTACTATGCCTCAAGCATTTAGTGACACTAAGTGTAACAGTAGTTGGGGCCTGATATGATGTTCTTATTGTCAATTTTTTTCTTAACTTTTGTTTGTCATAATTGTTCTTAAGATTACTTGCATAATTATCTACAATATAAGAAGTTAAAATAAATTTTACTCATCAATTTCATTTTTAGTACTCATGATACTGAAGAATTAAAACTAAAGGAATTGGGATGGAGAAATAGCTCAGTGGTTAAGAATACTTGTTCTTGCAAAGACCTAGGTTTGGTTCTCAGCACCCACATGATGGATCACAACCATCTTGATCTCCAATTCCAAGCAATCAAAGGAACGTTTCTCATCACCATAAGCACCCAATATGCATCCACTTACATGTATGCTGGACAAAACCCTCACACAAATTAAAAAAAAAAAAACCTCTAAAACAAAATTAGAAAAAAAGAATAGAATAGGATCAAATAGATTAGCTGGAAAGGGCATATTGCAAATAAAGAACAAAATTGAGGTTCTCTACAACAACAATAACAGCAATAACCAGAAACTAAAAAGGCACCCCTGTCCAGAATTTTTTCTATTTACCTCAGTCTTGGGTACAGTAGTTCTTTTTCAGGAGATGTTGGTCATAAAAGAACTTATTATACTCTGGATTTCTTCCCTCATCTCTCTCCCTTCCTCTTTCTCTTTCTCCTTATTCTCCCCATGCTACCCTATTTCCAACAGCTGCTTGTCAAACAGGTAGGAGAGTTTTATATCTTCTACCCAAGTACCACTGATTTTTGACCATGGGTGATGCCGGTTTGAAGGACTTAAGCTGGCTTTGGTAAATTCCCTCACTTCTATTTCCCGAGTATGTGTACCATAACGGATGCTTTGCTGCATTTTCACTTTTTTTCTTGTTCTCCAGAGACTTGAGTAAAGAAGTCCAGAACAACTTAACGTTCACCTAGTATCCTGGGTACCTAGGATTTCTGTGTTCTCATACTTGGTCTCAACTAATTCACTCAAACTCTTATTGGATCATTCTCACAAACTTGAGTCCTTGTTCTCTTACACTTACCTTCTGTCTTCCTAGGGATTAATTTTTCATATTGGTTAATCACTCTGATGTTTCAGGGTGAGGAGACCACTGCCATTTTGTAGACTATCCGACATTTTGCTGATTTGCTCAGTATATCAATGGAAACTATTTCCTTAAGTTTTCTACATTTTAACTCAACATCAAAAGGTGGCATATTTTCAAATCTAGGTAGCTGAACTGAGATAAGCCTGTATTCAGAGGAGAATCAAAATTTCACATTGCTGAGATAAGTACATTATTATCAAACTCATCCCCATTCTACTCCGGGTACAGTATAGAGATTCCCTTTGTTATTTTTAGATTCAGCACTTGAGAACACTGGACTTGTTCCTAAAAGCTTCCCCCTTTTTTTTCCTGAAATTCATGCTCTCTCGCTTATTCTGCTATGTGTATGCTCCAATGTTCCTAGCATGATTTGTTTGTATGTGGAAGCTGTGCATGGAAATTATAATATAATTGAATTTAATCTTCCTACATTGAAAAAAAATATTCTTAAGTAATTGGTATAAAATATGTAATATGAGCAAAATTTTATAAAAGCAAATATAAATAGCCCCTGGATCTGTGATCTCTGTGTTAAATAAAATATATAATAACCAATATAATAATTCTTATATTTTCCTTTGGAGAAAAAAAGAGTACACAATTGTCTTTCAGCTAAACATTTTTAGATCCAGAAAGGCAGTGTCCTATATGGCCTTATAGTCATATTTGAATTTATTCCAGAAAGGGCAAGAAACATTTAAATCTAGGAAAGATGAAGAGAAGTGAATGATTCATATATGAAATCTCTATCAGTCAAAGTCACAGACTTCTGATCATTTCAGAGTACTCAGTCTACTATTTACAGACACAGAAAATGACCCAGCTTTGATAAATACAATTTAAAAAAATGAATGTATTAACTGTATTAAAGATTTTCTCTGTGATAGCTGACTCCAGTTAATTTTGTTTATCTGTTTCATTTTTTTTTGTTCTATTATATGAGCAGAAAAACATCCTTGCTCCTCATGATAGAAGGATGATTTCCTGGTTGGGTCTCTCTATAGGGATAGAGAATTTAGGGAAAAAATAGTTTCCTTTTAGAAGGATAGGAGGCACTAAACAGCAGCCTACCTATCCAAATAATGATTGGAAGTACTGACAATGAGAAGCAAAAACAAAGCAGCTAACCTGCCATGAAGAAGAGGTTTTACATGGGGAGGATATAAGGAAGGCAAGAGCCTCTTGGACAAGGAATATTTTTGATTTGTTTGGAAGGCCCCATGAAATAAGAACCAACACAGGAAGAAGTTACAGATAAAACTGTATACGAATGATTCAGTGATGCCATTGGGGCCATATGAGACTCACAGAAAGCGTCAGGGGGGTTTTATTGGAAACTATGGTAAGTTTAGGCAGTATAAGTGTAATCTGAGGTAATTGTGGCAAAATTAATTTGGAGAGTGGACTTTCTCCATTAAATAGATACTTGGTATTAGGTACTTCCATGAATAAAAAGTTAATTTTGAAAAAAGAATGTTCCATTATAAGTGAAGTTTTTTTTTTTTTTTTTTTTTTTTTTTTATAGCAGTGAGGACAAAATTTGTCTGGTTGACCCAAGCAAGAGGAATTATATGACATGTTATCATATCCCTTCCCATGGTAACATTCCAGAAAAGCAGATGTGGGTACATGTTTTGTAGATTTACTATGTAACATTGGTCCTTGTGGTCACTTTCAAAGAGAAAGTGTAAGCCCTTGATTAGTACTATTGTATTTTAATTTGAGTGTTTCGAAGCAGGTGAACTCTTTAAGTTTCTTGCAGCTTCATAGTGATTTGAATATTTAATAAGGCCATATAATGTCTTTTTAAAAAAATTCTGATCTAGTTCTGTATTACACTTTGCTGTATTTTTGGTTCTACTCCTTTGCTGTGTGTTTTAAGATCATGTAGGTGACCAAAAATTAACTTATTTCTTTCACTGTTAGTGTTGGTCAAATATACCTAGGGATTATTCTTAGGGATTTATGAGGAGCCTCTTTGAATTTTTTCCTCACAGTTGTGCCATCAGCTAAGATAGGTCAGCTTCTTGCTTACCATTTATCTCCTGTTGAAAATACACACAACACTTCCTTCGACAATGACCCTTCTCATTGAAGGATGTACAGCAGTTAGTACCCAGACTCTGCAGGCTCCAAAGACTCTCAGATCAAGTGGAGATGTGAATTGGTGAAGATATAAAGTCTTTTTGGAAGTATTCTGTCAGCCTCTGGTACATATCTGACCTAATTGAGCTGGGGATAAAGTCCAACATATTGATTATTGTCATCTAACCTATTTATCCTCATCAACTTTGATCTCCAAATACAGCTATTGAATGCCCAGATGGTCAGTTACACTAATTGTGAAGAAGAAACTGTGGTTTATAATTTTCCTGTTGTAGAACATTTAGAGGAAGTCTGACAGAAACAGATTTTAAAGAAAATCTTCAGTCTATGAAGACTCAGCTTTTTAAAAGTAGTTAAATGCCTGAAAAACTCAGCAGAAAACCTAAGCAATCTTCTTGATAAAACAAAATCTACATCTTTAAAGCATATCAGCAAATTGATGTTTTAATCAAAACCAGAGAAGTGCATTTACAAGACAGAAAATATGGACATTACTGTAAACATCTTATAATAGCATAGTTTTAGAGGTGACACACAGAATAAAAATACAAATTCATAGACTGGAACTAGGCAAGTTGAAAAATAACACTAAATCATCACATGAAGCCACATCAATGAACACTCAAACCAAAACACATAATATCCCTTAATCAGTTTGTACATTCTTAGAAAAACTTGCAAATGTATCTCAAAGAGTAGCGCTTAACGAGGGGGCACAGAGAAGGCAATCAAACATGAAGAGGAGTAACATATAAAGCCAGGTTAAAGATATAAGTTTGTTAGT
The DNA here is from genome assembly GCA_963919715.1 of Microtus obscurus. Classification (NCBI taxonomy): domain Eukaryota; kingdom Metazoa; phylum Chordata; class Mammalia; order Rodentia; family Cricetidae; genus Microtus; species Microtus obscurus. Next base: position 21,161,145 of record CAWTZC010000015.1, on the reverse strand, counting down.
ACTGATGGGAAGGGGTTTGGGTAACAACTATCTTCAGGGTCACTTAAATTGTGGAGAGAGACTTAATGGGATTTTAAGAAATGTAGATTGTGTTTTGTTTTTATGAATTGTGGGTCAAATTAATAGAGCACATTATAATACATTACAGTGACTAGTAAAAAGTGAGGAGATGTTCCTGTTCTTTGTTTAGACAGGAAACCAATTACTATAATTTGTAATAAAGTATCCCTCCAAGGCATTCACTAGGAAGATGAAGTTCAACTGAACAGAAAGGGAGTCTGTAAGAGACTTTAAGTATAACATTTAAAGAGGTCTTTCCTTTCAAAATAACCTTGTTTGAAGAACAAATCAGGGAGAGATTCACTAGAAGGATGTTACTGAGAAATTCTGAGGTGTATGAGATGGACATAGTCTCAAGCTAGCTTGTCAGGGAAGAAAGAGAATATGAAATGAACCTACTGTCTTTCACAACATGCACAGATGCAAATCTCCACCACTATTGCTTGACTCCACAGCTGGGAACTAGGAATGATCCAAGAAGAAAAATAAAATAAAATAAAACAACAAAACAAACAAAAACTAGTTCTTTCTTCTCCATGGAATGAGCAGAAAGTACCCATCTTGACCCAGGCTTTCAGATTACACTGGAGAGCAGCCTTGGCTTGATATTCTGTTTCCAGGTATGAGGACATTCCTGTGAATGGTCCTTTAAGGATGTCTGGCCGATACTGCTGAGAGCTCTAGAAGAGAATGGAAGGTCTTTGCATATCACTGGAGAGTTGCCCTAACCAGGAACCCTGGCCAACTGAGTCACCTGAGAGTGCCTAGGCAATGAGAAGGATGGATTAATTACCCCTTAGGGCACTGAATAGCTTAAGCAGAGGCTTCTTCTGGCATCACTTATAGAGGGAAGGGCTAGTTGCTTTCAGGTATCTCTGAGATCATAGATTGTGACATCATGGGAACTAAATTGTGAGAAAGATAAAGCATAATAAATTGCTGCTCCATGTATGGACTACCATTGTGGTGGCAGCATTGGTTGCACGGGTAAAGAATTCAGATTTTAAAAGTATGTATGCCAATATTAAGCTGTTTTCATTACTGTAGTTCTATAATAAACCTTGCAGTCAAGAATTATGATGCCCCAAAGTTCCTTTATTTTACAGGGTCGTTTTGGCTGTCCTCCTGAGTTTTTTGTTTGTTTGTTTGTTTTTCAATATGAAGTTGAGTATTGTTCTTTCAAAGTCTGTGAAGAACTGTGTTGGGATTTGAATAGGGATTGCACTTATTTTGTAGATTGCTTTCAGTAGGATTGCCATTTTTATTATGCTGATCCTACCTATGCAAGAGCATGAGAGATATTTCCATTTTCTGATTTCTTCTTCAATTTCTTTCTTTAAAGACTTATAGTTCTTGTCAAACAGGTCTTTCACTTGTTTGTTAGTGTTACTCCAAGATATTTTATTTTACTTGTGGTTATTGGGAAGGGTGATCTTTCTCTGATCTCTTTCTCAGCTTTTTTATTATTTATCTATAGAATGGCTACCGATTTTTTGAGTTGATCTCATATACTACCACATTTCTGAAGGTGCATATCACCTCTAGGAGTTCCCTGGTAGAATTCTTGGGGTCACTCACTTATGTATACTATCAAGGTTGACTAATGGGATCGAATGAAAGACACATATATTAATCTACACATCCATTAACACCTGATTTTTGGCAAAGAAGCTAAATTTATACAATAGAAAAAAGAAAACATCTTCAAAAAATTGTGCTGACATAACTGGATATAAGCAAGTAAAAGAATGCAAGTAGATCCATGCCTATCCCTGTGTACAAAACTGAAGTCCAAATGAATAAAAGACCTTAACACAAGACCAACCACAGTGAATCACATAGAAGAGAAAGTGGGAAGTATCCTCCAATGTATGGGCATAGGAGACCACTTCCTAAATATAACCACAGTAGTACAGACACCAAGAGCAACAATAAATAAATGGGACCCCCTGAAATTTAGAAGCTTCTGTAAAGCAAAGGCCACAATCAATTAAAAAAAAAGCAGCCTACTGAATGGGAAAAGATCTTCACCAACCTCATATCAGGCCAGGGACTGATTTCCAAAATATATAAAAAATTAAGAAATTAGACATCAAAATATCAAATAATCCAATTAAAAATAGGGTACAGATGTAAACAGAGAATTCTAAAAAAAAAAAAGAATTTTAAATGGCTGAAAGATACTTAAGGAAATGTTCAACATTCTTAACCCTCAGTGAAATGCAAATCAAAACAACTCTGAGATACCATGTTATACCTGTCAGAATGGCTAAAATAAAGACCACCAATAATAGCACATGTTGGAGAAGATGTGGAATAAAGGGAACACTCATCCATTGCTGATGGAAATGCAAACTTGTGTAATCACTATGGAAATCAGTATGGTGGTTTCTCAGAAAATTGAGAATCAACCTACCTCAGGACACAGCAATACCACTCTTATACATATATCCCAAGGATGCTCAACCATACCACAACTACATTCATTCAACTATGTTTATAACAACATTATTTGTAACAGCAAGAACCTGGAAACAACTTAGATGCCTATCAGATGAAGAATGGATAAAGAAAGTGTGATACATTTGCACAATAGAGTACTACTCAGCAATAAAAAACATGACATTGTGAAATTTGCATGAATAAAGATGGAAATCATCGTGAGTGGTGAGTGAAGTAACCCAGACCCAGAAAGATGAACATGGTCTGTAATCACTCATAGGTGAATACTTGCTGTAAAGCAAAGGATAAGGAACATATTGTCAAAGACCCAGAGATCTAAGGAACATGGACAACCAAAAGAGAAACCTACATAAATCGCCTTGGGAAGGGGAAATAGACAAGATCTCATGAGAAAATTGGGAGCATGGGGATGAAGGCAGAAGGGAAGTTGGAAGGAGAGGAAGAGGGGAGAAGAGGGAGAGGAGAACTTGAGGAAATAGACCAAGACAGAGAGTAAGAAAAAGAGATATCTTGATGGTGGGAGCCATTATGGGGCTATCAAGAAACCTGGCACTAGAGAAATTCCCAGGAATCCACAAGGATGACTTCAGCTAAGACCTTCAGCAATAGTGGAGAGGGTGTCTGCACTGGCCTTGCCCTGTAGTCAGATTGATGGCTATTTTAAATGTCATCATAGAACCTAAATCTAGCAAATGGTGGAAGCAGATGCAGAAAGCCAGAGCAAAGCATTGGACTGAGCTCCGAAAGTCTAGTCGAACAGAGTGAAGACTGAATATGAGCAAAGAGGTCAAGACTATAATAGGGACACCCACCACTGAAACAGCTTATTGAGCTAATGGAAGTCTTCCATCTCAGGCCTGACAGCAAGGGCACCAGCATAGGACCAAACTAGGCACTCTGAAATGTGAGTGACAGTTGTATGACTGGGGAAGACTGTGGCTGCCGTCAGTGAGACCAGGATTTATCCCAAATTCTTGTTCTGGCTTTTTGGAACCCATTCTCTCTGGAGGGATACCTTGCTCAAACTAGATATAGAGGGGAGGGCCTTGATACTGCCTCCAAGCAATGTGCTAGACTTTGTTGACTCCCCAGGGGAAGTCTTACCCTCTATTAGGAGTGGATGGGGGGTACAATGGTGTGGGAGTGGGAGAAGGTGGAGGGAACAGGAGGAGGGGAGTAAGCGGTGAATGGATTTGGCATGAAAAATGGGAAAAGATAGCTTTTTAAAAAAATAATTAAAAATTGTAGGAAGTATACTTTACTTAGTCTAGTGCAGATAGAGCATGAAGCATGATAGTAAAGAACTGACAATCTATGGAAAATGAAGGTAGCAGCCTCTAGTTTGAAACTTGTTCCATTATGGTAAAACACTTCTCATGTGATTTTTTCAGCAATTCCTTTCATAAAAATGAGGGTTGATGATCTATATTTGATCTTGGTAGATCTAAATAAGACACATGGCATATAATTTCTCTTTTTTTTCCCAGAAATTCCACCATGGAATCAAAGGTTCTCTTATTGTATCAGTTTGTAGCTAGTTTTGTTTGGCCTTAAATTCCACTGTTCTTGTTAGGCAGAACACTGTTTTGGTTTGTCTGTTTGGAAGGTAATTTCTACATCAAAGTTGCACTGGGAACCCATCCACTTTTTGTTTCTCACTTTATTGTTGTCTCATCACACTAAGTAATTGACGAAAGGTGATTTAAATAGTATTAAAAATTTATTTTGCTGAACAATTAATGGAACCAGAATAATATAAACAATGAAACTAATTTGAGGGATGTGTCTTTCAACATCCACATTTCTCTCTCTGCCTCTGTCTCTCTCTTCTTTCTCTTCCAGCCTGGAACTGAGAAGAGACCTTGTTACTAACTTGTGAAGGAGGTTAGACTGCTTGGATTCTAAATTCCTTCTAAATGAAACAGTTTGTAAAGATGACACTCCTGAAAAACCTATTTGAAGGTAGAAAGAGCTTCAAGAGATGATAAAATAAAGAATTTCATGCTCCAAAGCCTGAATATGTAGTTTATCGTCCACTAAACATTGGAAAATGGGAGCTAAAACCTAGGGAAATTCCAGGCCCAGATCTAGAAAAGAAAATTAGTTTTGACTATTAACTTTAAAGCTTATTACATGTGTTTATGCCAGTGACATTTTCATTTGCATGATATAAATTTTAGAGAGTTATCATTTACTAAGTATGTAAAATGGCTAGGCAGATAAAGGTGCTTGTAGTCAAACCCGATAATCTGAATTCAGTCTCTGGGGCCCAGAGTATAAAAGAAGATATTCAACTCTCTCAAATACTACTCTAACATATATCGGTGTCCTGCAGTATGCACATATGTATAAGTAAATAAATAAACGAAAAGTAAAAAATGAAATAATTTGAGTGAAAATTTACTAGTTCAGTGGTAAATCCAAAAGCTGAATAAAAGCAGTTTACAAAATCTTACTACCAGGCCAATGCTGCCTGCATTCCTATGGCCTCATCTATATAGTGTAGATAATTATTTATTCACTGCCAAAGTGAGTGATTGTAGAATGTTTGCAAAATATTCAGTAAATTCTCTAAAATGGCAGAGGATCAGAATTGGATCTGACAAACAAAATGTATGCATTAAGTTTTAGAGATTCACAATGCATGAAATAACTACAAGTCTTGTATCTTGAACTCAAGAGTTTATCTGTACTTCTCTGTTTGGAGCAACAATTATTGTGGATGAATTCCATATAAGTAACATTTAAAATACGTTGGACACACTACAGAAAGGAAGTTACAAATAAGAATGGCAAACACACTTGAAAAGTGAATAAAGGAAACTAGAGATGCTCAATAGTAATTTTTTTGATAGTTTTTGTAAAAATCTTGGTATGTAGCTTAACTTGACTCTACTCCTGAGGAAGCTATCTACACAAGAGTAAAATGTCATTGAGGAAAGAGCCAAGAATTCAGCCCTCATTGAATTTGATGGGAAGAGGAGTTGGGGAGGTGATTGGAAAGGTGTTCGGTGTTTCTGAGCATCAGTTTAAGTGAAGAACTTTAGATACTTTCTAAAAGTCCCTTCTAGTAATTGTTTCTACATGCTAATGTCCCATATGCTACTGCTTACTAAAAAATTTACAGCTTAATTACATGGGGTTGATAGCATGAAGAAGCGTACACTAAAGTGGACCGATAAATTCTAATACACTGTGTGAAAGCTTGGTTGGCTCAATCTTAATTTTAACGCAGCAAAAATTATTATATGCAGCTTTGCCCCAGTTGTTCTTATGATTTTCAGTAATTTATACTTACAACAAGTATTTATTAGCAGCCTACAATAAATAAACACTAATTTTGTGTATTAGCAATATCAAAAAAAGTAACATAAAGACCCTGTGGCATGTTTCTCCTGTGGGAGCAAATAGCTACATTTTAGAGTACAATGTGACATTTTCTATAATTTTGAGCAGTTACTTTGCAGGAAAGAAAAGCTACAAGTATGTGATAAACAAGTAACAGAAGAGATATAAGAAACTGTCTGCCATCTAGACTGCTCTTTGGTGCCTCAAATTTTTAATGATAGGAAATAAAGAACTTCCATATTCCAGCCAGACACAAGCAAGACCAGAATTTGTTCAGGTCTGGCAGCAGTAAAAACACGCTTTTCCTTCCTAAAAATTGTTTGGCTTCCTAAAAATTGTTAAGCTTAAGAACCTAGAGTGGCTCTCAGGAGCCCAAGGCGATGTCCCCAGTTAGTTCCTTGGACAGCTGAGGATAGGGAACCTGAAATGACCCTATCCTATAGCAATACTGACAAATATCTTGCATATCACCATAGAACCTTCATCTGGTGATGGATTGAGATAGAGACAGAGACCCACACTGGAGCACCGGACTGAGCTCCCAAGGTCCCAATGAGGAGCAGAAGGAAGGAGAACATGAGCAATGAAGTCAGGACCACGAGGGGTGCACCCACCCACTGAGACAGTGGGGCTGATCTAATGGGAGCTCACGAAGGCCAGCTGGACTGTGACTGAAAAAGCATGGGATAAAACCGGACTCTCTGAACATGGCAAACAATGAGTGCTGATGAGACGCCAAGGACAATGGCACGGGGTTTTGATCCTACTTCATGTTCTGGCTTTGTGGGAGCCTAGCCAGTTTGGATGTTTACCTTCCTAGACATGGATGGAGGTCGGAGGACCTTGGACTTTCCACAGGGCAGGGAAACCTGATTGCTCTTTGGACTGGAGAGGGAGGGGGAGAGGAGTGGGGGGAGGGGAAGAAGGGTGAAAGGAGGGGGGGAATGGGAGGCTGGGAGGAGGCAGAAACTTTTTTTCTCAATAAAAACTTTAAAAAAAAAATAAAAGCAAATACTCTGCAATGGAGAAACATTTCCTCTCCCGCCATACCAGACCAAAAAAAAAAAAAAAAAAAGAACCTGGAAAAGAAGGTGCTATGAGGCACTTCCCAGAGGCTAGAAGCAAAGTTACTAAAGTTACTTTCCGAGATGATGAACTTTCAAAGGAAAGCTATTTTTCTCTTGCTCTTTGCAAATTTCAGGGATATAATTGCATGACTTGAGTCTAGAATACCTAAAGGCCACATGTTTAAAAAGTTTCTCCTCAGTTGGTGTTTTTGGGAGGTGGAAGAACATCTATAAGAGGTAGTTATTAGTGGGAGGATTCAGTTCTGTGCAGTGTATAGTCAAAGAGGGCTGAAGGGTTCTGGCTTCTTTCTTTTTTCTCTTTAATCCATTACATTAAGATTTGTGCCCCCCTACACACTCCTCTATGATGATGAGATGAATCAGGCACAACAAACTCAAAGTGCTGCACAAAGATGGACTGAAACTCTTCACTGGTTAATTATTTCTGATATTTATTGTATGAGAAAGTTGGCTAATCGGTGATGCTTAAATATACAACCCTTTGATATATATTCAGCAGAGACATACATAACAAGAAAATCCACATGACAATGGGTATCTTCTGCTACAAAATGCTCATTTAACAAACAAGTGGTTTCATAGGACACTGTGACGTGAAAAACTCATTTATTTAGAAGTCTAATTTATTTGCCTGAGAAGTTCAAGATTTGGGGACAATTTAAGACTGGAATACAACCTGTGTGTCATTTATGTTCTACTTACAGATTTTCAAAAGTTTTGTGTCCTCCAACTTTTGAGATATACAATTTACCCAAATTTCTGACTCCCAGGAAGGAAAAATGCTATTGTCTGTGATTTTCCTCTTGAAGCACCAAAGAATCCTTGATAAAGAATGTATAGAGACCATGAATAGGAGATAATAGAATAAACTGCTGTGGAGAGACTCAAAATTAAAGGGAGACTGAAAATAGAGTACTAAAGAGGTTACAAAAACAGAAAAGGGATGTGAAGCAGAGATGACTAGTGAACAGTCTGAAAATTAGAAGCACATTTTTATTTGCAAACATTCTACAAAAGGGTAAAGCAATCTTCAGATGGCCACAGTTTTGCTGACCTTTGGAAGACTCCCTAGAGTCTGTATAGACTGTTTAAACCAACTTCCCCATAGGTCCGTCTCTGACATGTTAGTACTTCACATTCAAGGGAAAACACAAATTGGGTTACCACTAAAGTTCACATATTTGTGTTTGTAAAACTAATATACATTTTGAAGGATTTGCTTTTTTAATGCAACTATAATTAAAGGCTTGTTGAAGGAAATTACAAAAGATGCTGTCAAGTAAGGACAATATTGAAATTTTAAATTTTGAATCCTAAGCATGTGATAAACTTCATCAAAGGAGCATAGTTTGTATCAAGCTAACTGCTCACTTTCAAGAAATAAAACAAATGTTAGAGTCCATAATGATATCTTATTTGTATAGATCATATTATTTACAAATATTAATTTTCCTCATACATATTTCTAAGAAGTTGCTATCTTTTCCTTTTATCTCTTATCTGATATTAACCTCCTTCTCATTACATGCATATAGGCTTCTGTAGAGTTCAATATCTATTCTCTCCTTTCATAATGTCTTGAGAATCCTGCACAATCTCAAGGAAAACTATAATACATTATTTTCCAATTTCTAGCATCTCCTTATCGCTTTGGTGTTTCATAAATATTCATGATCCATATATATTCCTTGAAATTTATTCTATATTTTGTTATATTCTAGCACCAATAAAATAAATTTACAATATATTGATGGAATAGAGAATAGAGAGCTCAAATGAAGGTCAAGGTATAGAGGAACTAAATGAACAAAAACCACGCAGCATAAAGAAATGTTAAAGAGTCTGTGGATGTAACTAAGCATTCAAATGCTTGTACCATGTGCAAGAGAATGTGTTTTTGATTCTGAGGAAATACATTTTGTGTTACATGCCTAAAATAGAGACTAGGACCTCTAAGTAATATCAAAATGATTTGGAAAATATAAAACTCTATTGCTCACATAGAATTGTATAATATGTGCTTAAATTTGAACAGAAGTAATTCTATATGATGTCACTTGATATGATGTGTATAAGAATTCTATAGGATATCAGTTTGATGAATTCACTTCAAAGAAATGATTGAACCTCATATGGCTCTAACAGGATATTAGTGGAGAGGTTTCTTCCATTCCTGAAAATTTTGACTAGAACAGCTTCTCTTTTCCGAAATAAATGGTTTCCACGTCTGCCTTTGAAACCCAGAGCAAACAAAGCAAAACACACAAAGCAAAGCTAACCCTAGTGCAGTTTGTTTTTCTTGTCCCTTGTATTTGAGGGTCACTGAGACAGATACCGAGCAGAGGATACTTCATCAGCTCCCCTGATTTTAGAATATGAACAGGAAAACTGGGCATGAACAGAATGACTTAGACATGCATTGCATGATAGAAACACAGGTGGAGTTAAAAGATTTCCAAGTAATTTCATAAAAAATGTTAAGAGAAAGAACAATGTGGAAATGGAGAGGGATGTAAGAGGAGAAAGGGGCTCAATGCAGACCATGACAAGAGACAAAGCAATAAGAGGATACTTTCCTATTACACCCAAAATACCCCTTGCAACTGTCTCCTCTGCTGAGGTGGAGTGGGAAGGATTGCTGCACTTCTGCTCATCAGCAGGAGTCTTCTTACAGGAACACACAGAGATGATGTTAGAAGAAACAGAGTAACACGGGTGGCAAGTTCAGTCTCTCTGAGGAAAGCTATGCAGTTTGTCATGTGAAAAAAATTTCAGGAAAAGTCAGAGGTTCCAGTAGAACTTAGAACATTTAGGAACATGTTCTAGAATCCTTAGAGACCACCTTCATATCAAATCAGGCCTTGATAGTTAGATGATCTATATCTTTGCATTATGTCAGACATTATCAAAATACAAATCTAAACTATTTATGATTTAACCCATGGAATAATTCATTCATACATTTTTAAATATAAAGACGAAATTACTTTTCTACAGTGTTGGTAAAATGTAAGTGAGATACGTGAATTTACTAAGATAGTTCTGGAAAAATTATTAAAGAGGAGATTTTATTGGAAATGAATTTTAAGACTAAGAGTGTGAAGAAAAAATCAAAAAATTGTCTAACATGAGAAGATTAAATGGATAAGAATACTGAAAGACCTCCTCAATGAAGAAATACTGCATTTCAAGTTGTTATTATGTGATTGTATTTAACTTACTGAAGAAAGACTAAAGCTAGTACTGTGGAGGAATAAAAGCCAAAAAACAAACCATGAGCGGTGTTTTCAAGAAAATCAGAAAATATTCCAGAAAAAAAATGAAGAAGCATTTGAAGATTTTCTTTGATACATTTCCTTGAACTTTAAAAGTAAAGATCCTGGAAAAACTACATTGATTAAATAAATGAGGCAGATTGCATTATCTATAAATAATTCTTTTATTCTTCAATAACTGTTGGCAGAGACTGCTCAGTTGTTCCCGGTTGCCTGGAGCTGAAATAATCACACAGGAATCTGTATTAATTGCAATACTATTTGGCCAATAACTTAAGCATATTTCAGACTACCTCTTATTTCTTAAATTAACCCATTTCTATTCATCTGTATATCACCACATGGCTGTGGCTTACCTGCAAGAATCTGTTGTGTCTATCTCCTGCGAGCAGGTGCATGGCTTCTCACCAACTCTGCCTAGTCTCTTTCTACATTTCTGTTTGGATATCCTGCCAGGCTTTACTCCTAAGCCTTTGGCCAAAGCATTTTTATTCATTAATCAATAAAAACAGCACATATACAAAAGTACTTGACACACCATTTCCCCTTTTCTGTTTAACTAAAAAGGAAGGTTTTTAACTTTAACATAGTAAAGTCATATATAACAAAATGGGTATCAAGCAAGAATTACAGTTACAATATTTATATCTACTTCCTATTTTATTGTAACTAAGGAAAACTATGGGTATAACTATCTTTTCTTCAACTTCATCAAAGACCCTAGAAGGATGTAATATTATCTAAGTTAACAGGAAGTGCATTGTAAAAAAACTTCCAAAACTCTGGAATTGACAGTGACATCTTATTTTCTGAACAGTAACCCAAAGTTCTTCAGCAACATTGGGGCATCCATCTTTAGCCTACAAGTGCATTGTATCTAGCAGACTTTTCCATGAAGCAGGAAATTTCAAAAACAGTTTTGTCTATATTGGCAGTTTGCCAGTCACTTGTCCTGAAAACGTCTGACACACTCTTTCATGAAGCAGGAACCCTGAGGGACTGTCTCACCTTCTTTAGGCACCTTCAGCAGTCATTTTTTTGTTGTCCTACATGTCAAGTTTGCACAGAATAACATCAAGCCATCCAGGCAAGAGCAGTTTCTTGACCAAATGCCTAATAAACACCATAAGGAAGGAGCCTCTTCAATGTCCATAATCCTCTTGAAGTAATTGGTGCTTCCAGGTGTGTCTTATTGCCATAAAAAGTCCTAAGTTCTTAAAACATTTTAAATACCATATTCCATAGGTCTTTTAAAGGTTTTAAGATTATCTCTGTAACTGCATATCTGTATATATCTAGAAAACCTAACTAACATGACTACAAGCTTGACTATTATAGATGGCTTTCTATTGACCTGTATTCCTTAATTATACATTACATTTTTAAATGAGCTGCACAAACACAATACCTTAATAAAGAGCAGAAATATTAAAAAACATTGACCTAAAATTTGTATCAATAGACCAAGATCCATACCAATGCAAAGTATTCAAATCTATAGAATATAAACAATCATTTTTAAACTATATATATATATATGTATATATATATATATACTATATATATATATATATATATATATTAATTTGGGCATCGTTCCCTCTGATCTGCTTACTGATTTTGTTGGTTGAAATAACTTTTTGGGATCTTCATGGCAACCTTTTAGGGGTCCATTAAACCACGTTAGTCTGGAAAGAATCCACAGGTACTAATTCTCTGTGGAAACAAAAGAGGAACCTCTTTTCCAAAGCAATAAATGCTTAGACCCAAATTTTGAAGTTAAGATACTTTAAAATATATATCTTGGTTTATCTTAGCAGTCCACACAATGAAATGTCTGTCTATAATTAGCTCATTCACAGTCAAAAAATTCAAAAGAAATATAATAATATACATAATCCAGACTCTTTGTGTATATTCTATCTTTACATGACTTATTTTTCTTTACTGCTTTAATCTATGACATGACTGTCTGTACTGTCTCTTTAAAGTCTTTGTTTTTTTTTTTTAAATGTATACTTCTTTTTCTAACTTTCCATTCTCTTTCTTCTCTCTCCCAAGCCTATGCACATTTTTAAACATACTGTGACCCATTTAGATGTCTTTTTCATCTGAATTTGTCTTTATTGTATATCTGTAATCCTTTTATGACTAGGACCACTTCTCAAAATGCTAAGTGCCATGACTAGGATTAAGGGCTCCTTTGCCTTTCGGCTCAGGCCACCCCAACATGCCAGAGGCATGCTCACTTCTTCTGAGACATACCACCTCATCTCTGGGAAGCATTGTGCAGCATATCAACCCTTTTTGTCTCAGTATAGGCTAAATCTGCCCTGCAGTGCCCTAAGTGGGCTGGAAATATCTCTGCATATAGTTACAGGAATTTGCCACTGAGCTATGGGCTTGGTTTCAGCTACTTTCCTCCCAACCCCAAGCAGATATAAAAACATCTAAATCCAAACTGAATGGCGGGTATCAGTACCCAAATTTTTCAGACCATGTTGATGTGCCAATCTATTGGCACAGGCTGCTCAATCATTCCTGGCTGTCTAGAGCTGAAATAATCTCACAAAAATCCATATTAATTGCAATACTGTTTAGCCAATAAATTAAGCATATTTCTGACTAATTCTTATATCTTAATTTAACCCATTTCTATTAATCTTTGTATCGCCATGTGGCTGCGGCTTACCTGCAAGTTTCCATTACATCTGTCTCTTGTAAGCATCTAAATGACTTCTCACTGAAAGTATATGACCCATTGATTATTCTTCTTGAATCCCACTGTCTATTCTTCATGATCATACCCAGACAACGTATGGTCCTATAGCTACTCTTTCTGTATCCCTGTCATCTGCTCATCACAGTTGGACAGTGTATAATTCTATGCAATGTGTGGTCCTCTATCATTCTTGGAGAAGGCACTATACCATGAAGTCTTCTGTCCTTTAAGTTTCTCATCTCAGATCTTCTCATTTCTAAATACAGAATGAGTTCCAGCTTCAATATTTTTCAGAATTCCATCCCTCTCTGTGATGTCCCACTATTTCTTGCTCTTCAAAACAATATCTTTTAATCTGTAGATGAGGAGTATGGAATAGAAATATATATTTGTGTATCATCTGTGCTTGCTGCCTATCAGTCATGACAGATTGCCAGCTTTTTACCTTTAGTGATTAATTTAGGGTAGATGTAAATAAAGATGATAATGTGGTAGAAGAAATTGAGGAAGGTGAAATTTGATATGGAATTGTAGAGTAACATTATTAAGAGTATTGAAGTTATTTATCCCAAATACTTGCTAAATCTTTGATCTATAACGTCCCCCAAAGTCCATGTGTTACAATTGTAGTTCACAGATAATGTTATTAAATAAAATGATGGTAACATTAAGTGCTAGGCCCTTGGGAGAGGCTTAAAGGATGCCTGCTTAAAGGAACACTTTCTCCTTTTTTCTTTGCTTTTAGGCAACACAGGAAGTGAGGCTTAGTGCTACATACTCTTTCTTCTAAGATATATATTCTTACACAAGCTCAAAAGCAATTTTCCCTATTATGCCTAGATTGCTACATTCACATTTGGAAACCAAAACAAACCCTTTCACCTCAAAATTGAATCCAATGAGAATTTGCTACTTTAATGGAACACTGACTGGCATAGTTAGTGTTACTGCCTGAATATACACAACACACTTTTCTAAGTAAACTAAGTGATTGATCCCTATGCAACTTGTATATTATAAGTCTTAAAGAAATTAATATACTTTTCTTGTTTCTATTATGATAAAACTAATATATTTCTATTGTCATGATTCTCTCTTGTATTATATTTCAAGCATATGTAAAGGGTTATTAATAAATTGATGACGCCCAAACAATTTTTTGAAAACAAGTCCCTAGGCAAATAGAAACAAGCTGCAAATATTCAAATTCTTAAAACAATATATTGAAATTCTTGCATGATTTCGGTACTAAAGAGTGTTTAGATATTCAAATCACACTAAATGTAAGACAATTTTTTTCTTAAAATTATTATAAGAGAATATGAAAGACTGATTTACAACAGATGAATAAAGCAGATAACATTTAGAGATTTGGAATGAATTATTTCATCACAAAATTAAGAAAACAACTGCAGTTATACTTGTTTTTCTCCTCTTTTCTTTCTTTTTAATAATTTATTATATTTCTTTTTTAAAAATAAAACAAACTATCCTTTTTCATTATATATACAAATCCCAGTTCCTTCACCCCATCCACTCCTCAAAGATGGTACAAGGCTCTCCCTACTATATCTAGGCTGAGCAAGGTATCCATTCTAAGAGAATAGGTTCTGAAAAAAAAAAAAAACCAGTACAAGCTGTAGAGATAAACCCTGGTGCCACTGCCAGTGGCTCTACAGTCTACCCCAGCCATGCAATTGTCATCCAATTCAGAGGAACTAATTTGGACCTATGCTGTTTTCTTCCCTCTGTGGCTGGAGTTGGTGAGCCCATGTAAACTGTTTCAATGGGTGTCTCCATCATGGTCTTGACTTCTTTGCTCGTATTCTCACTCCTCCCACTCTTCAACTGGACTTTGAGAGTTCTGCCCAGTCTTCCGCTATGGGTCTCTGCCTCGGTTTCCATCAGTTGCTGGATGAAGGATTTGTAGTGACAGTTAAGATATTTATCAGTTCAACTACAGGGCAAGGCCAATTCAGGTACCCTCTCCCCTATTGCTTAAAGTTTTAGCTAGGGTCATCCTTTTGGATTCATGGGAATTTTTCAAGTGCTAGGTTTCTTGTTAGCCCCATAATGACGCCCTCAATCAAAAGATCTTTTCTTGTTCTCATCTCTGTTCTTCCTCCATCTTGACTATCCCATCTCCTCAAGTTCTCCTCCCCATCCCCTTCTTCCTTCCTTTTTCCCCTTCCCCCCCCTCCCCTCCATGCTCATAATTTTGTCATTCTATCTTGTCTATTTCCCCTTTGCAGTGGATCTATGCATGTCTTTCTTAGGGTTCACCATGGTAATTTCTCCAGGATTATAAACTATAAGATTAATATCCTTTGATTTACAGCTAGTATTCACTAAGGAGTTAGTACATACACTGTTCATCTTTCTGGATTTGGGTTACCTTACTCAAGATGTTTTTTTTCTGGTGCTATCCATTTGCATGCAAATTTCAAGATGTCATTGATTTTACTCCAATATTTAAATGTGCCACACTTTGTTTATCCATTTTTCACTTGAGGGGCATCTGGGTTGTTTCCAGGTTCTGAGTATTACAAATAATGCTGTTATAAACATAATTAAAAAAATATCCTTGTAGTATGATTGAGCATTTTGTGGATATGTGCCCAAGAGTGACATTGCTGTGTCCTGAGGTAGGCTGATTCCCAATTTTCTGAGAAACTACCAAACTGATATCCAGAGTGGTTGTACAAGTTTTCATTCCTACCAGCTATGGAGGAGTGTTATCCTTACTCCACATTCTCTTCAGCAAAAACTATAATTGGTATTTTTGATGGTAGCCATTCTGACTAGTATAAGATGATATCTCAGAGTCTGATGCATTTGCATTTCCCTGATTGCTAAGAATGTTGAACATTTCCTTAATGTCTGTCATTTGAGACTCATCAGTTGAGAATTATCTGTTTAGTTTTGTGCCCCAATTTTAGTTGTATTATTTGGAATTTTGATGTCTAACTTTTTGAGTTCTTTATATATTTTTGGAGATAAGTTCTCTGTCTGATGTGGGGTTGGTGAAGATCTTTTCCAATTCAGTAGGCTGCTGTTTTTTTTTTTTTTAAATTTACTATGTAGTTTACCTCTCTTTAGCAAACTCCCCCAGGTGCTAGTGTTCCAAATGCTGTCAGAGTTAGCCCCACCAGCCAGTTCTGCCTCTTGGCAGCTCTTGCCACATGTATTTCTTCCCCACAATTTCCTGTACTTATTTTGTTAGAATGCTGGCTACCTTGCACAGTGGTTTGTGGGATTTTCCTGTACCACCTTTTCAGGCCTCTGCCAAACTACGTAGCTTTCTTGAAAACCCATTCAGGCTTCTCCTGTTCTATGCAGCAGCAGCCACTCTCACAATTCTCTGTCTTCTTCACTGATGTCATCTTCAGATTTGGTGAAATTATTTGAAATTTTTTTTTTTGCTCTTTTTTATTTATTTATTTATTTATTAAAGATTTCTGTCTCTTCCCCACCGCCGCCTCCCATTTCCCTCCCCCTCCCCCCAATCAAGCATTCAAGTCCCCCTCCCTCTTCAGCCCCTATCAGGGTTCCCTGCCCTGTGGGAAGTCCAAGGACCACCCACCTCCATCCAGGTCTAGAATTCTTAAAATGATGAATTAGCAAAAAAAAAAAATGAGTTTTTCCCACATTAAAGAATTGAAAACACTTTTATGATGGAGGGAGTTAGGTATCTGTATGATTACACAATGGATTTTTAATATGAAACAATTAAATGAGGCCATAATTAACTTAGATGGGATTTATGTAAAATCAATTATAAACTTTATCCATTTGATCATTCTTGTTTTAGCCCTAGAAAGTTGGTTGATATGAGTATCAAGATACAAATCTTAGAAAAACTTCTTTAAACACATTATAGAGATATTTAGATACAGACAGATGAATTTAAAGGAGAACTAATCTCAGCATCATATTATAAGGTTAGAGAGGCACATTATAAGGTTTTCAAACAACCAAACTTATTTAATCCAGTCACCTTTAAGGAACTCCCAAATGACTGATATCTCAAGATTAAAAAGTGAAAGTGTAACAATAATCTCTTCAGAATATTGGCATCCAACTCTATCTCAAGAAAAACAAAGGATGAGATGTCAAATGTATAGGGCCAGAAGGACTGAGATGAAAATTAAAGCCATACCTGGCTAACATTTCAATGAACTTATGTGGACATGATTTGTTACAATGGAATTCCCAGACTAACATTCCTCCAACCTCCCAAAAAAACCATAAACTGATGCATGTTCCTGGTTATTTTACACTCTATACATTCTTCTACATGGATTTAAATGTGAAGGGAAGATATTATCTTAGAATGGAGATTTTTACGACATTAAATTAAATAATTAAAAACTATTTGGAAATGTTCCTGAGCTTATTATAAAGGACAAATGAGACTTAATCAATTAGCAGATATAGACCCAGACGAAATTGTAGTACCTTTTAGTAATGCTGAAATTTCCTCTATATCGGCAGAAAATGAACATTGGCAAAGAGCTTCAATAACTTTTTTGGAAGATACTAACAACAGATATTCCCTAAGAAAGTGACTTCAAATTATAAAAATCTAATAGGATCTTTTCTGGTGTTGTGTGGGGAACACCAATCTTTGGAGGCTTTACATTCTATGCTGATGCAAGTAAATCAGGAAAGGCAAGTTATAAATCAGGCACCTTAAGTAAACTCAGATCCCGTATGCTTCTGTACCAAAGTCAGAATTATATGGCATTGCATAAATGGATTTTACAGCATCTCTCAATGTAGTTTTTGAATCTCAATATACAGAATGAGGTGTTTTACACACTGAAAACACTGAGCTTATTTCTAATGACCCAGAATTAACTTTAATATTTATATAATTATAGGAAATAGTCAGGAACAGTATTGTCATGTAGCTGTTGAAGGAGATAGATAGAACCTTACCATTAAGCCACAGCCACATGGTGAGACACAGTTTAATAGAAATGGGTTAATTTAAGATGTAATAGCTAGCTGAGAATACACCCGAGACATTTTTCAAACAATATTGTGATTAATATAGTTTCTGTGTGATTATTCAAATCTGGGTGGCCAGGAAATGAACATGCAGTATCTGTCTACAGCAAATAATATTTAAAATGTTTAAATTTTCTGTAGTAAACTGTGACCTTGCCTTTGAAGTCTCCAAAAGGAGGATGGGACACGAAAATGATGATTCCATCTGGATTATGATAGCACTATTGAGGTGACAAACACCACCCAAATATCACTTTTGAACTTCAAAATGCTCAGGACAATTTCAAGTTCGCTTCCTGAGATGATGTAGTCTCACCAACTACCATAGTCTGGAGTTGAGATAATTCCTGAATGTTCCCATTAACCAGAAAATGGGGGAGGGGATTTCACTTGAAAGCCCAAATTTAGGTAGTCCAAATAATCCTAAACTAAAGGATTGTCATTGGAAGTGTTAGCACATGTGATTTTAAGTAATACTCAGAGTCTTATTTAAAAAAAAAATCCTTGTATTGGTACAAAAGACTGACATGTAAACATGCACATCAATGTAATAGAATACAGGATCAAGAAATAAATTTCTATGTCTATATACATTTGAATTTTGACAAGGAATCAAAAAATATACTTCTTGAAAGGACAGCCTTGAATATACATGTGTAGAAAAATAAAACTTAATCTTTATATTTCACCATGCAGAAACTAATCCACTCCAAATGGGGCAAAATGCGTTAGTAAAAGACGTAACACTCTAAACATATAGTGAAGTATCCTGTGCTCTGAAAAATGAACTCCACATAATATGTCTCACATATTAACCCTAGTGTCTATATATTAAAGATGTGTATTTGTGTATTAGTGAGTATGAGTGTAGGTTAGGAAACTAGGATTCCATGAGGTGTGAAGGGATGTAAGGGAGAGGTGGGAATAGTAATAGAAGTCATGGAATATGGAAGTAGAAAGGTAGGATCCGGAAGGTAGACACATGTATTTGTGAGGAGACAGATAGAGTAGAGCAATGTAGGAAAACCTCAAACATACAGGAAGATACATTTAAAAAATGCTTTAAGAAACACATAACTTTATAAGTATAAATTACTGTTATAAAATATAGGGAAGGGAGAATAGTGAGTAAATACTGAAACAAAGCAAAGCCAGAAACCAAGTGGGTAAACTCTAAACTCTGCATCCTTATGTCTGATGTAAAAATTTTCTTAAGATCTCCATATCTTTTCAGTTGTATTGACTGCAATATACTTCTCTCTATTAGGCTGGTTTCACTCCCTATTAGCAACTTTCCTCAGAAGGTATCCTATGGGTCCTGGTTTTATTTTGGAGTTTTAGATCAGAAAACTGATCTAAGTTTTCCCATAATTTCTTTTCACAAGTTTTAATATTTTGGAGTTTGCGAGGCAATCCAGGCTTCACGTTCTCAACTCCACACAGTGGTAGCCTTTAGAGGCTTCCATCAATAGACACCCCTGATATATACTTGGCCTCAGTAGGATCTGTTAGTTGTAGAGAAATTCTATAGCCCCTTTCTTCTATCCTTTACTTCAGAATTACATGGCCAAAGCTACCAAGTTCTACTGCTTACTGGGGTTGGAATATGTTCAATTACATCAATGTTAGCTTTCTGTTTTGGGTGGTTACCTTCACTCTCTAAGCTTGGCTCTTCTGTAACTTGTGCTGTAGATCAAGCTGGCCTCAAAATCAGAGATCCTCAAGCCTCTGCTTTCTGTGTGCTAGGATTAGAGGTTTGCACTACAGCACCCTGATCTAAGTTTTCCCATAATTTCTTTTCACAAGTTTGAAATTTAGCAGGGGGTGGGGATTTTGCCCTGAAGTTACTACTTTTCTTAACCTATTTATCTCCTTGAACACAGGATGTAGTTTCATTACACTTCCTAATACTCACTTTCTCCTCAAATTTCACTTTTCTTCTACCTTTTAAATATAAGTTTTCATTAGCATTACTACTAGTAATGATACAACAGAGTTTATACTATGCTGCTTTGAGATTTCTTCTGCAAACAGAACTCATCCATCTCTTCACTTAAACCTCAGGCAGACTCTTCAGACAAAGGAAAAAGCAACCACATTCTTCACCAAAATATCACAAGGAAAATATTTAATTTAAGTGGTTTATATTTTCAGAGGTTCAGTCCATTATCATAATGGTGTGTCATGGTGGCATACAGGCAGACATAGTGTAGACACATGTATTCTGCTATAGAATATATAGTAGAAGTACATGGTCCCATGATCTCAAATATTTCTTACCAAGCAAAGATCTGTTTGGGTTTAGTTCAGAATAGTTTATACTGATCCCATCTAATGATTATGGACAATCAAGACCAATGCACCAGACAGTAATGATCAAGGTCTACAGAGACCATGGTTCACCAGAGGTGGCATGGCACCAGAATCAAAAAGATACTGTCCTTGGTACAATGGAACTTGCTTATTTTTGTAGCAGGTAATAGTTGGAAATACTAAGACTGTAGATTTGTGGTTAACTTGGGCTTCATAGTGAGAAGCCTTCCATACAAAATGCTGTCACTTGTGGCAGTTCTTCTCAGAGTAACTAAAGCCAAAACTTGATAGATCCATATTTCTTATACACAGTTATAAGACACTGAGTATGTTTTAACTACTGCTTCTAATTTTATTCGGACACAGTAACATTTTGCTTCAGACTGAAGAATAAACAAAGAATGGGGAAAACTCAGCTGCACTTGCAGAATTTGAGATCATTTTATACTGTCTGTCTCAGTTTTCTATCACTTGCAACCAATAATCCGCTGACCCTTAGCCTCCAGGAAAGAAGGAAAGCAACATTTATAAAACTAACTCTTCTAGTATTTAATGATTCATAAAGTGTCTGATATATATATATGAATTTAGGACATACTCACCCCATCCCTTCTCCTACTGATTCTAGAAATATCCCTTGGTACTCAATCAGAGTCATAGACTTTTTCACACCTTTGATTTTGTTTGCACAAATTCAGTCTCTATCAATCATCTTAGATGGGAATGATGATACTTGCCGTCTCATTGTAGCCCTAATTATGGTCATTGTGGATGCCTTTGTCACCTGCAGGGTCCTAACATGGCTCCACAATTCACTACCTCTGAATAATATCCTTCTATAACATCATACCCCCACTGTTCTAAATTCTTCTCCGTTCTTTTATTGTAAAAAGACCTTTCTTCAAAGGAAAACAAATGTCAAAATGAAATGAATTTTCCTAAGCATTATATACAAAGAAATCCCCTTTATCTATTTGCATACTTAACCTGAATAGTATTTAAAACAAAATAACAGTCAACCAAATAACCAAAAAGCCAAAGCTATCCACACAGTAATATCAGGATTGCTTTTAAATATCATTATTTACTTTTGAAATTATAATATAACTACATCATTTCTCCCACCTTTTTCCTCTCTCCAAATCTTCCCACTTTGCCCTTCTTATCAAATTCTTGGTCTCTTTCTCTCATCTATCTATCATCTATTTATTAATATATATTAATAAATATTATATATAATATTTTATTTACATATATATAATATTCCTAGATACGACTTTCTTGGTGTTTATAATATTACTCATATGTACTGTTTAGTGTACCATTGATACATAGATATTTAGTACCACTGATATTTTAGGAGACCATTGATACTGAACAACCAGCTGTCTTCCTTCCCGAAAAACCTATTTATTCCACTCTCAGCATTTCTTACTTGACTATAGTATTGTGTCCTGGTAGGTTTTGTCCTCAGCATCTCTACTGATATCAATCTTTTTCATGTTTAAACAGTCATGTTGGTAAGATTCTAGGAGTGTAAAGTAAAAATAGCAGCTAATACTTCACCTTTATATTGTCTGGATTTAACACAAGTTGAATAATGGGGGCAGATAGGGAGGTTAGGCCAATGGGTGGAAGCTGAACCTATAACACAATCTTATATTAAGATTTGTTACATAAAATCAATGAAAATGTTCTAATTTGCTTCCATGACTCTTTCATGGTAGGGACTATGCAAAGAGAAAAATAAATAAATAATTAAATAAATAAATAAATAAATAAATAAATAAATAAATCAAACAAAGGAAAGAAAATAAAGGAACAGAAAAGAAGATAATGGACTAAATCTCTAAATTAGGGCCTTATTGTATAGCCTAGTATGACCTTCAAATCCTTGTACTATTGAATATTAGCTTATAGGTAATCCTCCAGCATATCCTGTTCCTCTGTACTTGGTTTGGTAAACTTTTAGAGAACTTCCACGTCCTGTATACATGGAGATAGGATAGAGTCAGTGAAACCAGTAAGTTAGAAGATAGATGACTGGTAAATTGTCCATCTGTTCCTGGTGTCTTTGGATGAAGGAATCTATATTTACAGTTTAGTTATCAATAAAGCAAAGGAACATATGCATAATGTTATGAATCACTATTATGCTTTATGACAACAAGGAACATATAAGCCCTGGTAGTGAGATTGTTAATGATGAGAACTGCTTTTGTGCTAATTGTTTCTTGATTGTGTCCTGAACAGTTTTCTCTTGAAGATAATCTAGGGAAGATAATGGTCCACCTGGTCCTTTTGGCTAGGTCACTGTGAAATGGGATAGGTGCAAGCATGCTGACCAAAAATAACACTGCAGGTAATAGATAAAGAATTAATGGGATTTAAATGTTAATTACTATGTAGCAATTATCCTGACAACTACACTCTTAGAATCAGTATATCAGCATAAGTAGATTCAATATGTTCAATAAGAAGCTGTTTTATATAAAGAGTTAATTACACTACAACTATAAATTTACTATTCACTATTCTCTTTCAACCTCACTGAAATATTTATGTGAGCAGACAAAGATGTGGAAATCACTGTATCTAATCATAAGTGATCCAACAAATTACTGGTTTTCTAGTTTGCCTTTCTAAAACACCCTTACCAAAAAAAAAAAAATAGAGAGAGAGAATTAAGCATTTATTTCATACCTATGCCACAGGCATCACTGTGGGAAACAAGGGATGAAAATTAGAAGATCCAAAGGAACAGAAATAACTGTGAGATTGTCTCCTAGGAATATAAGAAACTACACCCATGACATCTCAAAACATAAATATTTAAGCATAATTTGTATAAGTACAACAGCAATAGACATGCTAATGTAAATAGAGGAACACTACAAGGAAAAGGGAGACTTCAACCCTATGCAGAGAAGTTTGGGCAACTAAGTAATACTGAGAATGGTAGAAATAACAGCAAACAATCAGCCCTGAAAACATATGTAAAAGTAGCACTAAGTAGATTGAACTGTTGTATTTACGCTATTGTATTTATATATTTTGGAGTGTGTGTATGTGTGTGTGTGTTAAACAATTAATAAAAAAACAGCCTACAAAATTGAGAGAGCACAGATTACATTTTAAATTTCAAAATAAAGGAAACAACATAAAAATTAAACTCAAACTATCCTCAGAGAAGTGATTGAAACACAAACATTAGTCAAGAGTTGTGAAAATACAAGATTTTCAATGAGATTGGCTTCTTTGCTGGAGACACAAGAGAAGTGCTGGCACTTTTGGAGAAACAACAGAGGTTCAGAGCAGCCTGGTCTGGCTGATGAAGGAGATTGCAGAAGAGAGGTGCTAGAGACAGATGCAAAGATGAGATAGTAATAATCCTTATTAACTTCTAAAGTTCTCGAAGAAGAAAGAATTCCAAAAGATAGAGAGCAAAATTAACAGAAACCCCGTGATGCCAAGTATGTAAACTAAATGGGAAGTTCAATGCCAAATCAAGCTTGGCGACAAACAATGCACAATAAACATAATCTCAAATTAAAAAGTAAGAAGGTTTAATTTTCTGAGAAACCAAGGGAATTTTAAAATTGGCTCAGTTAGAAACATTTAAAAGTAAATTCTAAGCTTAGATTAAATTTATGAAATGTTTTGAGCAAATGGGAGAAAATGATATTGTAAAGCCAACAAAACACCATGAACATAAAATAACAAAGAAATCGATAGAACAGTAAAACTCCCATTATAGAAGTTTGCTGTGAAGAAAGAACTTATATGGTAGAAAAGCATGCTTTGTAATCTGGATAGAATTGAAAATGAACTTTACTAGCGCCAACCTGATGAAAGAAATATAGTGATTATACATGCATTAGTAAACATAACTAAAGAATTTAGACACACAATGATAAAGATGAGTTTTCCAGTGGTCCACTTGAGTAAGAAAGCAAATAAATTCTCCACTATTCCATATCTCTTGTATTTTATGTGCCTGAAAAATATTTTCAAGTAACATTCAACATACTGAGCCCATAGTATTTATGTATTTAGGAATTTACATGTATATATGTGTGTGCTTGTGTGTATATATGCATAACATCAATTGTAATTGTCACTATATTCTTATTTGTGTTACTCTCTTATATCCAGATTTTTTCACTTTTTTAATAAAATCACACAATTTCAGATATTTAAAGTAGTTTTTGGTTGAGTCTTTGTATCTTATCCTACTAGAAAAATGCATCTGACATATAACATGTACTTGGTATCTCTCCTGAAATTTTCTGTATAGATATTTATACACAATGATATTTACTCTAACAAGCTAGGCAGTATGCATGGCAAGACTGTGAATTTATCTGTTTCCTTACCCAATATTTGACTACACTAAAACACTGCATTTATTCTAAGAAATCACAGTGGCTGGCTGTCTCAGAGCCATTTTGGCTTTTTATTCTTGGAGTAGCATGAAACTTGGATATGTACATTCCTGATGTCTACTTAGGATAATTGACCAGATGAACTATGTCATAGAGGTCTGTTGCTTATTGGCTTGTTCCTCATGGTTTGTTGCTTGCTTTCTTATGTACCTTATAACCATCTTTCTATTTGTGATACAAATATCCATCATGCACAAGGAAATTCTTTACAATCTTTCATCTATAAGATATCTGATTAAAGCATTTTCTAACCTGAGTTTGCCCCTTCTCAGATAAAACTAACTCCTGTCAAATTAAAAATAAAATGAAATATGGGTAATAATAAAAAGCATCTAAGACAATTGGGTTTTGTTAATTTGATAAAAAAGTGTATTACAGCCGAGCGGTGGTGGCACATGCCTTTAATCCCAGTTCTTGGGAGGCAGAGGCAGACGGATCTCTGGGAGTTCAAGACCAGCCTGGTCTACAAGAGCTAGTTCCAGGATAGGCTCCAAAGCCACAGAGAAACCCTGTCTCGAAAAAAAAAAAAATTAAAACAAAACTTATCTTTTTATAGTTGCTCCTCAATCTCTTGTTAATTATATCATAATAGCAAATATTGAAAAAATAAAAGTCCTACAGTCATTAAAAATATTAAAACATTGGAAGATGAGGAAAACATTTTTTTTGTTTTTAAAAAGCTGTATTTTCTCATTTTACATATCAATCCCAGTTCCCACTCTGCCTCCTCCTTCTGTTCCCTCCATTTTTCCTCCATCTCACTCTCCCATTTCCTCCTAAGAGAGGGTAAGGCTTCCCATGGGGAGTTAACAAAGTCTAGCACATTGCTTTGAGACAGGATCAAGGCTCCACCTTCACCAATACTCGTATTTGTAATCTTCAGGAATTCTGATCTTGCCACATGTTGACAGTCCTCAATTTTTCCCTATGAACCCCTCCATACCTTCAAACCAACATCATTTAGAGAACAGTTATACATTACCAAGTTCACTGAAAAGCATGAGGTATTGGTTATCTCTGCAACACAGGTTCTGTGCACTGATGCTGAGGAACCACTTTCCAGAATATTTTTGCTTCAATCATGCTAGTCTTTATTCACTCACAGATTACTCTTCAGTCCCAGCTGACTAGAATTGCAGATTCTGAATTAAAATTACTTTATAAATGACACTGATAGTCTTTACTTCCTCCTGAAACTTTACAAGCCATGCATCCATCATCTGTATTGTTCTCACCACTCTTATCTTCTAAGATCTCATAGATCAGCCCATTAAGCTCTGAATAAACAGTGGTTTATCGAGCCCAAATACATCCATGACCTTCCCCCAAACAATAGGTCCTACTCATGATACTGAAGTCTGTCTTAAGGTTCTAGAGCTTTATGACAAAAAAAGCAATTTGTGGAAAAAAGTGGTGTTTTATTTTGTTGTTGCTATTGTTTTAAGCTCAAAATTCCAGTTACCAGTTTACTTTTGAAGGAAGTGAGGATATGAATTCAAGGCAAATGTCTATAAGCAGGAATTGGAGCAGAAGTCATGACTGATTGCTGTTTTCTGTTTTGTTCCCCACGGGTTCCTCGGTTTGTTTTCTTACACAACTGAGGACCACCTGCCCAAGAGATGCACTGTCCAAAGCAAGTTGGTCACTTTCACATCAATCACTAATAAACAGAATGTTCCATAGACTTATTTACAGACCAATCTGATGGGACATTTTCTGCTTGGAGATTCCCTATCCCCAGGTAACCTTTGCCTCTGTCAAGGTGACAAAAAATTAATAAAATTATATATATTTTATATTTCATATAATTTATATATAATTTTATTATATATATTTATATAACAGAAATTTTATTTGATAGTATTAGTTTAATGTCTAGAACAATTTAACAAAAAATATTTTATGAACATTCTTGTTAGAATGAAAAAGATTCTGTTTTCATACTTAAATGATTTTAATATTTGTCAACTTCAGGACCTTTTGCATCTTTCAATTTACATAAAATCATCTTATAGAAATATGGATTGTCGGAGTTATTTCAGTTTTAGACCTTCCAGAGATAGGAGAGGTGATGAAACACCTGCCAACTGCTCGTGCCAATCAAGGAAAAACTAATTATCTAGTACTTTAAAAAATATCTTTTATAGAATTTTTCCTGTTTCAAATCCAAGTAATGTTGCTGCCAATAATTTGTGCCAGAGGCATGAACAATTGTTATTAATTTTAATTCTCCCTATGGATGATGGAAAAGATACCCCATCTCACTTTCCTGTGCCTAATGTGTTCTTTGGAGATTCAGAATGACTGTGGGATTATTTCAGACTTATCTTCTTACAGAAAACATCACAAATGACCAGAAATTAGACTAGAACTTAGATTTAATGTCTGAGTTACCTTAAAAAAATTACCAGAAACAAGTATTTATAGAACATGAATGCAGAAGGATGATGGAAGTTAAAACAGTTTTATCATAACGTAGATTCTATTAAATCTTATATCTGTCCAAGTAATTAGATAATATAATGAAATGTTATCTAATGGAAACCAATAAATAAATTTGGAAAACTCACGGAAATTCTCTAGAAAACATAGCATAAAGGAACAATAACAATAAATTTTGATTTTAATAATAAACAAAATTTCCTATTCTACTCTCATTTCCTTGGAATTTGATTTTTGTTCTTCCCTTTTTTAGCCCTAAGGAGCCACCACAGATTTTTGGGGTCAGTAAAAAAGAAGGAACAGGGGAAAAGATAGAGAAGAGAAGAGAAGAGAAGAGAAGAGAAGAGAAGAGAAGAGAAGAGAAGAGAAGAGAAGAGAAGAAGAGAAGAGAAGGAGTAGCATCCAGTGTATCCAGTGTTCCTGAACTACACCAAGCACTTTGACAGTATTTTGACTCCCTTCAATAATTTTCATCAGGAGTAGTCATCTCATCCTTTTGATCCTGAGGCAGCATAGAACAACCTGGAAAATAAGTGACTCAAGGGGGACAGCTTTAGAAATGGAAAGAACCTCAGGCCTGCTCTACCTTTAGCTGCTAAGAAAAGACAAGACATCACAGACACCTATGATAAAACTACCCCTCTGCTGACCTCATCAGACCTGAGAGCTGCGTCATATTAATAACTCTGTTGTACAAAGATGAAAGCATCAGCCCGGTGTCAGTGCTTTACAGAGCAGGTATCTAAAGTACAAACATAGAAGTGCTTGAATAGAAAGTCATTCAGTGTCGATTGCTTGGAATCCTATCACTTTGCAAGATCTTTTCTTTTCAAAGAGTGTATGTTTGATAGCCTGTTACTCCAAAATACTGTTGCCTCTGGGATGCTACCTCCTGGAAGATTATATACAGTGTCATGGAGGGAGGAGTCGGCATTCCTGAGAAAACCATTATGAATCACTGGACAACTGGATAATATATGATTCTGCTTACTTAGAAAGCATCTTGTATGGTTGAGGGATAAATTAGGTGATTTTTGCAGGGGTTATCCCTCTCCACAATGTTTGATGAAAGAAAATTCAAGGGACTAGAGACACTACAATTTTAGCTTCCATTGTTCTTTGCCTTCCCATCTCTCATATAACATTCCTAAAAATATATTTAGCATGTACTGCTTTTTTATCTTTATAACAATTAAAATTATTAAAATTCTTACCATAAAGTAAATAGAGACTTTTAGAATTAGGTGTCGTGTGAGCCTGAACTGTATACAGCTTCACAGATCCTTCTGCAGTGTGGTAGTTCAGGCTTCTGTCCCAGTTTCTCACTGCCTGAAATAAGAGGATCCCTTAAGTTTAGGATGTGAAGGCTGCAGTGAGGTCATTGTCCCTGTGGTGTTTCCCCAGGAAAATTCCAACTGGCTTACTTGTATCCTGGTGGCTTGTGAATAGTCACTGCATTACAACGTGGACAACAAAGAAAGACTGACTCTTTCACTGAAAGTATAAATTGAGTACAAATTTAACTTAAGGTACCAAGATACTGGTTCAATAATTGCTCATGAACTCAAAAGAGCTACATTTAAGTGACAGAAGAAACAGGAAAAGCCCAGGAATGAATTTTAGCAAATGGCTTAGCTTTCTTTGGTCAGAAGTAAGCATGCCTACTATTGTCTCAACTTCCTAGACAACAGCAGATACAAACTGTCCTTTGATAGTTTTGATCTGCCAGCAGACCGAATGGGTGTTTTTTAAAAGACTGCAACTGTACTTAAGGTAAGCATCATGGGTGACCTATGGAATAGTTGGTCACAATCTTAACCCAGGAAACACTTAAAAGTCATGTAAATCGACAGATTCCAATCTGCACGTTCACATTAAGAACACTTCTGAAACTGCCCAGTTCCACATCTGAAAAGCCACCAAGTATCTGAAAGAAGGTACTTTAAAGAAGAAAAAGCCACATGTGCTATCCAGAATGTGTAATGCTAGAGTTGTAAGGTGCTTGCCCTGGCCAAGCAGTGGGATAAGACACAGAGTCAGTGGTCCCAAAACATGTTGGACTCAAGGGTTTGGAAACAGATTCTCTAGTCATTGAACATATCCAATTGAACAGAGCTCCAAAGACTCACAGTGAATATACAGAGTTCATGCTGAGATTACCCAAACATGTGCTCTCCCTGCCACACTGAGATATTTCTCACTGAAAAAGAAAGAGAAATTGTCCCTAAGCCAGAAGGGGAGGCTTAATATACATGCATGCATACACATTAATGATATTGCTGCATAATCACCACCACAATGCAGTTAGAGACCAGGCCTCTCCTTGGCAAACAAATCTTCTGTTTGGCACAACTCAACATGTTTTCGTTCTTGTATTTTTAGCTTCTCTAGAGTGCACCACAATTAGAAAGCACCACCCTTTGAAGTATTCGGTGAGTGCTGGCATTTCATCTACAAATGCAGGCGGCTTTATCTAATATGCAGGGTCCTAACTTCTCTTTTTTTACCAAGGTGAGATATTGGACTTCAACGGAAATGGTGAAGGTTACTGTACATCTTTGGCACTGTCATTTTGACATGAGAAATGAATCAATCAGACATAGATCACTAAACCTGATGTTGGGTTTGGGTAAATGAACTTTAAGAGATTAATGAAATTTTCTTTGTTTACAATTCTAAGAGAGTTTTTTTCAATCTTGGCAAGATGACATAAATTTTAAACTATTTTGTAGCTGTTCACTGAGACGAGACTGCAGGTATTTTCTTTACTTCTTTCATGCATATAATTGTAACAACTGACTTTTGAGGGTTTACCCACTTTATACTTGGGTAAACTCTAGTTACTTAAAATGCTTTATGCTTTTATGTGCCAGTTCAAGTGGCATGTTTATATGCCATGGAGGATTTTGTGTGTTTGTTCTTTGATGAGTAATACTTATATCTGGCTTTACTCTCTTTTGATACATTCTTTTGATGTTGTCTGATGATGATCAATATTCCTGGACCCATAAAATAGATTTAGAAGGGACCTCTCATCTTTAATCTTCAGGAAAATATTGTGTAGAATAGATAAAAATTTCTTTCTTTAAGGTTTAGCTGAACTTGTGAGCACAATAATCTGGAATTTCCTTTGTTGTAATGCATTTTATCACACGTTCCCATTATTTAGGTAAAAGATTATTCAAGACTTTAGGTTTACTTGCTGCTTGTAGTCTGAAAGTTTATTTCCATTTAATATGTTTCTAAAAGGAAAGAAAACAATGAGACTAACTCATCCTTTCTTTCTAGTACTAATCTTATTTCAGACATGGTCTATTAAAATTATCATTGAAGCTGTTAGAAAAATTAAGTTGTAAATATTAAAGACTTCAGTATGAACTTATGAGATATAAAACTCTATAAGCTATGACTAATAACAAGGTACAAATGATAATCTATATAATCAAGTTTTCTACATTTCTATAATCAAATTTTTGAAAACTAAATTATAAGGTAAGGGTGAGTGTGATGATGCACACTTTTAATTCAGCTCAAGGGAGGGTGGAATGGGTAGATTCTAAATTTGCTAGCTGGCTAGCTTAACCTACTTATTAAGTTCCAGGATACTGACAGATGGAGGACTAACTACACATATATTTGCATCTGTACACATATAAAAACATAAATACACAGAGAGAAAGAGACAGACAGACAGACAAGCAGACAAATGGGCCAATCAATTTATCATTAATTTAGACGTCTGTGTGATTTTCTTTGGGGCTTGCCGGCTGTGGGAACTGGGCAAGACATAAACCACAACAAGCAGGCCCTTGTGTTACACCCAAATCTTCAGTCTTAGAAAAGCACTTTAATCAGACATAACTTTGTATTGAATTGGTTATTAATAAATAGCCATGAGATAATCAGGAAAACAGGGTGTTTCTTTTTCTTTCTGGATATTCTAGGCTTCTCGTACCCAGGCCCCTGTGGGCTCAACTTTCTAAAGCTTCCAAAATTCCCACTCCCATATCTTATGTTAAATTGTCAGCTCACTTTACCACAGAGTATTCTTCCACACACTAGCAAGCAGTCTGTGTAACCATTAACACACCAGGCAGAATAGATGCCCCAAAATCCATAAATAAAAATGTCAAGTCTTTGTCTACTTCTGCAATGCTATTTAGCCTTTCTCATGAGCTGTGTCTTCTCTGAATTATTGAGAGCACATCGGGAGAATGCATCATAAAATGCATTACAAAGGGTTTGACTTGATCAGGATTGACAAAGGCTTGCCCAGGCAGAGAGTCCCAGTACAGAAAACAAAAGCAATTTGTACGCAATATTCTGCTGGATGCCCCTCTACTTGGAAATCAGAATCTCTTTATAAATGCTTTTGAGTGTGACTGGCATTAAACTACTGTGCTGGGAGAAAGTTTTAAATATTTTACTTGGGCTTAAGCTTCTGAGATTTAAATGTTTTACCTGAAACTTACAGTCTATAGTCATTTAATGATATTTAATTTTTTATCACCATAGGCATTTTTATAATTTATCATGTTTGAAAAGGTTTCTGAAAAGATTGACATACTGTAGTTCAGCTTCCATAAAGAATTCAGATGACTGTAAATTTGTAAATACCCATATTTATCATCTAAAATTACTAATAATATGTTTTGTAGAATAAATGTTATTTTACTGATATTACTTTTGTCATAACCTTGATCAACTAATATGCAAAATGCTTAATTTCAGGTGTAAATGAGAATTAGTTTTTTTTTAAGTTATTTAAATTACAGTACAAAATCTTCATGCTAGGGTAGAAACTTTGATAATTCCAAAATTACAAAGATTTTTCCATTGAAGGGCATCTAGGTTGTTTCCAGGTTCTGGCTATTTCAAACAATGCTGCTATGAACATAGTAGAGCATAAACTTTTGTTGTATGATAAGGCCTCTCTTGGGACTTCCCACAGGGCAGGGAAACCTGATTGCTCTTGGGGCTAATGAGGGAGGGCGACTTGATTGGGGGAGGGGGAGGGAAATGGGAGGCGGTAGCAGGGAAGAGTCAGAAATCTTTAATAAATAAATAAATAAATAGATCCATTTTAAAACTCTAAATAGAAAAAAAAATTTACAAAGATTTTTTTTTTACTGTCCTACTCTAGTTTTCTGTAGAAAACTTTGTCTATCTTGTAAACATGTACATTCACATCAGTGCATACAAGTAGACATGGAAATATGTGTATTAAAATATAGTTAGGGGCCAGAGATCTGTCTCAGTAGTTAGAAGCAGTGACTGCTTTTCAATGGAACCCTAGTTTTGATTCACTGCATTGACATGACAACTCACAAACACCTAAACTCTACTTCCAGGAGATGTAATATTTTCTTCTGGCAACTTCAGTCATTGCATGCACATGATACACAGACTTATATACAAGCAAAATACCCATACATATAAAAATAAGAAAAATGCTTATATTGATGTAAAAATATGTTTATTATGCAGTGCTTTCAATAATACCCAAAAGAGAATTTTGTCTTCAAAATTGTCTAGTTAGCACATTAAAGCTTCTAATGTTTTTCTTTTTTTTTTATGTGCCACTAATAGAATACTTGGAGTTTATTAAGTAGAATAACTGAGAAATGAGTATTGCAGTAACTAGCAAGGGTCAATATTTAATAATTGGAAACTGAGTTGCATAAACATTTGCTTTCTTTAAAAAACATTTCATAATTTTGTGCCAAACAATGGAAAAATCAGTAATCTTGGGATAATTCATGCACACTCTTATCTAGAAGAAATGATAAGTTGTTCAATTCTCTATAACTTAAAGAAAGAGTTCACTTTCCCCATCAATTAGCTACATTAAGTTGTGTTTAGTAATAGACGCTGATCTGACACTAGAAAAGTTGCTGGAAATGGTGAGATAAATCAGTGCTCATCTGTGCATAATCAACAGTTTTAAACACTCAGCCTGCCCCTCATGAGTTTACCTGTGGTATAAACTGAAGAATAAGCGGCTCATTCCCCAGACCAAAGAGCAGAGGTGGGAAGTTCAAGGGTCAACAGGCTGGTGAAATGTGCCTGTAATCACAGGTGCTCATTAAACTGAAGCAGGGGAATCACAAAATAAGGTCATTCTGAGTATGGGTAACTTCAAGGCCAGGTAGAGCCGAATAGTGAGAAACCGTCTCAAGTTTAAATGAAACAAAAGAGCTTGGAATGTGGCTCAGTGGTACACTATTTTGTCTAGATTGAGTGAAAGATTCAATCAATAATACTAGAGGTCAAAAGTCTGTACCAGATTGCATTTCCACTAGCAGTTTAGAAGTGTTCCTGCACTGCTGGTGAGAAAGGCCTTCTTTGAAGACCTATGCAGTAATTCTTCCTCATTTATAGTCAGTATGCACAAGGCCATTGGAGTCATAACATAGACATGTCAGGTTTCACCGTGTTTAAAAAGGATATGGTGATTCACTGGTCAGTCATATAATAAATTGACCCACCAATTAAATTCAAAACAGCTTTAAGTCTATTTAATAGACCCAGTATAAATGAATTAAGAGCAAAGTCTTAGAATGTTATATATACCTTAAGTGTGCACTGCTAACTGTGCCAAGGCAAAATTAATTCTTCTGTAATTCAAGCCAACAGAAATAAAACATTGGCTACAAGACAATTTGTGTGATTAAGGGAAATTTAGTGGATTCCCTAGCTGCTTTTGGCAAATGCCTTTTCACTTTCCACCTGTCTTTGTAAGGCTAAAAGTATAAGGGATAAATATAAAGAAAACACAAACTGTGCTTCCTAAAAAGACTCCACTCCCACACTACTAAATTGGGCAGTCATTGTTTTTTATTTTCTGTTCCTGTGATAAAAAATTATGATTGACAGCAACTCAGCTAAGAAAGTAGTTATTTGGCTTATACTTCCAGGTCACAGTATTTCTTGAAAGAAGTCAAGATCTGAAGCAGTAGCCATGCAGGAATATTGCTTTCTGATCCATGCTTACCTATCATGCCTGTAACCCATGATCAGTTGCTCAGGGAATGGTGTTGCCTGCCACTATGTCCTCTTTCATCAGTTAACAATCAATACAATCTCCTACAGACATATTCCATAGGTACATCACATCAGGAAAACTCCCCAATCCAAGCTCTTCTCAGTTGACTCAATGCTATGAAAAGTTGTCAGTTAAAGCTAAGGGATACAACCATGAAATATGTGTTTGACTACTTTAACATGCTTAAAAGATAGAAAAAAATCATGTAGTAAGCCCATTTTACAACAAAAAAGGGCTTTCTTTAGCCAAAAGTTCTGACTCTGTTCTTTTTCTTTGTTTGTTTGTTTGGTTGGGTCATTGGTTGGTTTTTCAAGATAGGGTTTCTCTGTATAGTTTTTGTGCCTGTCCTGGGACTAGCTCTTGTAGACCAGGCTAGCCTCAAACTCAGAGATCTGCCTGCCTCTGCTTCCCTATTGCTGGGATTAAAGTGTACACCCTCACCACCTGGCCTGTGACTCTGTTCTTACTGATTATATTTCCGAATCTTATATACACTCATGTATCAAACCCACAAATGTGAAATAATTTGGTGATGTCTTGGGATAAGTATAAGGACTATGTAAATATAAATTGAATGCGTATCTCTGTGTGACAGATTAGAGACTCAATGCCCCTGTCTTGTCTCTACATTGGACCAATGTTTTCCTGTCACTGGAGAGGGGACACTAAGTGCACCGTAGGAGCCGAATAGTATTGTACCGGTTTCCACACAGACCCAGTACTGTTTTCTTTCACTAATAGAGGTCCTCTAAAATTGGCTTCCATGCCTCCTCATATGGGTGAGGAGATGTCTCTTGATTTTCCTGGTATTGGAGGGCTTAAATTTTCAAGGATCAGCAGCTCCCTGGCTTTTATGACTCAGAGGCCTTGTTAAAGATCTAATGTTGTATATTTTCCACATAAGTCTGTGATTTCCTACTTCTGGGAAGACTCCTTTTCTGTCTGTTAGCCTTGCTTTGTTGGGGTGTGGATAAAAAGATTCAACCTCTGGTGGTTCTCAATTCTTATAGAGAATAAGAGTCACTCAGATGATTCTTGAAATCATACAGGCTGTTTCTTAAGCCCAGTTTCCTGGTTTATTGCAACTAGGACAGAACTGTGTGTGGCTTTCTAGTAAGTACTAGGAGATGAAATTACTGCATGTGGCAAAACACCTTCTTACCACTACAGATTTCCCAAATAGTTTAGAGGCGACACTTTGGCTTGTAATGGTTTGCACACAGGTGTAAGTCAATCACATGGTATCTGTTATAATACATATATAATACTATAATAGATGTTTTAAATGATTTTAAATAAATCCCATAAAATTTTTATGACTACAGAAACTACTCAATAATCAGCAAATTTTTTGTTTGTGAAATATGGCATATCCTGAGACTTAGATTCAGGAATTTTGTGAAAGGCATTTGGTCAGTATACAGTGCTCCATTAATGAGGAATATAGAAATTATGGTCTTCTTATTTTATAATCACGAATTTAGATATCAATGGGCCTGGAAGAAGTGGTATCATCTGTCCTTCCTGTTCATTAAATGGCTTTCTTGTATGCTACAAAGGCCCCATGTTTAGGAGGGCAGTGACACCTCTGAGTGCTTCCTATTTTAGATGCTGTCTCTGGGACAGAGGCCACTGGTGCAAAGTATCTGCTTCTCCCACACA
The DNA here is from genome assembly GCA_963919715.1 of Microtus obscurus. Lineage (NCBI taxonomy): Eukaryota > Metazoa > Chordata > Mammalia > Rodentia > Cricetidae > Microtus > Microtus obscurus. The sequence goes on along the minus strand of CAWTZC010000015.1, from coordinate 21,125,269 downwards.
GCAGCATCATCTACAACACCCCTGCTTCATAAAATATACTTAAGTTACTAAGAATAGTTATAAAAATCTAGTATTTAATTATTTTTATGAATATGTATTCTCAGTTACTCAATCACATGTTGGCAGTTAGCCACAGGTGGGACATGCCTCCAAGGGAAAAGAAATCAAGGAAACAGTTGTATGAATTCATAACATTAAGCTACCAATCCATCTAGGCAAAATATGATCATGAAGTCTGAGGGTGGCTTGACTTTGTCAACTGACTCATCTGGAAGAGTGGAAAGACAAGAAGCAAATGAGAGAAATGTCATGTAAGTTGCTTCACAGAGCATTCCATTAAGAAAGAATCTCATTTCAATATAGAGGGTCCTTCTGCAGTGTCACCTTTCTTCTTCCTCTACCAAAGGAAGACTAACTTCACAAAGATCATGGAGCATGACAGGACTGCATATGCACTGCCCTCTCCAGGGAATGCAGCCATGCACCCTGGTTAAACATCTGGGGAGAGTCAATAGGTCCCTGGTACACCATATCTCAGTCTATCGTGGTGATGGGGGGGTTGCTTGTGTTTTCAGGAAACTTTCAGGAATAATTTTGGAATAATTATTTTCTAATTCTTTTCTCTTCTCTACCCAGGTAGCCAGTGGCAAAACCACTGCAAGAACACTTTAGCACTGTTAATATGTCAGTTGAGTCAGCTTCCCAGAAGCCATGTTTTCTGAGTTCAAGGCGTTACACACATTTAAATGTAGTTTTAATGTTGGAAAATACTCTTATTTTCGTTTTCTCTAGATTTCAAATAGTTATATTTCTTTAAAACAAATTATTGAATGAATGCATATAAAATATCTCATTTTTGCTAGCAGTAAATACTAACAGATGCAGTCTTGATATTTAAGTGATTCATTTATTTTGATTTTATTGATATGAATATTTACCTGCACATACACATGAATTCATTGCCTGATGAACACAGACAAGAATGTCAGGTCCCTGAAACTGAAATTACAAAGACTGGAATCTTTCATGCTGGTTTTAGAATTTTTCAAACTAGAACCCTCTACAAAATCAGAAAGTGCTTTTAACCTCTAAGCCATCTCTCCAAAACTAGAGGTCTTGAGGTTAAGACAACAATATTTTGACCACAAACTATTAGAGACCAGCAGGGGCATCTATGTGAGCACTTGTGTTTTGTTCCTGGCTTGAAATATGTAGAGCATTTCTCCCCTTTTAAAATAAATTTCTATGCCAACTTTGACAACTAGCAGCTTTTACAAGCACAAATCCCAAGTATTTATTGCTTTTTAAACAGAATAATGAGAGCGGGTTCTCACCTGAAACTTCCAGAATTGATTCCCAGAAAAGGCCTCTGATTGCTGTTTTGTATACACAAATTGCCTATTGAATTCCTGCTTCCTTCCCTCAATTTATAGCATTTCTTTTTAAGGATTCTTCTGGTTGTTGGTAACCAACTTTCTTCCACTTTTCTTAGTTCAAATTATGTGGAGAGAAGCTACTATCATGATGAAAACATCTTTGTATAATCCCTCCCCACAGACGTGTTCAATACAGTGCTCTTTTTTTTAATTTTTTTATTTTTATTGAGAAAAGGGAAAAAAAAAATTCCCGCCTCCTCCCAGCCTCCCATTTCCCTCCCCCTCCTCTCAACCTTCTCCCCCCCCCCCCAACTCCTCTCCCCTTCACTCTCCCGTCCAAAGAGCAATCAGGGTTCCCTGCCCTATGGAAAGTCCAAGGTCCTCCCCCCTCCGTCCATGTCTAGGAAGGTGAACATCCAATCTGGCTAGGCTCCCACAAAGCCAGAACATGAAGTAGGATCAAAACCCCGTGCCATTGTCCTTGGCTTCTCAGCAGCCCTCATTGTTCGCCATGTTCAGAGAGTCCGGTTTTATCCCATGGTTTTTCAGTCACAGTCCTTCTGGCCTTGGTGAGCTCCAAATAAATCAGCCCCACTGTCTCTGTGGGTGGGTGCACCCCTAATGGTCCCGACTTCTTTGCTCATGTTCTCCCTCCTTCCGCTCCTCATTGGGACCTTGGGAGCTCAGTCCGGTGCTCCAGTGTGGGTCTCTGTCTCTATCTCCATCCATCACCATATGAAGGATCTATGGTGATGCAAGATTATGCAAGATTATGCAAGATAATCGTCAGTACTGGTATAGGATAGGGTCATTTCAGGTTCCCTATCCTCAGCTGCCCAAGGAACTATCTGGGGACATCGCCTTGAGCTCCTGGCAGCCACTCTAGTTTCAAATCTCTTGCCAACCCTTAGGTGGCTCCCTTAACTAAGAATTGTGGTTCCGTGCTCCCCTATCCAACCTTCCTTCACCCCAGTCATCCTATTTCCCCAAGATCCCCCAGTCCTTCCCTTCTCATTTTTCTCTCCCCATCCCCCCTTATCCCCATTCCACCCCACCCACAAGATCCCAATTTTCTCCCCGGCAATTTTGTCTACTTCCCATAGCCAAGAGGATAATTATCTGTTTTTCCTTGGGTTCACCTTCTTATTTAGCTTCTTTGGGTTCGCCAGTTATAGACTCTGTGACCATTATTTATGGCTAGAAACCAATTATGAGTGAGTACATCCCATGTTCATCTTTTTGGGTCTGGGTTACCTCACTCAGGATAGTGTTTTCTATTTCCATCCATTTGCATGCAAAATTCGAGAAGTCATTGGTTTTTTTTACCGCAGCGTAGTACTCTAATGTGTATAGATTCCACACTTTCTTCATCGATTCTTCCATTGAAGGGCATCTAGGTTGTTTCCAGGTTCTGGGTATTACAAATAATACTGCTATGAACATAGTTGAACAAATGGTTTTGGGCACAGGAGATAGCTTCCTATGTATAACCCCAGCAGCACAGACATTAAGGGCAACATTGAATAAATGGGACCTGCTAAAAATGAGTAGCTTCAGTAAAGCAAAGGACACTGTCACTAAGACAAATAGGCAACCTACTGACTGGGAGAAGATCTTCACCAACCCCGCAACAGACAAAGGTCTGATCTCCAAAATATATAAAGAACTCAAGAAACTAGACTTTAAAATGCTAATTAACCCAATTAAAAAATGGGGCACTGAACTGAACAGAGAATTCTCAACAGAAGAAGTTAAAATGGCCAAAAGACACTTAAGGTCATGCTCAACCTCCTTAGCGATCAGGGAAATGCAAATCAAAACAACTTTGAGATATCATCTTACACCTGTCAGAATGGCTAAAATCAATGATAGCCTTTGCTGAAGAGGCTGTGGAGAAAGGGGTACCCTCATCCATTGCTGGTGGGAATGCAAACTTGTGCAACCACTTTGGAAAGCAGTGTGGCGGTTTCTCAGGAAATTCGGGATCAACCTACCTCTGGACCCAGCAATACCACTCTTGGGAATATACCCAAGAGATTCCCTATCATATGACAAAAGCATTTGTTCAACTATGTTCATAGCAATACAGTGCTCTTGAAGCTGATTTCAAGACATCTGTCAGAAAAGAAAATGAGTGTGGGGGGGGCATTCTTGTGTGTCACCAGACAATGGATATGTTAGAGTGTCTCACTGAAGTCTCAAACATATCTTATTATATCAGTTGCTGTTTTTGTACCCACAACAAAATTTCTGATTGAATCAACATAAAGAAAGTTTCATTTTGGCTCATCTTTGGAAGGGATGTTGTTTTCCTGATGGAACAAGGCAGACCGACAGAATGTCCAGTTTGTTTGAAGTCAGGGGGCACAGAGATATGAATCCTTCCTTTCAGCTGGTTCAGTATTTTTCTTTTTGATTTATATTGTGATAGTACCAAGTTCAGGCTGAGTATTCTCTCAGATATCCCCCTGGAAATGCTTTCACAGACAGGTTAATGTTTGTGTCTTCTTAAAATAGATAATTTCAAATCTAATCATATTGTCCACAATGCCAGAGTTTTATCAGTTAAAAGAATAAATTGGGACCCATTAAATTAGAAATGATAAGATTAACTTTTTAATTATTGCAGGTAAAATATGTACCAATCTGACTCACTCTCAGATAGGATATTTTTTCATGTATGCTTTAATTATATTCATTAAAGAAATTGTCTAAGTGATAGGAAATTATTACCCAATAGCAAAAGAAATGCTGTCACATTCTAACCAAGACTAGATGAATATGTTTACATTTGCATATCGAACGTGTGTGCACAAGTGGGTACACTTGACATGGTGTGCACCTAGAAGTCAGGAGATAAATTTCAGGAGTTGATACCCTCCTTCTATTAAGCAGAACCTGTGGATTGAATTCAGATCTTAAGCAGCACTTCTATGTACTAAATCATCTTTTCAGTCTTAAATATTATATTTTTAATTCAATATAATGTGCTTATTTAAGTATGTAAGAAATACATCCAAAGCAAGAGTACGGACAGGAGTACAGATACTCTAGGACATGTAAAGACACTTTTTTTCTTATAAATCTGTCAACAGCTAAAAATATTACAAGTCAAAGACATGTGATGAAACTAATATTCTGAACATAATGCTTAGCAATATGATATATTGTAAATTACCTTCCACCCTTTACTCCCCCTGGGTAGTGGTTGATTGGCAGCAGCAGCTCTCTGCCTCTGCCCTAAACTGAGAAAACGCGTCCTACTCTAGATCATCACCCTACATGTCCCAAACACAGAACTTGACTTGTCATTTGTACCAAGTACATGTTACTTCCACAACATCATAACTTTAAACAGGTCTCAAACACAACCCTCCTGAGGCGGGAGACTGGTTTTATATATTTGGTAGTCAGGGCCCAATCCTGCCCCAGTACTAGAATGTTCCCTCACGGCAAATTAATAGCCACTGTTCTGCTCTCTTCAAGATCATAATAATACTAACTTTTTAAATTCAGCATTTATAAAATAGCATTACATGCATTTGTCTCATTATTTTTTTTTGCTACATAGACAACCTTTAAAATCATTCCTTATACATAATATCCTAGCTTATACATAAATGAGATTTATTCCAGTTTGAGGATTTCAAAAAGTCCATCATTTCTGTAAAAGACAACTTTTTTATTTGGCACTTTTATATAGTGAGATTTTATTTATGTTTTAATAAATAAAGCTTGCCTGAATATCAGAAGGGCAAAGTTAAACCACTAGATATCAGGCACTGGTAGCACACACCTTTAATCCCAGCATTTGGGAGACAGAGGCAGATGGATCTCTGTGAGTTCAAGGCTACCCTGGGCTACACAAGATCAATGCAGAAACAAATCCAGGTGGTGATACCTCATACATTTAATCTCAATATTAGGGAGTCATTCGCCTTTAATCCCAGTCAAGGGAATATAAAATGGGAGGAGAGAGAGACTTAGGCTGCTTAAACTGCTGAGTCTGTGGTTGTCCAGCATTGGAGGGGTAAGATTTCTCTAGGAGCTTGACTCCTTTGCTTTTGGGGTTTTGGGGTTATCTTTCTCTGGGTTTTTATTATTTTTGTTACCCTTTCATTTAGAGTTTATTCTTTTCATAATTAATTTCATGTATTTCTTTTAGAATACTGTAAAGAATATTTTAGGGTTGGCTTACAAACATTCCGTGGTAGCATCTACTTTGTAGTTAATACTGGTCTCCTTCCACATTAGCTATATACAAATGGCAAGAAAGGGGGATCTTATGCAGCTAAACACCTCAGAATATGATCTAGTGACTTTACAGTGTGTTTTCCCTTCGGGTATAACTTGATTTCTGAGTGCAGTCTGATTTTCTTTCTCTTTTAATTTTGTTGTTGTTGTTGTTTATTTTTTGAGACAGGGTTTCACTGTAGCTATTGAGCCTGTCCTGGACCGAGCACTTGTTGACCAGGCTTGCCTCGAACTCATAGAAATCTGTCTGCCTCTGGCTCTTTTGTGCTGGAATTAAAAGAGTGTGCCATCACTGCCCGGCTCTCTCTTTAATTTTTTTATTTAATTAAGACATTTTTCATTTATTTTACATACTGACCTTAGATTCTGCTTCTCCCCTCTCCTCCTGCTCCTTCCCTGACACCAATCTAGTCCCTCCCCATCCTCTCCTCCTCCATCTCCATTCAGAATGAGCAGGCCTCTTATGGGCTTGAACAAAGCAGAGCACATCAGGTTAAGGTAGGACCAAGCTCCTCCCCTTGCATTAAGATTGTGCAAGGTAATCCAGCCAGCAGGGAGAACAGGTTCCTAAAATTAAGTACAAGGTCCTGATCTCACTGCAAGGAGCCTAACAGACCAAACTGCTTAGTGAAGAGTGATATATTGATATTTAGAAGGGAGCTTTCTCTCTCCTGAATGCAGCCATGATGTCTCACCTCTAACTTCCTCTCTTTGAATAGTGCGGAATATTGTTGCAAAATATTGAAAACAGCATTACATTGCCATTTGAATTTTCAACATTCTATTGCATTGTTTGCCTGGTTTTATATGTTCTGCCTATTTCTTTTTAAAGAGAACTCATTTTCTAACAACACTAACATATTTTCCCTTCTCACCAACATGTGTAATTTACACTCACTCATTTCTCTAAATAAATCCTCTGAGTTGGAGTTTAAAATACACTTGCATTCCTTTTTCTTGAAAAATACCTGATAAGAACGTACATTGTATATATTTCATTTCATTAATATAGATAACAAAAATATTGCTCAATTCAGAGACCAACAGAAACCTTTATTTTTTTTAATGTGTCCTAAATTTGCAGAGATGAGATGACAAATATCTTCTGGTATTCTGGGAGAGTCTAACTTCTCTGCTTGATCTTTAATTCACCACCTCATCAGTGTGTAAATATAATTATTAATTTTCATAAAACTTTTTCTGAATATATTCAAAATAAGTTATTAGAGAATTTTTATTTCTCATTGTCTCTTAAATGAAGTTAAAAGAGCACCTACCTCTACCTAGTCCTGTTGTTCTGTCTAAGTCATTAGTGTATCCTCCTACAAAGACCCCTCACACCTGGATGTGTGCATGGTTCTTCCCACACTCTTCTCAAAATGCTTCCTGGCTTGCTTCCAGAGAAGCCATCACACAGTAGGTAGTAATGGAGAACATTCTGTAGATTGTGTTCTACAAGTGGAAAAAAAAAAAGTCGTCACCTGGATGTTCTGTACTACCTGCAAATGTCTGCATGAAGATCCTGGGGCAGCTTTCTGTTCACTGCTCCTCCTTGCAACAGAAATATTTTTCCTTCACAACAGGACAACTGATGTGGAAAAAAATAGATTTTTAAAGTAATTTTAATTTTATTAGAATGGATTATTTCATAGCCTTTTTTTTTTTTTTTTTTTTTTTTTTTTAGTTTTCGAGACAGGGTTTTTGTAGCTTTGGAGCCTGTCCTGGCACTCCCCCCTAGACTTTTTGAAGCAAAAAAAGGCACATCTATTACTATATAATCTTAATTCTTAACTGGAAGTTTCAAATAGGATCACTTGAGTTGAGCCCATTTTCATATACCAAATTTATACCTTTGTGCTAACAATTGTTTTATAACATTCTTAGAAAATGGTTTCACTGATCATTGCATTTATACCTGCACATTAGCCATAATTACAACTTTTCCAAAAAGTGTGTGCACACACAGTCTGTTTTTACTCTTTAGATCATATTTATACTCATTAATAAATGGGGATTAAAATTCAGTTATTACATGCAGATTGGCATATCCAATCATAATTACAATAGTGTCAGTATCTTCCTCAATAAGAAAAGTTTATTTTATTTCCTTACCATTTAAAAACACACCATATGACTAGTGTGTGTGTGTGTGTGATTAAAACATGTTACTTATTGATCCATTTAGGTAGCATTTAACTCATTTGCAAATGTTATGAATGATTATCAGAGGTTAAAAGGAGATTGTAGTTACTGACTTGAAATGAAAATTTCAAATTTTATTGTCATTTGTTTAATAAAGGTTTTAATTCTTAATATACACATAGAAAGAAAAACATACTCTATATTTTCTACAAATCAGAAATAGTTTTGGGAAAAAGAAAAAGAAAAAATTACAACAAATATACTTTTACAAGTATCTTCAACCAAAGTTACTTAGATGCTATTTTGATGAACATTATTATACAATCTTTAATAAAAAAGCCTTAAAACTTTATTAAAAATTATTTTTGTTGCTCAGTATTTATTATTTCCAGGTGAATATCTCTAATAAATGCAGCAATATATGCCTACACTTAACATATAACATAGTCTTTAAAATCAATAATGGAATATTATTGAATGTGCAATCACATATTATTGATTTAAAATACTTGTACTGGGCACTGACAATGTTAAGGTCTTCAAAAGTCAACAGGAGACTGAGAAATTATGTGAATATTCTAACTTCAAGAAGCTCATTGTGACTACTCTCTCTTTCTCTTTATAATTTCTTTATCTGAAAATACATATTTTTCATGTCAATGTGACATTTTATATAAAAACTAATAATAAAAGCAATAATCGGACTGAGGAATATCTCAGTGGTAGAGGACAGTTTCCCATCAATTTGTGAGGCATTTGGTTCAATTTCCAGCCCTCAAAAAGAGAAATTATAATAACAATAATAAATATGAAGTTAGGAAATGGAAAAACCTTCTAAATATTTGACCTTCAAACATTTAACAATTCAAATTATTAGCTAAATTTTTAATTAAGATAAAAGTTTATAACTTTTATTGGAATACCAAAAGGGAAATTTGTTTTTATATACTATATATGGAAAACACCATCTTTTTTGACTGACCCTGAGGTAGAGTTATACTGTGCTTGTGGCAAGGCTTCCAAAGGCAGGATGTATTTATTCTTATTTCTGTAAAATCTAATATTAGTCAATAATTGAAGAGATTCTTACTGTGCCTTCTAGAATTAGTTCCTTTTACTACTTACCAACAGAAAGTGAAATATGTGATGCTTACCAACCTTCAAGGCTATGCAATGTTTAGACAGTCCAACATGGAGTTGTGAATATCACATTAGAAGTATCAAAGTCAATATAATCCTTGTTTTTCTTTCTGCATAAAGAAAATAGAGTTTTTAAAATGTAAAGTTAAAAATTAAGATATGTTTTTTATATATTTGGGAATATATATGTCTACAATAATAATTAATTTAAAAGAAGGCCATGAATTTGAAAGAGACTGAGGAGAAATATACAGGATGGTTTAGGTGGATAAAGGAGAATGGGCAAACGGTGTAACTATCTGTTCATCCTTCAAATAATAAATAATTTAAGACTTGTTCCTTTTGTTTATTATTTCAATACATTCCCTCAAGACTCTATTTTAGCAATTGCTTGGAAACAAAAGAAAATGGAAATACAGAAAAAACACATTAAGAGTTTTGGCACTGGAGAGAAGGGACTTCAGATAAATGCTCTTATTCCTCTTCAGAGCACTGAAATTTGATTTTTTTATTCTTTTTCTTTTATTGAAAATGGATTATTTTCTCACACAGTATATCCTGATTATGGTTTTTACTTCCTCTTTTCCTTCCAGTTTCCCCACACTCCCCTTTCCACATTCCTACATTCACTTCCTATCCGTCTGTCACTAGAAAACAAACAGACTTGTAAGGGACAGTAATAGCACAAAATAAAATATAATAATGCTATAAAAACAATATATATTAAAATTGGACAAAACAAACAAAAAAAGGAAAAAAGTCAAAGAGGAGACACAATGATCAGAGACCTATGTGTTCACACACCCAGAAATCTTATAGAAACTCTAAATCAGAAACCATACTATATATGCAGAGGATCTGACACAGTCCTGTGCAAATCAGTGAACGTTGCCTCAGTCTGTGTAAGTTCATATGAATTTTGCTCGTGTTGATTAAAAGATCCTTGTTTTCTGGGTGTCCCACATTCCCCCCTTACTCTTCCACTCTTTCTGTTCTCTGATTGGCAAGATTCCCTGATTCCTGAGGGGAATGATTTGATGGAAACACCCTATTAGGCTGAGTGATCTAAGGTCTCTTGCTCTCTGAACATTGTGCAGCTTTGATTCTCTGTATTTGTTACAATCTTTTAGAAAAGGAAGCTTCTCTGATGATGGCTGAGTGTCGCAGAATGTCATGTTACTGCTACTTTTTGTTATTATCTTTTTAGGAGGGTAGTATATGTTTTACCCTAGGTCTCCAGGTTCTTGGTAGAGAATTTGTGTTTTATCATCTCATAGATGCCTGCAGTGACCTGTCCAGGGAATCTGATGCCCTTTTCTGGCCTAACTGGTACCTTCACTCATTTGCTCATACACCACCACTGCTACTACCACACATACATATGTAGTTAAGTATCAAATACATATTCTTTCAAAGCATTCAAGACGTTATGAGTTCTGTGGTGAGAACTCAGTTATGAATAAATGTGTTTATTTCCCTTCATAAGGCACTTATTTCTGAGTCTTAAGCGGTACTTATTCTTCCTATGGTAAATGCAGTCAAAGCTAGAGATTCCTGATCTCTTTAAATTACCGAAGAAAACCCATTGTATCTCTCATCCAACCAGCTTCCTATTTCTCTCCCTCTACAAAAGATTTCCTCCACTTCTTGTACCATCACCATCTTCCACATGGCACCTGCTCTATGTGATCATCTTTTACATTGTTTATTGTGTGTTGTTGTTGCTGCTGCTGTTGTGTGTGTCATATATATATATACAACCCACTGAGACTAATTTTTTGGGTGTGTATAATTTCAGGCCTGACCACTCTGCATTTGGCAACTAACAAGAGGATTAATTCCTATAAAAAGCTAATTCTCCTTTTCCCAATGGATATATATTGTTTGAAATTTTTTCTATGGATTGGGTCCAGTGCAATTTTCTGCCTTCATTACTAATATGTTCATTGTTAATGCCATTTTTCTTGCCTTGTTTGTGTGGCCATTTCTAGGAGAGACTGTTTCTCAGTAGAATTTCCAAATTCTGATTCTTACTCTCTTTCTGTTCTTCTTCCTCTAAATTCCATGAGCTATAGTTGCAGGAGCTGTGATACAGATATACCTCTTGGGTCTGAGCCCCCTATAACTTGAAGATTGCTATGCAGTTGTGGTGTTTCTGAGATGCCATTTGCTGTAAAGACAGATTTCTTTGATGTGGGGGGGTAGCTACATTTATCTGTGTGTATAAGGATAATACTTAGAATATAGTAAGGAATTATGCTGATCTAACAGTGTTTGCAATACATTCGTATTCAAGATCCATGAGCTCATTGTCCCAGGGAAGCAGGCATGCTTGCTCTTCTGTTGAATGTGACTTTAATCCAATTAGGTAATCTTTAGTTATCATGGTCTTGGAGTGATGTGGCACATTTAGGATATCTTGCCATGTTGGCTACTATTGCGGTTAATATATGCTGTGGTTGGGTGGATATGTTTAATTTTCTCCTCCCTCGGCAATTTACATAGTATTTTCTGGTACTATGCGGGCTAGACTATAGGAATGAGGACTTCATGACAGATGCAGCTGGAAACATCTATGTTTTACTTTTCTTTAGAGCTGAATAGTATTCAACTCTTTATATAAGAACAGTTTCATTATCTATTAATCTGTTGAGGTCATTTTGCTTGCTTTCATTTTTTTGGATATTGTGAATGGGTTGGCACTGAGCATAGCTAAGCAATTATCTCTGGAGTAGGAGATTAAGCACTTTGGACACATGTCAAAAAATAGTATATATGGATCATATGATTGATTTACTTTTAGTTTTTTGAAGGTTCTCCTTACTAATTTCTGGAGAAGTTCCACTGATTGATTTGCATTTCTATCAACAGGAGATTAGGGTTTCTCTTATGCCACAAGCCCACCAGTATTTGTTGTCTGTTATTTTGTTGAGTTCAGCTACTCTGACTGGGGCGAGTTGAAAATTTCAAAGTTGTCATAACTTACATTTTTTTATTATTATTTTATTTATTTTTTTTTTTCGAGTCAGGTTGTTCTTTTTGTTCTAGGCTCCATCAAAACCTTTTTATACAGTTCAACCGTAACCATTGGCCTTGGTGTTCCCATAACTTCCCTATCAACATAACGCTGGAGGACTAGCCAGATCAATAAGAGAAGACAGGGACAGTAAAAAGACACAAATAGGAAAGCTAGTAATTGTTTCTAAGTGCTAGTTTCTCCACGTTACATTTAGCCCTGCTTTCATTTTTGTGGTCTTTTTTTCATTGTGTTTTGTTTTGGAATATTTTCTATTATTTTTGTTTATTTGTTTTGGTTTTCATCTTTTTTTAATTTTTATTTTGATTTTTGACAGATCAAGAGGAAGTGAGAAATAAGACCACTAGAAAAAAAATCCAGGGGATACAAATTTGATGAGAAGAAATTAAAGTATCCTTATTTGCAGATGACATGGCCATATAACATATGCCTACAAAATTCCATTAAGAAACTTATATACCTTGAAAATATATTTCAGCAATGTAGAAATAATAATTCATAATAATCAATAACCTTACTATGAACAAATGGTAAAGGGATGGAAAAAAGTAACAAAAATTTTCACAATAACATCAAAAATATAAGGTATTTCCATGTGTTGTTTGAGCACACCTTTAATCCTGACACGTGGGAGACATAGTCAGGCAAATCTCTGTGAGGCCAAGCCCAGTCTGGTGTATTGAGGAAGTTCAAGGACATAACCTATCTCAAAAAACCAAAAACTCAAATAATCTGTGTGTGCATGCAAGTGTGTGTGTGTGTGTGTGTGTGTGTGTATGTATGTATGTTTGTGTAATATATTAGGGTAACTCTTATTAATCAAGTGAAAGACTTATATGTGAAAAACTTTAAGAACTTGAAGAAAGAAATTTAAGAAGATATCAGAATTTATAAAGACTCTCATGCTCATGGATCAGGGATTAACATAGCAATCTACAGATAAATTCAGTGAAATCATCATCAAAATTCCAACACAATATTTTACATATTTTGACAGGACAGTTTTCAGCTTCATGTTGAAACACACACACATACACAAACAAAGATAGACAAAATAATCCTGAATAATAAAATAATTGCTGGTGGTATCACTCTCTCCAACTTCAAAGCATAGTACAAGACTATAGTTATAAAACAACATGGTATTGGAATAGATCAGACATGTTGATAAAGGGAATTGGATTGAAGCTCATTGCATAAATCTATCCAGCCATAGCGACATCTGATTTTTGTTAAAGAAACCAGAAATACACCCTGGAAAGAACCTTCAACAAATGGTGCCGGTCAATTTGGATTACTGAAAGTACAATAATACAAACAGATCCATACTTATCACCCTGAACTAAACCCAAATGCAAGTGGATCAGAGGCCTCAACATAAAACCAGATACATTGATCCTGAAAGAAAAGAAAATGAGAAATAGCACTGAATTCATTGGCACAGAAAAAGACTTTCTGAACATAACAGCATTATCATAGATATGAAGATTAACATCAATAAATGATACCTCACAAAACCAGAAAGGACACCATCATTTGACAAAGTATCAACGTTCTGAATGAGAAAAAAATTCTAACAAATATACATTTGATAAAGGACAAATATCTAAAATGCATGAAGAATTCTAAAGTTAGGTGTTAGGAAATTAAAACTCAATTAAAAATGCTGATAATTTCCTCAAAAGAAGAAATAGCTGTGATACATCTAAAGAAAAATTTGTTATACTTAGTCATTGGAGGAATGAATATCAAAACTGCTTTGAGATTTTATCTTATACCATCAACATTGTTGAGATCAATATAATAAAAGACATGACAAAGTGAATGAGTATTTGTAGTAAGGGAAACACTCATCCACTGTTGGTCAGAATGCAAACTTCTATGGCTATTATTAAAGTCAATGTGGAGGGACCTCAGAAAGTTATGAATGCTATACCTCAAGTTGCAGCTATGCTACTCTTGAGTATAGACTTAAATAATGCTTAGTCATCCTACAGAGACAAGAACTACTTGTACAACAATGTCCATTGCTTCTCTCTTCATAATAGCCAGGAATTGAAAACACCCTAAATGTCCCTAAATAAATGAATGGATAAAGAGAATGTGATACATTTACACAATAAATAGTGATCAACTGTTAAAAACGAAGTCCTGAAATTCCCAGGCAAATTGATGGAGCTAGAAAAAAATTATTCTGCATGAGGTACCTCATACCCAGAAAGACAAATATGGCATGTGTTTGTTTATATGTGGATATTAGCTCTTAAGACGATAATTCATCTACATTCCTTATGAACACAAAGGTTAGGTGTGAAGTAGGGACAGGGTAAAGACTAGTGAGGGCAGGGGGCAGATAAATCTCTTAAAGAAGAGGAAATACAATAAATCATTATGGAGTTGGGAGTGGTAAAATGGATGGATCAAGAAATGTAAGATCCAGGAAGAAGGGGATAAGCAGAGGTTACGGAGAAAGACAGCTTATATAAAGGCCATTTGAGTGTGGGGTAGAAACTTAATATAGTTAGCAGAAACTACCTAAATTATACACATATCTGAAATAGCCAAATAGCAAGGCAAACAGAATACCAAATGGACATCATTTGCCACCAAATGAAGCTTCCAGTACTGAGAATGGGTTTCATTCAATTGAATTGTTGGTTCAAGAGTACCATGGTAACCCCAAACAACCCAGGTTATCTGAATCTATAGGTTGTTCTCCACAAACTGACAATATGCTATCGATGAAGACAACACCTATGCAACTCCTTGAATATGGAGAATAGAGCTTGTGCCCACCTAGAGTTTTCACCCATATGGACTACTGTTATAGGAAGTAGGAGGCACTCTGTATACTCTAGTAAAAAAAAGTATCATAACAACCCACTCAACTACAAACTCTTTGATGAACACTGGTGTTCTGTTTGCAAGATATTTGATATTTGGTACAATAGTGACACAAAGCTTATGGGAGCACCTAACCAATAAATTATTTGAGTTATGACCCAGTCCAGAATATGAGATCCCTTCCTTCTTCTGCTTGAGTGACCAACAACTTGATATTAAATAGTTCAGGAGGTCTAGGGGAAGCCAAATTTTATGGATATGCTAAAGAAATTTAGCAAGAAAACGACTTCTAATGACATTCTGCTATGCTGATATATCATGCCTTGCTCTATAATATCATAGAATTTCTGACCTATAAGAACAAGTACAGATTCACAGCCAGACACTATGCAGAGAGTGAGAGACATAAGAACACTAAGCTCTAAAGGATCTGTCTCCATCAAATGTGTTTCCCTCCATGGTTCAGGGAACTGGGCTAGAAAAGAGGCAGAAAGAATTTAAGAACTGAAAAGGATGAAGAATACCACAGAAATAACCGTTTTTTAAACATCACAGGACTGATACAAATGCAGACTCACAGAGAATGAGGCATTATGCACAGGGCCTGAGGAAGCTGCATTGGAGGGATCCTAAAAGTGAACATATGCCTACAGCTTTAACCCAGACCCTATCGCCAATACATAACAACTTGCAAATGAAACTTTAGTTTCTCTAAGAGACTCTTACTGGGAAAACAAACTATGCTAAAGGGTAGGCTGCACATGCAGATATAGCTGGACAATATGAAGACACTCAGGGAATCTTCAGAGGTTCATTGTCTCATCATGTTACAACAGGACTTTTCTTTTTTAATTTTCTTATTTTAATCTTACACACACACACACACACACACACACAACACAGTACACCCACCACCTATGTCTTTACCACATACACATGTCTTTACCTTACAGGTTCTTTTCATATATATTAAAGATTCCTACTGTGCTTTTATAGGATTCCCGAGTATCAAAATTAGTGGGTTTTTGCATTTATATCTATTTCTTGTGTCATTCTTATGTTCCTTTCCTTCTATTTGTTTGCTTTCTTCTATCTTAATGTGTTTTTATTTCATTTTATTTTTTAGCAATTTCAAGCCTCTTTGCTTATTAATGTGAGAAAGAAAAGAGATGGATCAGGAATGGAGGATACATTGGAGAGAAATTAGGAGCAGGACAGGAATGGGAAAATTTAATCAGGATATAGTGTATAGAAAAATACTTATTTTCAATGAGAGAAAAAAAGATCAAGAAAACCTTGTTTAATAAATTTGAAAGAAAATAAACATTTCTAATTAATACATTTTTCAGACCTAAGTACTTAAAACACTATAAAATTGACATAGAACAGAAAAAGAAACATTAGAAATGTAGAAAGTTTGCATGTGGGTTTAGCAAAAAAAATGATTAAGAAAAAAAGCAACACCTCTGGAGTATTGATGCACTGCAGTGAGAAAGAATGATCTGTTAATAAAGATATCTATAGGAACATTAAATGTAAATCATAACCTCCTAACTCACACTGCAAGCAAACTATTAGCCTACTGAATCTTGAAATGATGAATCTCTAATGGAGGATAAATATAATCAAAACACATTACTTATATGTTTGAAAATGCCATAATAAACATATTATCTGAAAGTAACATGATTCCGTAAGTTATTTTTAAAAGTAATAAAAAAGTAAATGACATGCATATATATTTTCACCAAAAAGCATTCATAAAAACCTTGATAGAATAATTTGATTGTAACATAACTGTAAACTGGAAAAATCAATAGTGTGTGTGTGTGTGTGTGTGTATAAAGCAGACATACCCACACAAGACTGAGAAGGGGCAGAAAAACAGGAGGAGAAGGGAAATAAGGAAAATGGAAGGCAACATGAAAAAGAGGAGAAGGAGGCACAGGAGTGAGATATTTATGAATCTGCTAAGTTAAGGAAAATATAAAAAAGACCACTAGATATTCAAGGAAATACAAATTGCTATTGAGTATTTTGCATATATAACCAGAAGGATAAAGATTTATATTTTCATATCGATGGAGTATAGTGAGATGACTGAGATGGCTCCGAGGTGAAGAGCAGATACAACTGTCGTGATTTTCTGTGGTTGGTTCCAAGTGCCCACCTTTATTTGCTGAAACTTCCTGTTACTTTGGGAATATCTGATGCTTCTGACATCCATGGTATTATGTGCTTATATCTGGACACAGATATACACACATATTAAAAATAATAGTAAAAAAATAAAAGACAATACAGAACACAGGGACCTGTCATTTGCTTCCAGTAGCAAATAAAATGGATGTAACTAATATGTAAAACTGATTTTACCACATGTACTAATGATGAGAGCTCAAAAGTCTCCCTCCTGTATACATATCTTTAAAAATGCATACATAGAACAAAATCTCTCCCTATAAACTTCATAATGATCCCGTCATGCCAAAACTTTGATTTTTAAACACAGGTGCCCCTAAAATCTTCTTGTCTACAACAAAATCACAGCCGACAGTGTGCCTAGATGATCCAAGGCAAACCTTGAAGAGGGAGTACCAAGGAGGGAACTGAGGATTATTTGCTAATTTCAGCACACTGTTGCAAGAAACCCATTCCAAGGTTAACATTCAGTGTTGAAAGTAACATAGACATTGATGCAGGCACTCTGAACTCATAAACTGAGGAAATAAATTGTGACTACCACATGCCTCAGATGTATATAATCTAGTGCTTACTTGTATGTTGTAAATAATTCAAGTGAACTACTATTAGTGCAAATAATAAAATCCACAAAATGAAATAATTTCAGTTTCATAAATCCCAAATCATGGATATGATAAAAAAAAACATAAAAGTTCTAAAAAAGCATAGGATAAAACCGGACTCTCTGAACGAGGCGGACAATGAGGGATGCTGAGAAGCCAAGAACAATGGCACTGGGTTTTGATCCTACTGCATGTACTGGCTTTGTGGGAGCTTGGCAGTTTGGGTGCTCACCTTCCTAGACCAGGATGGAGCGGGGAGGACCTTGGACTTACCACAGGGCAGGGTAACCCTGACTGCTCTGAGGGCTGGAGAGGGAGGGTGAGGGGAGCAGGGAAAAGGGACGGTAGCGGGGGAGGAGGAGGGAAATGGGAGAGGGAGGCAGGAGGAGGCAGAAATTTTTAATAAAAAAAAAAGGAAAAGTTCAAATGAACATAAACTCTACAAACTTTTTTAGTTGTAGGGTGACAATGTTCCATGAGAGGGAACTAGATGATGTCTACAATAACTCAAAAGTATGAGTATCAGTATTTTTAAAGAAATAAAGCATAAATACCTGTATGAATCCAAAGAAAAGGTATGTTCTCTCTCTCACACATACACACACACACACACACACGTGCACATGCACAGAGAAGCTGAATAACATAGAAATTATTTAAGAGAAATTTAACAAAGAATTTGGACTGCCTCCTTGAAAATGATAAACCTTATGCACACAAATACTTCAAAAAAACTATTATAAATATGTTCAAGGAAGTCAGGAAGGAAATGAATATTTGCAAAGAGAAAAAAGGAAGTAGCTAAATAAAATAAGGTAGTTAATTTAGAATAATAAAAGAAATTCAATAGAAAGGTAGAATTACTGAAAAAAAAATAAAATGAAATGATGGTAGAAATGAAAGACTCAATAAGTCAAGGAACAAATACACTGAATGTCTCACCAGTAGAAGAGAATGTAGAGAGTGGAACAATAGCACTTGAAGACAAGATAATAAAATAGGGTCATTCAATCAAGATTAATGCTAATTTTTTTAAAAATGAATGAATGAGACATAAAAGAATGTTGGTAAACCACAGAAATACCAAACAAATTAAGAATAAATAAAAATTAATATCAAAGGTATAAACTAATTCCAATAAAATATCAAAATAAATTTCATAGATCTTGAACAAAATAAACCTAATTGGTAAAAGAGAAATGTAGAATACGAAAAAGGCAGGATTAGAAAAGGACCTTTCATCTCACATTATACATAAAACACTAAAATGTGTAATGAAGAAAATACATAGAAAGATACCAGAAGGTCAAGTCACATTTAACAGCAAGCTAATGCTTAGTAGCTAATTATTCAATGTAGGTTTTTTTTTTTTTTTTTTTGAGAAAATTGCTTGGAAAGATGTATTTTATGTTTGGAGAAATCAGAGCTGCCCCTGCAGACAACTGATTACGACAAAACTGCCTGTCATAAAACACTGGTGAATAATACTTTCCAAGGGCAGAAGCAGGCTAAAACACTTTATGACTACTAAGTCAGTGCTACAGAGCACACTGGAGAAAATTCTTTCGAATAAAGAGGGGATAACCATATATAACATGTCATGAGGTTAAAAATGTCATAGTAGGACTTAAGCAAATAAGAACAAAGAAAACACCATAAAATCAAGAATTGACAGAAATTAATAAATGCCTTTGAATATTACTTTAGATATTAAAGGCCTTAAATACTTTCTCCCAAGTCTACAAACTAGTGAACTGAATTAGAAAACATAGTTATCCTTCATCTGCCCCCAAATAACACACGATCATCAAAGACAGATATCATCTTAGAGAAAAGGGATATAGCAAAAGGATTCTTAACAAATGAAACCAGGAAACAAAGGTCTGACCATTCTGATAACTGAAAAATTAAACTTCAAACTAAAACTGGATAGGAAAGAAAAACCAAGGGTTCCTTCATGTTGATCAGGGAACAGTCTGGAGAGAGGACATTACCATATAAATATAAAACAGCAAACACAATTGCCCTCAATTACAGAGAATAAATATTACTACAAATACAGTCACACATTGTGAGAATATGAGGCCATCTCTACAGATGGAAGCTCATGTTTTGTATTGTAAATCTGGTCAAATCTTTGTGGATAAGAAAGACATAAGTTTAATGGGGAAATAACTTTTGCTAGTTTTCTATAATAAATATGTTGTACCTTTAAAACTGTCTTTTAACCAAATAGAGGTATTCCTCGAGCTAGCACTGCCAACACTTTGACTAAAGATGTAGAGAAGCATTTTATTCAATAGGTGGTACTTTCTGCAGAGACTTGAAACTGGATGAAGTATTTGAATGAGACCATGAATCCTCAGTCTTACATCAAGCATTTATATCAGCCACTCTGAACGCTCATGCAAAACTGTGGGGAAAGAATTACAAGGATTGTAAAAGTCCGTAGAAATGATGGCGTGTTTGGAGCACCATGATTTGGGTAATATGCCATTGCACTCTTGATCTCACGGTAGTATAACTTTCACCACAAGACCTGTATAACATTCGATTATCAACATGTGATCATGGAGGATGGGGTCTCATGAGATTCCCTTGCTCTTTGAGAGTTTATAAGGAGCTAATGGTTGCTGTGGGAGGGAGAGACATTGTCTTTAGCGGTTTGCCATGGTTAAGTCACTCAGGCTCCTAGAAATATTCTTTTGCTCACCCTGCTTTCAACAACCCTACTTACACTCATAGAGTGGATCACACACATAAACAAACACACAAAGACATGTTACTAAAGATGGATCATTTATAGGATAAGGGAATAATGAGAAGTTCAGGGAAATTTCCATAGTCTATGGCTGCTATAGCATTAGCTTTAGGATACTGAATCTGGAAGCCACAAGCCACTAATGGAGGGTAAATATAATCAAACACATCACATATATCGCTGGAAAATATCATAATGAAACCTATTGTGTATAATTGATATGTGTACATAAATTATTTTTAAACCAAAAAAATAGTAAAAGAAATGCATACATATCTTTACCATAAAACATATAAAAGAAACTTGATAACATCATTTGATTGTAACATAGTTCTAAGCTAGAAAAAAAAACAGTACAATAACTGTATGTCTCTCATTGGCCTGTCATTGCTTACATGCTGAATTTAAGTAGAGAAGAATGTCAAAGTTCCAGTGAATATGACAACTTTCTCTAAAACCTATATCATTCATTCATAACCAGTATTTCTCAAATACCATTCCTTATAAGACAACATGGAAAAAGTTTCTTATGCACCTACCCCATGGAATAATAAACTAGTTAATTTAGCATTTATAGTATCTTAAAAATTCATGACGTCTTCTTGTTCTATTTTTTCCTCTTCTTTTTCCTGTTCTTCTCTTCTATCCTCATCATCTTCTTCCTGTTCTTCCTCTTCCTCCCCCTCCACCTCTTCTTCTTTTTCATAGCATTAAATCACACTCTGTAATTCTAACTATAGCTTCCTCAAGTACTATATATGTATAATAAAACTTCATAGAATCATTTCTGCAGCTAAACTTACAAGAGAGTGAATAGAATACAAACTACTAAATATGCAGTTTTAATAAGATTGTATTTGAATTACCTTTGTACCTGATTTGTTGTGTATTAAGGTGTTCCTACATATGAAGGACCGAAAGAACAGTAGTGCTAAATTTGTATGATACCATCACTATCTTCTCTTCCTGTACAATAACAGTTATTTTTTTGTGTCCACTTTCCCTTTCTTTGACTGCATCCCTTAATTTAAAGCAATGTAGCAAGGTTTCATTCATCTTACTTTATAAAGGAATGTGTTGAAATTCTCTGTGGTATTTATATAATCATCAAACAATTCAGAGGAGACTCCCATGTTTCTTAATAAGTAACTGATAAATGGAGACACAGAAAAAAAGCAATTCACTGGGGAAAATATATAAAATCTTCTATGTTGGGATACATAACTCAATCTAAAGAATGTCTCTACTCATTTCATATCACCTTAGTATAATTCCAATTGTTGTTGATTTTCATAACTTTGCCTTATACAGTCAACTAGAGTATTAACTGGCATAAAAAGAATATTTGGCTGGTTTCTATCACTGGAGGTCATTGTGATACTGAGCTAGAAAGGAATGTGAAGAGTACAATTGGAGTGGGTCAAAGAGGAAGGTTTATGTTATTTACTTCGGCACAGAAGCCACATCTATCTATACCAGAAAGTCAAGGGTTCAGGTGCTGTCAACAGAGAGGTGATATCCAACGGAGCCTGGAGCAATGGTGAGTGATGAACTGTATTCCCCAAGGACACTTGACATTTTAAAACCATGGTGCAAGGCACATTTTCTATCCTCCAAATCAATAGACCCTCTTAGTAAGTGTGTTTGCCTGTTTGTTTGTTTTGCTGTTGACATTTGTGCTTTAGTAATCTAAAAATTGCCTATTCCTCACCCCAACTAAAACAAACTTTTCACATTTTTGGAAATTCAACCCAAGGAACAGAACACTGGCTCCATTTCATGCTGGGCTCAGCTTTAAGACTGGTTTTCCAGCTATGAGAAATCCAGCACTACATTTCCAGGGTGTTGCCTGGAAGAACCCATTTCATCTCACAAAACTCCACTGAGACTTTAAGATTGAATCTATTAAAGACTGTTTTTCAGTCACTATTTTTGAACACCACTATTTCACTCCTTAACCACTATTACATACTACTTTTTATGAAAGATTTGGGTAGCATTTTTATTTATTTTATACTTTTAACAATGCTAAAACTTAGAATCATAAAGATTAGGCAGATGGAGATATTGGCTATCAGATTTCTACTATTGTGTAAAGATAATTTTATAAAATTAATTTTATTTTACTTCAATCTCTCGTTTGTGAATTGAGAAATCACTGGTTTAAGAGTATTAGGTACTAAAATAACCAAAACAGAAATCATATCTTCACCAATTATTATCATGCCTGAATGAGGTCACTGAATAAAAAAATAGTCTAAGTATTCCAAGATTTACTTTTAGCATTTCTCTACTCTTTAAAATGTACCAAACTTCCAAAATGGGTCGAAACATCATATTCTGTGGTGCCCATGCCCAGATGATACAAATTCAACAAATCCTTTCAGGTAAGCAACAGGCAACGAGGCAGTAGTGGGGGTGGAAAGATTGTTAGAGAGAGAAGACCAGGCAGAATACTGCCATGACACAGTGTCTTCTACATATGACAGGGAGTTGGACCTATGAAATATTAACAATATGATCACCTGAACACCTGAACAAACAACACTAATTTACATGACAATACAATTGGAATAAAAATCAGAAGGCATAACTTCTAGATGAGCTAACCAATTAATGACTGTTAACAGAAAAATCATTCTTCCCTGGGGACAAGCCCCTTGAGATGTTATCCAATCAAGTGGTCATCACTAAATACATGTATATACGAGCAATACTAAATGGGTTCATATATATATCACATATACATGCATTTACACATAAATTACATATTTATATACTATATAATAGTAATAAAATATACTTATAAAATTAGTATTGTAGCAACTGGTAAGTTGCTCATGTTCCTGTAAATATTCTTCTGCTTACATTGCTTTCAATAACCACTCAGTGGATCACAAGCACACATATGCATGCATACACAAAGACATGTAACTAGACTAGTAGGACGAAATAAAAAATCAGAAGAATTGTCGGAAAATTTCAGTTGTCTAAGGCTACGGTAGCATTAACTTTAGCCTACTGAATCTTGAAATCTTGAATCTGTAATGGAGGATAAATATGATCAAAACACATTACTTATATATTTGAAAATGCCATAATAAACATATTATCTGAAAGTAACATGATTCCATAAGTTATTTTTAAAAGTAGAAAAGGTAAATGACATGCATATATATCTTCACCATAAAGCATTTATTAAAAACCTTGATAGCATAATTTGATTGTAACATAGCTGTAAACTGGAAAAAATCAATAGTGTGTGTGTGTGTGTGTGTGTGAAGAGACAGAAAAGTTGAGAGGAGTAGGGCATAGGAAATGGGATGGGAGGAGTTAGATAGGGAGAAGGTGAGAGAGAAATTGTGTGAACACAATTACTCATGCATTAAATTCTAGAAAGACTTTATAACATCTATCCAGTTTCTACATCTTTTCTATGATGAAGAAGTCATGAGTTCTGCTTTATACCTAACAGACATCAGGAGACATTTGTCTATAAAGAAAGTAATCTCCAACTACAAAATCACCATGTCAATAAAGATAATTGCTAGTCTTTGGATGAAACCAAGACCTGTCAACTCCCTGGTTTGCCATCCTTGTGGCAGAGCCATGTAGAACTATTTAGGTGATTTTTTTTCTCTACACTTATCTTGCATTGAAACAGTTGTAAAGAAACAAATGCACTGAAATGAAAATACCCTTTTGATAAAAAAGGGCATGCTTTCCTATGGAGAATGAAGACTTGCTAGACAGATTTTGTCTCTTCTTTTTGATAGGTTCCAGCTAGCATGTTAAACAGTAGAGCCAAGTTTTATTAAGAGTTCTGGTTCTCTGTGCTTAAGTTATAATCTCAGTTCCTCTTCCATTTCCACTTATTCTATTTAGCATGATCAGTTACAAAACAGTTATACAAACAATACCTTCTAATGAAAACTAACAAACACAATCCTAGGGATTTTGGAAAACAGTTCTCAGGTGCCCTTTGAGAGTCCTGATTCCTTGGTGCATGTAGAGGTCTGAATAGTGAAAGTTGTTAGGTGTGTGGCTCCATGTGGGCAGTGATGCAAGAGAAACTGTTTTCCTCACACCCAAAATGCTTTATATATGCTCCTTATAAGCAAAATAAAGTAATAAAAATTATAAATAAGCCTATTATCAATCAAATAATTAGGGAGAGACAAATTAGAATGTAAGGTTTGGAATCAAGCTCTCCTCAGAAACAGTATAGTAGGTGATCTAGAATTTCATTATTTACTAGCTGCTTCCCGTTCAAGGATCAGGGAACCCCTAGATACAACATATTGGTAGCTCCCCCATATAAAAATGCATAATAAATATTATGCTTTCCTCAGGGGACATTGCCTTTCACAGTATTTGGAAATCAATAAAGGGACAGAGTCAGCAGCAACCATTTAAGATAAAACAAAAGACTTTGAAGATATTCTGATCTAGTAGAGAGCAAATAATAGTTTAAAATTATTTCTTTCACTTGATTAGCAAACTTTTCAGTACAGGAATTAAATCTATTCTATTAACTGTTCTCCCTCCTACATGACCACACTTGCTGGTACTACAATGGAGACAAGTGTCAAAATCTCATATTGAACTTATAAGCTGATATATATATTCCAAAATACTTAGATTACATAAACAGCTTCTGAAACCCTCAGATTAATTACCTTCTTAAAGCAAAATAGAAATAGTTTTTGTTTTAGCAATGTACTGTACTCCATTTCTCTTTTGCAGGCAGATAACCGGATCCTCTTCAGTCTGCATATATGCCTGACACGCATTAAGGTGTCTCCCTGGTTGTGTCTTTGTTTCCCCATCCTTTTTCTCCTTAGTATAAGTATATGGGAAGTTCCCACGATATTTGGGAAATCAGGTGCAGGTTTCCAGTGCCATCAACCTCATACATATTAGCATTTCATACCACTTAGACATTTGTTCATATTTTCCTAAATTCTTTTATACTTAATACTAACTTGATTATTTGAATGACATTCATCCAAATGGCCATAAAATTAACCTTTAGTCAATCCTTCTTTTCATTCTCTTTCATTACCTGACCTCAGACAGTGATACTTCCTATAACTTTTCTGGCTAAAACCACATTTTACATTTTATCTGGTCTTTGCCCAGAGGAAAGGTCAATATATTTACCAGATGGAAAACTGATTTATTGTTAAGACTTTGTTGTTTGTGAGGTCCCAAAGTTTCACATAGTGGAGATTCGGGCTACAGCGCACCAAGATTAAAGGATTGCCGTTAAACCTTGTCAATCCTTTTCTCCGGTATCAACAAAGAATCCTTCTTACCTTCCCTGCTCTGGTTCAGCTCCCACTGGCAGTACAGTTTATCTTTTGATTCCACTTGTGTTTCTGCATAAGATGTACCTTCACACCTAAAGTGCTCAATAAACTAGGAGTAATGGGCAATTCCACTCTTACAAAAATTTGTTTCACCCATTCCTCTGCACAACTTTATAGGAGTTTATTAAATTGTAAACCTAACATGGAATTGGCAGAGAGATTCTTCTTTTTTTCCCTAATCTTAAATGAAGTCACATCATTCATCTCTTTCAAGGAGAAAGGTAGAAATCAGTAGGGGCAGAAGTGAAGCGAGGCATTTGGACCCAGGTAAAGCAGGCAGTGGGTCCATCCAGGTCATTTGCCTAGGCCAAAACAAAATCATCTGGATTGTCATACAATTGCATTAGGGAAGAAATGAATTATTGATGCCATTTTTATTTTTGGTGAGTAGTCTCTTCATTTCGGTTTTCACAATCACAGGCTGCTCAACAGACTGTGCCATGAGCCACATGTTTAGTATTATATTTGTTCATTCATAGCCCTGGAAACCCTTACTGAATTTCCGGGGGAAAGAAGAGTACATATAATTCACCAAAATAGTAGAATAAGCATGACATTTATTTTTAAATAAAGCTCATTTTGTACAAAAGCAAACATCATCAAAATGATACACTGCTTTAAATTCTACTAATTAGGATATAAAAGGAAACATCTTGTTTTCAGTTGAACTTGTTACCCAGTTACAAACTACCTAAATGTTAATTTGTGGTACACACAGAAAGCCTTACCATGCAGTAGCCCCTGGGATGATGCCTCTACATCTGAAAAACAGAAGTAAATATTATTTACTTAATCTTAGCTTAAACTAGAAAAATCACTAAGTTTGGGTGTTCAAATCTTTTCAAAATATAAACTTAAATTTGTTGTTACTCATCTAAGAACAACATCTGTTAGGTGGATTTAATTACAGTTCCATATTCACAGGAAATAGAATTAAGGTTTGCTGTTCAGTTTTCTACAGTAATCTAAAGGGTTTCCTTTCACTGCTCCAAGTCTTGAGAGTGATTATGTCTTGAGTAAGTGCTCATTGGGTTCAGGAATGGGTTGTTCTGGAGAAACTTTCTGACAATCTGATTGTCTATGGGACTCACAATATGAAGAATACGAAAAAAAAGATTTATTCTATTCACATCAAAATCATATGTTTTTCTTTCCTTGTGATTAAAAATAATAATTATGCTCATTTATTTTGCATAGAACATGATTGCATTAATGAGCTTCATTAGTTCTAGAAACTGAGATACATGTCTTAGCCAGAGATGACTCAGACCCAAACCTGAAGTTCCAAAGGTTCAAAGAATGGTATCTTTTAATCAGTTTTAATTTGTTTCTTTGTCTCACTTATTTCAAATTTGAGCAATTACTCTTTACCAAGGAACTGGAAGGACAATAAGTTAGACATACACATTTATGTATACAATTCATATACATAATACACACATATATTTGTCTGTATGTGCATATGTGTACAGGCATGTATGGAATAAACACACCTATGTATTCACATATGTATGGATAGATGTACATAAATCAGTCTTTTTTATTCCAATTCATTGTGATATTGATTTAGTTTGTCACTGTGTATTTTAAAAGCATGGATGAAATTCTCCAAAGAAATAAATATTTCCAGAAGACAAGCAATCAGTATTTGAGTGCATTCATATTCCACTTCATTTTTCACTTTAGGATGAACAGGAGATTCTATCTAAGGAAATGCAAAGAATTGAAGTAGAAAAATATGGAGGAAGCTAATGTGAAAATAGGCCTTCAACCTTTCGCTGTCTGCCTCATGGAAAAAATTCACCTGGAGTTGATGAGTTCTATTGACTCTGCATTACACATTGATTTTTATTATTCCTGGTACAAATTAGTCAAGTACTTATCACGTTAAAGAGAATACTAATGCAAAGGAAAAACGGAGAGAAGACATATGATACTAGTCTCTTATTTGAAACAAAAATGGCTCTCCTTGTGAAACTATAGACAAACAACTTATTTTGCCGGAAGCCACAGTGAGAAATGCAATGTATCTGTCCTTTAATTACGCAATAGAAATCCATGAAGCTGCATTCACTTGGTTTCAGCTGTTTATTTTGCCTCAGTAAAATCCATGGACTCGGAAGGAGAACTCAACCATAATTAAAAGTGTTATTGAGCTAAACACAATTAACAACGCTTACCTCATTATATAATGCAGTTGGCACCAGAAGTAGATTTCAAACTAGCTTTCTTTTCTGCATTCTTGTCATCAGACATATTTATGAAAATCTCTGATGTGATTTAGCAATGGCCAGTATCAAAATCATTCATAGAAAATGGATGAATTTTGAACCATGACAATCAATTCCTAGGTGGCTTGACAGTGGTTACTAACTTTGGAGGCAATTGAATTTGCTTTCAACTCCATCTCCTACTTCCATGAAGGGGACACCCACAGAAGCAGTTTACCTGAGATAATGGGAGCTCACTAACTCTATCTGGACAGGAAAGGAACAAGCAGAGGTCCAAACTAGACCCTCTGAATGTAGGTGACAGTTGTATGGCTGGGGCAGACTGTGGGGCCACTGGCAGTGGCATCAGGATTTATCCCTACTGATTGTGTGAGCTTTTTGGGAACCTATTTTCTTTGGATGGGTACCTTACTCAGCCTAGATATAGTAGGGAGGGTCTTGGAAATTCCCCAAAGCAATATGCCTTACCCTCTCTGAGGAATAGATAGGAGGTTGGGAGAGAGGGTAAGTAGATGATATGGGACGAGGGGAAGGAGTGGGAACAGATATTGGTGTGTAAAATGAAAAATGATAGTTTGTTTTCTTTTTCAAAAAAAGAAAAAAATGATAATCACTTCTCCTGCTTTCTTCCTGGAAAACCTTCCACTATTTCTTTAAAATTCATGGCATATTTGTAGAACTGTTGTTACATCTCTCTCTCTTTCTCTCTCTCTCTCTCTCTCACACACACACACACACACACACACTCACTCTCTGTCTCTCTCTTTCTCTCTCTGTGTGTGTTGTGTGTGTGTGTGTGTGTAAATATAAACTGCTCATCTATATAGTGATAGTGTTACTTGCTTGATTCAGGCATGGTGATTAGGTACTAGTTCATGTACTAGTATCTGGGGAAAATTGTTATTCCCACTCTCAGCATTCTGAGTTGCTTGTAGGCCCTTGTGTGTGGTTGAGACCTTATGGGCTTTATCCTATTTCCTTGTTATGTTTACATATGTTCATGATATTTTAATTTTTCAGATATCCATTTCAAATGTCTTGTATGTCTTTAAATTGTCAAGGTATACTATAGTCACTTTTCCTTCCCCGGGGCATTAGTTTTCCTGAGTGTGTATTGTTTCTATTCTTGACTTCTGTTTCTAGTAGCTTCCTATTGAATGAACCTCCCAGTGGGTTTCACATACTGAACTGTATTATTCTTGATTGAATTGCATTATGTTGTCTCATGTTGAAATTGGGTCACTGATCATGGAAGATGTTTGATAGTCTCTCTCAGCATCAGTGACAGTCATACTTATTTACAATGTTAGGCATGTAGTATGTACACACAATATAAATAAATGACCACACATGCACACTCATTAACTTAGCATTTGTTCTCATTAAAGAGAAAATATTATGTGTCTGAAACTTCCCTAGTGACCAGATAAACAGAAACAGGCAAGACTGACCAGAATCTCTGTGGATGTGGTATTTATATAAAATGTATATTAATTCAAAAGTAATAAATGTATATGTGAATGTATATTTACTATGCAGATGATTATCCTAATTTGAATCTACAAGTCTCTCTGTGTCTTTTAGAAATGTCAACTAGTGTTATGAATTTTATGAGGAATTAATTACATGCTCTCTGTGTTTCATGAGTAGAGACTGGCACTCACTGATGCCCAACCTAGTTTAGGTTTCTGCAAATCAAACATGGTTTATATTCTGTAATTTCTGATAACCTGATATAAATATCTATAGCTTTTAGCATATAAAATGTAGAGTTTGGATAGCCAATAGAGTTTTCTAGAAGTTACCAAACTGTTTTAATATAAGGGGATGTTATTAATAAGGATGGAACAATCATGCATCCATAACTTTAATTTATTCATGCTCAGTAAATCACATTCTTGAAAATGTTAGACCAGAAATAAAAACAAATTCTTTCCTGGTGGTTTGCCAAGACCTCCAAAGATTTATTTGTTTTCGTTGACCTTACAATGTGTTCATCATTCCACTGTTTTTGATAGCTGCTATATAACTCTTATACTAATCCTTCTATCTGGAGAAGACAAACAAGTTTGCAAACAAAGAAATAAGGTATGAGCAAGTACACTAGGCTTATATTTTTGAAGTGTGTGCATGATTATGGACATATTTGTTTTATAGTCTTCATTGACAAGCATAACAAAGACACTTTTGTTAAATAAAAAAATATCTAAATAGAAAAGACTTACTGAGTGATGAAAACAGATCACTAAAAAGGAGGAAGAAAATACAACATGTAATTCTGACAAAGTAGCAAGGGAAAAGCACACATGAAAATCTAAGACACAGCACATTAGGTGAGGAATCTGTTAAGGGTTAGTAATCAAAAGGCCCTAAAATGTGCTAAATTTTTCAAAATGTCTTATACATAGCCAAAACCCACCAAAAGCTTCTTAGGAAAGTATGATAAGTCTATTGTTTACAATTCACTCTTAAATTGCAAAATTTAAATTAAGAAAAGTTAATGTAGGGAAAACACTTGTTAGGTCAGCCTGAATATGCATATACATGCATGCATAATAAACACACATACATATATAAACATACAGGGTTGCATATGAGAATATATATGTCTTTGCTGAAGGGAAACTGGAAAATTCTATCTTCCCAAAGATATGTATAAGGATTCTATCCCAGAATCTTGGATAAAATGGAAATCAGTACAGACACACTGTTGCTTGAGGAAATGGAACAAGAAGTATTTTTAGCACATGAAGAACTGTAATGTGTTTCAGCTCTGTTTTGGGACTCCAAAATCTTTCTTATCCATTAAAATATAAGTGGTTATGATTCTTTACTGTCATGCAAATGATGCGTGTGAAAGGTAACTACCTTCAAACGGTGTGGATCACTGTGGAATGCACCTTCATCTCCTGCTTCTCCATAAATCAGTTGGTTCATGAAACCTCTTCTTTTCTTATTATTGTAAAGGCTGAATTTTTTTCCTCTGACTCTAAGGATCAAACACACCATGTCAAGCTTGCCAGGAAAATATTCTTCTGTCAAGCATCAACTTGAGTATTGAGGTTGGATTTTCAGGTATGATTAAAGCTGGGTATCCCTAAAGTCAGATGGAAACCAAGGTACATCAGAAGGAAAAGTATCTTCTCACCATGGGATCCAAGTGAAACCCCTTCCCTCCATTTTAGTTTCACATTTTACATTAAATCTCTACCTGTGATATCTCTACAGCAACTTCACTTACCTTACTGAGAAAAAGAGAAAAAGAAAAGTTTTTTACAACCTTCTGATATGATGGTGAGATCCACCAAAAATACAATACATGACTAATACTAACACAATTAATTGTGACTGTTCTTGAGGGTCTGATATACTTTTACCAACTCTTAGAGCAGCCTACAGCTCACAGATGTTTCATACCTTCTTTGGTCTTCCTGCTTACTGATCCTTATACTTAGGCTTATATTAAAATATTGTAATAAACCCTCCAATTCTGCTTTATAAACTGGAGAGTGCAAAACTCATATATGAAGGACATAAATCCCACTGGCTTGAGTTGACGTCCCTACGACTTTACAAGAACTCCTCAGGTTGATGAGGATGGCAATGTGGAGTTGTCTCTATTCCTTAATGGCTGACAATTCTAATCTTGACATAGATCCTCATCCTTTCCAACACTGTACGGTTCCTGCGGTATTGCCTACCTTTTGTTGTTGGGATGAAACATTGTGACCATAGGTGACTTAAAGACTAGAAAATTTAGTTTGACTTACGCTTTCAGATAATCTGCAATGTCCTGGAGGCTTAACTGCAAGTGTTTAGTGAATGGAGCTGAGTGATCACATCTTTAACTACAAACACAACACAGACCAAGCAATGGAGACAGTGAGGCAATAAACTTTCAAAGCCCCTTCCCCAGGGACATACTTGCTCCATTATGACATGATATCCTGAAAGTTCCACTACCTCTTAAACCAGTGGTTCTTAAATATGGGTCACTACCTCTTGGTGTTAATGACTCATTTATAGTAGTTGAATATCAGATATCCTAAATATCACATATTTATATTATGATTCATAACAGTTATGAAATTGCAACAAAATAAGTTTATGGTTTGGGTCAGTATAACATGAGGAATTGTATTAAAGGTTGCAGCATTAGGGAGGTTAAGAAACACTGTCAGTGCAAACAAGTGAAGGCCAAATGCTTAAATATGTAAGCTGGTTGGGGGGTATTTCTGTTCCAATCACCATCCCTGGTCACCTCAACTTCTAACAAAGCTTAGTGAATTCATTATATATTTAGCTCTGGGGTATATATTCAAGATAACCTTTACATTACATTACTTTTTTTATAATAAAAATAATAGGGAGTTATGAACACATATTTCCAAACATTTACTTTTTCATATGTATCTTTAGCTTAATTATGAGGATTATAACTATGTTGTTTGTGTTTATATCAGGTTTAAGAAGGCTGGATTCATTTTGGAAAAGTGACTCTCGATAGAGAAAATGATCCCACACGATTGACCTGTGAAACTATGTGGGGCATTTTCTGGCTTCATAATTGTCATAGAATTGTCGTAGAATTGGAACAGATCACTGTGGACAAGTGATCCTGAGTTTTGTAATAAATCAGACTGAGCAGGTCATGGAAAGCAGTACAGTATGCACCAATCCTCCATACAATCTGATTTTATTCTTCTCTCCAGGTTCCTTTCATGTTTTGTGCACTTGCCCTGAATTCACTCAGTTGTGGGCATTTACCTGGAAGTTTATGATGGAATAAACTCTTTCCTACATAACTTGTTTTTTCTTATAGTCTGTATCATAGATATATAATAAACCGTTTAATATGAGAATAGGAAGTGACTTTGGGGTTGTTTTGAAAGCCTAGTTATCTATAGTTCACTAACACTGGTGATCTTTGAAGTAATTATCTTGTTCAGTCTTGGGATAACAGAACTGATGAAAGAGCATGAACATATGGTCATTAAATGGTACCACTGGAGAAAGATCTTATGCTTATGTGGTTGCAAATGTCCTCCGAGGGAAGATATTCAGAGATGGGCAAATCTGGTTCATCTCTTGGCACATCACACAGAGGATGCATCTGGTACATTTTCTACAGCCCTAAGTAGACTAATAGGATTTGCTTTCTAATAGAACCCTATGCATCCTGGCAAAAAAAATTTTTACAGGACACTGTGATTTTTCCATGAGGATAAAAAATATTATTTAAACTACTTTGATCATTGCTGGATGCGGTCTAGCAAATTTTAAGTCCTGTGAACTTCTAAAACAAGTTTTTGTTATGATAGACCTTCAAGAGACACTTTATTTTGTAAACAAAATTTTAATTAGGGCTAAGCAGAATTCTAAAACGTAAATGCTGAGATATAAGATGATGGCCTCTACTTACCTTGAAATCTCAAACATACAATGCTTATTTGCATTCCTGACAGAGAAAAATATATACTGCAACTTTTCCATTAATCTTTACTGCTGTGACTCCAGCAAAGTGATTGAATTGAAAAGTCTCTATGCAAAAGTTCACACTTTAACTAGTATTGAATTGCTGCCTTTAATTAGTATCCAAAGACCATGACAGGTGATTCTCTGTTTGATATGGGGAAACTGTCTTGTTTTATATATGAATTTCTGAAGATGATGAACAATGTAAAACAGTCAAGGTTCTTAGTCATGTTTGGTATTGCAGTTTCTCTAATGTACATTTATATTATGCCCACATCCTATCAGTTTATCTTCAGACAAATACATACTGACAGAAATTGCTAAGGCCACAGCAACTAAACAGTATTTTCTACAGAAAGAGAAGTTCATAGTTGTCTTTGATTTTTTTTTTTTTTGTAGTACAATCATTGTTCTGCAAACATGCAGAATAGATAGAGGGTGTATGATAAAGGCACAGTGTTATGGACCTGCATATTCTAAATTATAAGAAATTTTTTTTTATAGAAAGAAATCACACAAACACTGCTAACAGGTTTTTTTTTTTTTCTTCTGCGAGTTGATTTTCAGTCTAAGCGACTGGCTCAAGAGCATTGCAAGACTTACTGGCCTTGATATAGGGAATACTCTATAAGCCACAGAGATGACCATGTAGAACAAAGCACCAACAGAATAAATATCAGAGAAAGGACCTGAGACAATGGTCAGTGTAAGCTTTAGAAAAATGGACTGCCTTTTCTCTACCTCCTCTGTATAATCTACAAGGTAAAGAATTAATGAAAGCCAACTGTTTAAGATGTTAACATGATGTAGTCTGAGTTTGCTGTCTATGTGAATAAAGCACAACATAAAGAATCACTTTCTGATTTTATATAGTGATAGGCAGAACTAGCCAGTGTTCAATATTTTTTTTTTTTTTTTTTTTTTTGGTTTTTCGAGACAGGGTTTCTCTGTGGTTTTGGAGCCTGTCCTGGAACTAGCTCTTGTAGACCAGGCTGGTCTCGAACTCACAGAGATCCGCCTGCCTCTGCCTCCCGAGTGCTGGGATTAAAGGCGTGCGCCACCACCGCCCGGCTTTTCAGTGTTCAAATTTATACAGCATATTTTCAGCTAAATTTCAGGGAATTTTGTTTGGGCTCATGGAAACACTCTTTCTGAAGAAAGAATTTCTTTATCACGTCAGATAAAGGGGTTTGGAATAGCACCACTTTCCCCCGAAAAACTGTAAGAACTTCATTTCGAAGAGAAAGTTTGAAATCTGCTTATGTTACTCCACTGCTATTGGTATATTGAGCTGGAATTTGTTTTGGACATTTGAACAGGTCTGTGTCCATGAGAGTATTTCACAACAACACAAACAAAAATGGTTCATTGATACAAACACTAAGTAATAATGTATTTTTAAAATAATTAGAAAAACTTCACGATATTTGCCCTATTGTCAAACTTCAAATACACTTTATTAACAGACAAAAATAATTGACTAAGAATTAAATGACTGACAAATTGAATACCTTCACAATTTAATCAAGAGAGTATGTACATCAGAAACTTAAAAACAAACAAAACACACCAGAACAAACCAACAAACAAAAATACTTGAAGAACATCCTGTTAGCAGGTACAATTTATGGACACAGGAGTTTATGTTACAAACTTTAGTATACCACTAGATACTATTAAAAGAAAATATTTTATCTAAGGTTTTGGAAATAAATATATTAACCATTCAAGTAATCTCATTCCAATAGTAGTGAAAAGTGACACACTCAGTCTCACAATTACATACACCCTCCCCCCCACATACATACACGCACAGAGAGAGAGACAGACAGAGAGACAGAGAGACGAGGAGGACTCACCTGAGACTCCTTTTACTTTATGTGGGTTGAGCAAATTTACTGGCTAGTCAAGATTGGTTGCAATTTCTCATTTAAAATACAGTCTTTCATGTAGGGAGGGATTATGTTGACAATGTATCCTGGCCTTTTTAATGGGTAGATTTTTTTACTATAAATTTAAATATAATTATAATGCTTCAGACTTTTAGTGATTTACATTACAGCTGTGTTGCCAGTCTAAATTTAAATTCCTACTACATTATATGTTGTTTGCATAGATATCAGTCTCTTTAATTACATGGCACATCCATATCCAGCTCTGTTGTCAATGAATCTAAACCTCTTTGCCTAAATTAGCAAATGGGATATTAAAATATTGTTACCTATCTTGCTGCAACCTCATCAGGATCCTAATGCAGAATTGAATAGAATCACTGAGTTCTGTTTAAAGAGGCAGAGTCATCAGCGCCTCACTAAATGCTAAAATGAGCCCACCTCCAATCTAAAAACAGAAACATCTAATGTAACTATCCCAGTGGGTATAATAAAAATCTAGAAATATTTCCAATGAATAGTGATGGAGATTTAGTTCCATTGAAGAGTGATTGTCAACAGCTTGTTCTTTAATATTATATTTGTACAAATACAAATATTTGTGAAAAAAATAAAATGTCCAAAACAACAGAGGACAAATGTTACAATGTCTACCATACCACATAAAAGAAATCATTAAGTCAAAGCTAAGAAAAGATTGAGATTTGTCAGACAAGAACATTAAATCTTTGTTTTAATTATATTATAGCTGTTCAAAAGCTCAACAAAGGTTGAACTGAATATAGATGAGCTCAAAGAAAGATATAAAAATACCACATTTGATATGAAAATATTGTGAGTGAGGTAAATGCCAGTTTACGTGTCAAAAGTTAATATTAGCAATCCAACATGAAATAAAGAGAATAGGGTCTAAAGAAACTGAAAGGATGTCCAACAATGTATGAAGTAACATCAAAATTCTTAGTGTGAGAGTAATTTAAATCACTGGCATAGGAATGTGGGAATGAATTTATTCATGAAAGTGTAAGGTCTGCACATGGTGTCAAATAAAACACTGATGAAAAGAACTCGCAGAAACAAGATAGAAGCATCCCAAGTCTTTAGACTGGAAGAATTACATTTGAAAATGTTAGAATAAACAATACAACTCACTTCAAATTCTAGCTGGATTTCCACAGGAAAAAATAATATTTAAAAAATCATGCAAAACAATAGCAGATCCTAATGAGCTATATATTCTTTTTTTTTTTGTTTGCAAGTATTTTATTGAGTTTTATTTTGCATCAATCTTTTTTTTTTTATTGGAAAAAAAAAAAAATTTCTGCCTCCTCCCCGCCTCCCATTTCCCTCCCACTCCTCCCTCTCCTCCTTCCCTCCCCCCACTCCTCCCCCTCCCTCTCCAGCCTGAAGAGCAGTCAGGGTTCCCTGCCCTGTGGAAAGTCCAAAGTCCTCCCCCCTCACTCCTGGTCTAGGGAGGTGAACATCCAAACTGGGTAGGCTCCCACAAAGCCAGAGCATGAAGTAGGATCAAAACCCGGTGCCATGGTCCTTGGCTTCTCAGCAGCCCTCATTGTCCGCCAAATTCAGAAAGTCCGGTTTTATCCCATGCTTTTTCAGTCAGAGTCCAGCTGGCCTTGGTGAGCTCCCAAAGAATCAGTCCCACTGTCTCCACGGGTGGGCACACCCCTTGTGCTCCTGACTTCTTTGCTCATATTCTCCCTCCTTCTGCTCTTCATTGGGACTTTGGGAGCTCAGTCCAGTGCTCCAGTGTGGGTCTCTGTCTCTATCTCCATCCATCGCCAGATGAAGTTTCTATGGTGATATGCACGATATTCATCAGTATGTCTATAGGATAGAGTCCTTTCAGGTTCCCTATCCACAGCTGCCCCAGGAGCTAACTGGGGACATCGCCCTGGGCCCCTGGGAGCCCCTCTAGATCCAAGTCTCTTGCCAACCCTAAGATGGCTCCCTTAATTAAGATGTGTGCTTCTCTGCTCCCCTAACCAACCTTCCTTTATCCCAATCATCCCGTTTCCCCAAGTTCCCCCCAACCTCCCCTTTTCACATTTCTCTCCCCTTCTCCCCTTACCCCCCTCCCACCACACCCCAAGATCCCAATTATTTGCCCAGCAATCTAGTCTACTTCCCATAACCAGGAGGATAGCTATATGCTTTTCTTTGGGTTAACCTTCTTATTTAGTTTCTTTAGGATATCAAATTATAGACTCACTGACCTTTATTTATCTCTAGAAACCAATTATGAGTGAGTACATCCCCTGTTCATCCTTTTGGGTCTGGGTTACGTCACTCAGGAGATGCCCGATCATATGACAAGGACATTTGTTCAACTATGTTCATAGCAGCATTATTTGTAATAGCCAGAACCTGGAAACAACCTAGATGCCCTTCAATGGAAGAATGGATGAAGAAAGTATGGAATATATATACATTAGAATACTACTCAGCGGTAAAAAAACAATGACTTCGCGAATTTTGCATGCAAATGGATGGAAATAGAAAACACTATCCTGAGTGAGGTATAATATTCTTTAATTCCGTTACATTTGAGATGAGTAGGTAAGATTTGGAAGGTTATTTGTCTTTGAGATTTTCAGATCATTGTTGTCTCTAATCATGTGTTGCTAAGTATTCCTCCATAGATCCTACTTTAGACATTATAGTATCTAGCATTATGATCATGATTGTATTGCATTTCATCCTTGGCAATTTCAAAATCTATTGTTTTGTTGCTCAGGCCATTTTTTTTTATTTTTAAATTTTAATTTAAATATAATTTTATAATTTCCCTCCTTCTTTTTTCTTCCTCCAACCCCTCCCATGTCCCTACTTATTTCCCCCGAATTTCATAGTCTATTTTCTTTAATTATGATTGTCACACACACATCAATATATACGTACAACCTGTTGAGATTATTTAATGTTGTTTGTAAATACATGAACAAAAATATAAAAAAAAAATAAAAGACAGTTAAGGCTACACAGTAAAACCCTGTCTCAAAAAAAAGTTTTTGTTCATTTACAAAATGAAATCTCTCATATATATATATATATATATATATATATATATATATATATATATATTTATATATATGCAGCAAAGCTAATCCAACAGTGGCTGATTGAGAGTGGAAAGTCTAAGAGTCCAGTAGTTGCTCAATCCACATGGTGGGATGTTGTAGCTGGTATTCAGTAAACATTGTAATCCAAAATAATTGTGATCTAGAACCAGTGTAGGAATGAACTTCTTAGCAAGACTAGAAAGACAAGCAGGTTAAGAGACTATTTTCTATACCTTTTAAACTGTAGATGCTGTTAGGTTTCCCAAGAAAACATTTGATTTGTTTGTTTGGTTTTGGTTTTATTTGTGTTTTATGTTTATTTGTGTGTGTGTGTGTGTGTGTGTGTGTGTGTGTGTGTGTGTGGTATTTTTTATTCTTTTTGGGCGTGATGATGCAGGGTGCAGGTTTTGTCTGTGTAATTCTCCTGGCTGTCCTGGAACTTGCTTCGTAGAGCAGACTGTCCTTAAATTCACATAGATCAATTTTTTCCACCCCCCAAATTGTGCCGTGATCAAGGGCATGGAAGGGTAGCTTTTTGGCATCACCTTTTATCTGTGTGACAAAAGCTCAGGGGTAGAGTAGTTTTCCTTGGAGGGCAATTCTACTAAATGTCTCTTTGAAGAGACAAAGAGAGCTGCTTTACCTCTCTCCTTTTCTGAAAAAAAAAAGATTTAGTTTTAAACAATGATACCCTAATAATGTGACTCCTCAAATGAAATTCACAAAACTTACTCCTTTTAAACACTGCAACTCTAGAAGATTCTAATGATCAAATAGACCCAGTCTCCAAGTACTTGTCACAGTTGTGAATTGCTCTCAACTGAAACTGTACAACAGATTACTCCTGGCAACCTCAACTCAGTGATTTTCTGCATTCACGGCATAGTAAACTCAATTTTCTAAAACTACTAAGATGATTTCTTGATTTTCAATTTTTAATTTCTTGTTGAAGGATGAGAGACAACGTTTAAGTTTTTCTTACGTTGATTTAACTTTTATTGTATGAATTGCCCATAATTTTGCTAGGTTGTCCATCTCTTTTGCCCTTCAGTACACCATGTTTTATTAAACATCACTGTAATGTACTTTAGGTCAGGACCCTCTTGCTGTCATTCAAACCTTGTTGCTCATTATGATAATAGAGCTTTGGACAGGGCCCTATTATCTCAATACATTACCACATTCGGTGTCTCAAATAGCCCAGTTATATAATCTTCTTTATTTATCCCAGCCTTACAAAATCAGTCATTGTGGTCACAGTGAGTAAGATGTTCTTCTTACCAGAGCATTCAATATAAGCAATGTGTGTAAGGACCATCCAGGGAATTTTGTGAGCTGCTAGTTTTCCACCTAGTAAATTCGGGTTTCTATGTTTCTTATTATCCTGAGCTATTTTTACATAGAAGTTCTTACATTGCAACTTCATTTTCATGCTTGTGATTTTCAGCATAATCAAGACTTACTCAAACATGTGTTGGAAATACCTCAGGTTCTGTAGGTGATAAATGCTTATCTTTCCTTTATTTTATTGATCAAATTGTTCTTCGTCTAAGTGTGAATGTTCTCCCTATCTAGAATAAAGGTGCCTGGTTCTCTCACTCCTGGCTATACCAATACATGGTGAGTATTGTAATTCCTTTCAAATCCCTAGCCATTATGTGCCTGACTGAAGTCATTATTGATCTGATAAGCTGGAGTAGAGTTGTCAATGGATTCTGTGCGTGGTGCTTTGACAAACAGCAAACACTTCATCATCTCTAAGGAAAGAAGTACCAGCCTTTAACAGAGAGCAGCGAGCTACTTCTGAAAGATCTACATCAGATCATTGGATTATCCAAAATCTTAGCTATTTGAATCCATATTGAACATTGATAGTTGTCAGGTTCCATTACTTACAAATGACAACTTTGAACTTGACTAGATTTTGCAGAATTGAAAATTGTGTCTTCTGTGAAATCCATCTAAACTCATGATTGAATCCTAGGTTTTCCATGCTTGTTTATTATTAGGAGTACAGAAGATCTGCTGACCATTTAAAAAAGCTTTCAGTGAAGCACCAAATTTAATACTTGATAATCTACTAGTACTGT
Organism: Microtus obscurus; assembly: GCA_963919715.1. Lineage (NCBI taxonomy): Eukaryota > Metazoa > Chordata > Mammalia > Rodentia > Cricetidae > Microtus > Microtus obscurus. The sequence goes on along the minus strand of CAWTZC010000015.1, from coordinate 21,084,768 downwards.
TATTTTTCCAAAACACAAATAACACTGAAAATATTTAGGAGAATTTCACCTGGGGTGTAACAATCATCATTATGCAACAATTCATTACCAATGAAATGTTAATGATTTACATCAATGCAGGATCCAAGAGTCTAATGTACTTTATCTGCCTTATCAGTTAGGGCAAATGAGTTAATAGAAACATCACTCCAAAACCTGATTCCTAATTTCCTTCTTGTTTCTCTTTTTGGACGTAGGGGCTTTAGAAATCATGCAAAGAAGTCTGTGAGAGAAAGTACTGCATGTAGCTTTATTGAAGGTCTCTAGGAAACAACATTAATATGGGATAAGCATAGTAGGACTGAACATTAGGTCAAGCAGACATAAATTATAAATAACATACAAAATATATGACTTCTGGAATTTAGAGATGGCTCCGTCTTCTACCATGCTAGCTTGAAAACTGGAGTTTGGATTGGATTGTGATAAACTAAAGAAGGCAACTCATATCTACTCCAATCATCTATACATGTGCAAATTTACATTAATGCATATAAACAAAGACAGAGGCACGGAAGAAATAGGGAAACACACACAGTGCCTTGACTGCTAATCTTAAGAAGAGATTTTACAGTAGGGGATTGCACTTTAAGCATGCCTTGAATTGTGATATAAGCATTTGTCCCATACCAATGAGAAATTGGAAAAATATTGGACAAGGAGTTTGACATCTTTAAGTGTATTTATTTAAAGATAAATATTCTGGTAAGAAGAACAGTTACTTTCATTTTACAGATGCATTGAGTGGCACACAGAGTCCACCCACTATTTCCCAAAGAGTGTGCTTTTGTTTTAGAGCCGTGCTTTGAACCTCACATTAATTTAAAACAAAATTTAATCATATGTGAGAAATGTATTATGACTTGGACTTTTCACATCTGATCCATACCCATTTCTGTATTGTATCATCAACATCTATCCATCTCTAAGCATCCTCAGAAAAGACTATGGACCTTACTTGGAGAATATCTTAGAGGGACTCGAACCCTCAAAATACTGTTGAAATTTATACAATATTAGAATTTAGATAATAGTATGACTTAATACTAAAGATTTTTGTAAGCTGCATTATTCAGATTTCTAGATAAGCTTCATTTAAAGAGTACCAGACAGATAGAGGACGGCATACCATATTTCCTTATTTATAATAGGTTAAAAAGCTATGGGAAAAGAATGTAAAGTGGTAATTGTAGACTCAGTTACAGGGCTTGAAGAAGGATGCTTAAAAGAAATCCCACACTAGCTCAAAATTGAGAAATAAATGGTTTAGACCATTAAATTTAGTAAAGTTAGAAGATTTACTTTGTGTTTCTGTCACTGCCAGTGTCATTCTCCATCTGTTTTAGGTTGGTGGAAAAGTTCAGGTACCTACAAGTCCTACTTGATTTTCTGGCATAGAAATAATGATTCCTGAGTTTGCAATCGCGTCTCCTCTATTATATCTGTATTTTTTCGGAAACTGAAGGCTCATTCTCTTTTTACAAGGCATACTGTAAAACATGCTAATTAAATACAGAAGTGTTAAATTTTGAAATACTCTACTTTCGATCCACATTAAGTGTATGCCGTTTTACTTTCCAGATGAGTGCTTGTGGAAGAGCATTACTGTCCATTTTAATCTCAAGTTGATTCAGTGGAAAAGATAACTAAGATGCTGGGCTGACGGTTGTCATCAAGTGCTGCAACTTAAAGACCTGTAACGGGAATGGCATCAGCTAGAGCACTTAAAGTCTATGCATATATCTCAGATAAATAGAATATAAAAAAAGACAAGGGTAAGAACTTCATTTACCATGTGCTACTCCCTTGAGATCTAATGTGCAAGTAGAAATCTTAAGTTAAAGAAGAAGAGAGTAACACAGAAGGTAGTCTAACACTTTAGATGAAGTTTAGAAATGTAGATTCATGTTACCTGCCTTCCGGGTCAGTTGGATGATATTGGGTAATCTAGTGGGGACTATGTACATACAAATGTTAGTAAATCTGATCCACTTCTTCATGGATTCCTTGCATTGATTTGTTAGCATTTTGCAAATTAAATAAATGAAGACATTATGATAGTAAATGATAAAATGCCTTGTTGAGTGGCAAATTTTGAAAACCTTGTTGTTCACTTTTTTATGACTTATGTAAAATAGGTCGATTTTATGAATAAAACTGTTTATTTCTTCCACGTTTGTGGTGAAACTCTTAATGTTGAGGAGAATATAAAACTCTAGCTACTAGAATAAAATAAAAATGGTGATATTCACATTTTCTTTTTGTGCTCCCATCAAGGAAAATTAATGGCTTTACTAACAAGTTATTAGATTGTTTTATTTTGTTCAATCCATTTATCTTATTTTGGAGACAGAATCTTATTTATTTCAGAGTCGAATGAAGCTGCAATATAGCCAAAGAAGAACAGGAGTTCCTAACTTTTCTGCTTCTACATCCCAGGACTTAGGGTTACATCACCTGGCTGGTCTACAGTTACTTTAAACGAAGCACTGATATATTCTACCGAGAGAATTTATTCTCCAAAGTTATTTGTTCTTTTACTATGTTTTCTTTCTCCTGATATACCAAATTTTACTTTCAATCTACTTTAAGTGAATCAAAACTAGTTGTTAAAGTATTTTTTTCTCTTAACTCTATATCTTTACATTTTCCTCGAGACCCTTTAATCCTGAATGTTGACATAGTGGCTAAGGAGAAATAAGCAACTAAAAGTTTCTGTAACAATTAACAATGTTAATGATGGAACTCAAAAACACCTAAAAATTTCAATGCTTTTGCTTTTTTCTGTGTTATCAAATGGTTGTGTGATATTATTTTTCATTTTCTATCGCCACTAATTAATTCCAATGCATTTCTAATTCTGTGATCTGAATATGTCATATAGTCCATATATCTGACTGAAGATATAATGAAGAGAAAAGTTTCACTTGATAATTCTAGCTTTTTCAACTTTACTCAGGAGCAAGTTAGAATCAATCAATTGGTACCTCTGCCTCCATGCCTAATATGTTTCTCTTGACATAGCAACCATAATAATACTAGTGTTTGGTGCCTGTCAAGTTAACCACCAGGTTTGGGATACCCGAGGAAGCCCCATTATTGCAACAACCTTGTAGAGATAGAGAACAGCAACCTTTCATATGATTATATTTGAATTAATGTGCTTAATTTATAGTCTGTTAATTATCAATTTGTATATAAAGAAATCACAAGGAGTTTTTTAAACTCTAGTTATGATAGAGCTTGGCTTCTTCAAAGCTGAATACTGAGAAGTATCACAATTCACAAAGATGAGGTAAAAAATATCATCTTGCTGGTAATGATAAATAATGGCATGAGTCACAGTAATATAGACTGCAGATACACCATGTATGTGTAGACACATTAGCATTTAATACTTAAAGACAAGAAAACATGAATAACCCGTCTCTACAACTGTATTTAAGGGACATTTAAGGATGCCCCATTAGAAGATAAGAAAGAAAAAGACAGTAAATCCCTCAGCAACCCTAGCTTGGAATGACAGGCAACACTTTTATTAAAAATTCTGAGAGAGAAACTACAGGTTCAGAAGGGACAAAGGTTGCTTGGTGAAGATTTTCATTGAGACCACAACTGCACACTCTTTTCCCACTTGTGAAGACACATATAAGAAAGCATATATTGATATAATATACAAGATGTACACACATGTATTTTTATGTATTTACATGTAATATTTATATTTTTTGTTACCATTGACTTGAACTAAGAGTTCATTTCAGAAATTTATGAAAGACGAACATTTCCTGATTTCTCCTCCCCTGTTGAGGTACTGGGGTTCACACTTGATCATGTTAATCTCTCACTCTCTTCTGTACTGTCTTCCAGGCCCTTGAATTTTTGGAAAGCAAAATTTTGCCACCAAGCTCCCTTAGATCTTGCATTAGATATGCAATCCAAGGTCCCTACAGACTTCCCTCTGTTTCCTCAGGGTGGGGCTTATAGTGCTAACTGATTTGTTTAACCTAAATTGAGTAGATATCAACTGATAAGCATTAATTATAGAAACTGTTGATGTAGAGAAATAAAAAGAAAATAAATATTTTCATTCCTTATCATAGTGCATACCTCTGTGGATGAGGTAATTGCTGCTTGAGGTTATTTTATTATCACTTATTAATTGTTCTTATACAGGCATTTATATATTTGCTCATAATATACTATGATTTTATTTGGTTTCCTCTCTTATTAGGTCTTGTCTCTTTCTATCTTCCCTTTCTCTCCTCTATCTTCCTTTCCTTCCTCTACATGTGTATCATTTCCTTTTATGATTTTATATACTTACTCCCCACTAAGTTATACACATGAGAAAAGACATAATAGTTTTTTTTGAAAGCTAGCATATTTCAATGCTCTTAAAGACCTCCAGTCATATCTAATTTCCTACATTTTCTTGATTAGGAAGCATGCACATATATAGCTACTGCATTTCCTCTTTCTACTCCTCAGATGACGTACAGTTAGGCTGATATTTATCATAGTGCTATGATAGGCATGATTGCATAGGTTGTAGATATCTCTGAAGTAAAGTAACTTGGACTCTCAGTTTCATACCTAGAAAAGCTGTGAATTATGTAAATGGAAGGTTAATTTTTCTTTTTTAATAATGACTCATATTGATTTGAATAATGGCTACACTAAATTTTGTCTGAATGAGCTGTTAATACGGTCCACATACCACAGTCTCTTCTCTAGCACTTGTGGTTTTCTTGATGATTGATTGATGATAATTGATTTCTTGATGATGATTCCTTTCTGATTGAAATAAGTGTAGTTTAATGTCCATTTCCCTGATTGTTAAACTTTTGAAAATAATTATTTTCAGGTATTGACTGGTTATTTTTACTTCTACAATTGAAAATTATTCAAGCCCATTGTCCACAGTTTCTTGATTGTATTCATTGATTGGTTAGTCTTATTTATTTGAAAATTACTCAATTCCACTGTGCTTCCTTTCTTGATTGTATTATTCATTCAGTTTTTCCATTTATTTTATATTCTAGCTATCAACCCACTATCAAATGACAGTTGGTAGACTACCTCTTCATTCAGCCGATTTTTTTTCCTTAAGGAAGTTTTCAGGAGCACAGACAAGCTGTTTTAAAATTGGCTCAGAGTTGATATGTTAAGTTAGTAAGAATCCAGGACAGCTTTGAAAATTTCAGTAAAGTGCAGCGGATTTGTGAGTTAAATCATTTTGTTAATCCTATTCTATTGATGATTTTTTGGTTTAGTTTGGGGATGTAATTTAATTTCTTTCAAAATATTTAGGACTACAACTAGCGGTACAAAAATTAACCTCTCTTTGGACAATATGTACAGCAGATAAGCTTTTTTATTCTATTCTGATCATACAAACATTTTTTGAGGGGGAAAGAGATTTGTTCAAATTTTACCCAGCATGTTCATAAACATTTATCAAAAGCCTAGATGGTTTTGAACATTACAATCCATAATTCCACGGATTTACGGAAATAATAGTTTGACAACTCTTTTTAGAATTTCTTATGTTAAGAACCAGTAAACATTAAAAAATAAGAAGTCACAAGCACATGTTAAAGAAAGGAATGGTCTCTAAGTATTCCATGAGGATTAAATGAGACCTGGGGGCATGATGAGGGATGTGCAGTGTCTGTGTCTTCAGGGCATCAGGATGCTTTTAGCAGTTTCCTGACTACTTGCATTCCAAATAATGTAACAGCCACTGGGACCACATCATATCTCTGCTTTTTACTTTCTCGTTGCCATATCTTATCTTTTTCATTTTTGGAAATTAGTTACTTACAAATAATGTAAGTTGGTGATTAATGCTTGATGATTAGTGATAAAAATCAACCTAACACCAAATATTTACAAATAACAAAATTTCCTCAATTAACATCAGAGGCAATTAGAAGGGATTTTTCTCTCACTTCTTAATGTTATTTATAAACTCTCTAATATAACGCTGAGAACGTTTCCTTTCAGAAAAATAGTACAACAAAAAGCCCCACAATACAGCTGTAAATGATAGAGAATAGATTTGATGCTGCAGTGATGTTTCTTTTTTTTTTTTTTTTTTTTTTTTTGGTTTTTTTCGAAACAGGGTTTCTCTGTGGCTTTGGAGCTTGTCCTGGAACTAGCTCTGTAGACCAGGCTGGTCTCGAACTCACAGAGACCCGCCTGCCTCTGCCTCCCGAGTGCTGGGATTAAAAGCAGACATGAGCTTACTGTGATTGTGAAGAACTTTATTTCTCATGACAAGAATCTAGAAGCCATTGTAGCTATTTCCTTACACTCCAATTATGTTTCATTTTCAAAGTGTAAGGTAAATATTGGTTACTTAAAATTTTGATATTAATACCAAATAAATATCTAAGGTGTACAAATTTATAACATACTTCTATGAATTATGTATGATTATTTCCACTATGATTAACAAAAATTATTTTCATGTTATAACGAAATGAAGTTTAAAGTATTAGCAATAGATAATAAGACAATAAGTAAATACAAAAGAGAAAAAGGTCTTTTAACTTTGTCGATTGCCTCTTTTCCTTTTCCAGAAAAACTATCTATCAACATAAAATCTAAATTAAATTTACCATTTAACAAAATCAGAGAATTCACTGGCAAATGACAAGACTTGTGTGTCATTTTAAAGGAACTCATTAGGACTTTGAGAATCAGTGGCATATTATTAGAATTACCAAGAGAAAAATCACAGGTGAGATAGACGTGATTCAAATTAGTGGAAGAAAAGTTGATAAAGAAATTTACAAAAATGAAAGGATCATGTCAACAGTATAAAACTCAATTAATTTTTTTAAAACAGAAAGTTGATATAAGGGAAGAAATGACCCATCTGACTAAAAATGAAATGAGCAGTGTAACTAAAAGGATAATCAGTAAAGACATGGTCAGAAACATATCCCCTGTGATAGTGTAGGTTTCTATTGCTGTGAAGAGACACCATGAGCTCTTAGAAAGGAAAAACTTTAATTGAGACTGGCTTACAGTTTTAGTGGTTTGGTCCATTATCATCATGATGGAGAGCATGACAACATGCAGGCAAGTGTGGTGCTGGAGTAGTAGCTGAGAATGCGACATCTTGTAGGAAACAGAAATTCTACTGAGATACTGGGTGGTACCCTAGAAAAAGGAACACTCAAAATCTGTCCCAACAGTGACACACTTCCTTCAACTAGGCCATACCCAATCCAGCAAAGCCATACCTCTTAATAGTGCCATTCTTTATGAACTTATAGGGGCCAGTTACATTCAAATTATCACATTCCCCAATCCAGCCAAATCTAAGATGGATTGAACTCTGAATTATGCTAAAAAATTTGAAGGATAATTATTATCAAGAATTTGAAAAAAATATGGATTGAACGATTAATTATGCTAAAAATTTGAGAAATAATTATTATCAATCATTTGATAAAAATGAGAACAACTTCATTCTGTGATATCAACATTATTTATCAAAAATTGACAAAGATGGCATAAGATAAAAGTCCTATTTGCCAAAATTTCTGATGACTACAAATAAAAAAGACTCAATAAAATGCTTATAACTATAATTATACAACAAGTAAAGTTAACTGTTCTTCTTGGCTCAGTGACCAAAAATGGAAACTACATCTCACAGTAAAAATTCAGCTACAAAGGGATGGGGCGATGTCTCAATTGGAGTGGTGGTTTGAAAGAGAAAGACCACAATAGGCTCATATATTTGACTGTTTAGTCATTCAGTGAAATTCTTTGAAAGTATTAGTTGTATTGGGAGGTGCTCATGCCTGATCCAATCTCTCTCTCTTGGCCTGCAGATTTGGATATATTGCTCTCAGCTATTGGTCCAGTTCCATGTGTGCCCCTATGCTTTCCAACATGATGAAATTGGATGAAATGTTTGAAACTGTAATCAAGGCCCCATAATTCAATACTTTCTTTTATACTTGGTTATGTTATCTCTTCAAAGCAATAGAACAGTGACAAAGACTGGTGGCAAAATATTTGACTCCAGAATATAGTTAAAAACCCAAGCTGACACAAAAAAGCAAGATGATATGCTATAATCCCGGTTCTTGGAAAGCAGAGAAAGACAGATCTCTGAGGCTTGCTTTTCTGTCAGCATAGCCAGTTTCAGACCAGTGATGGAGAATGTCTCAAAGGTGACAAGAAAAAGAATTGAAATGTTTTATCCTTAAGGAACAATATTTGTACTTGTGTCTGCCTCTATACAGTTGTACCTACATAAACATACACATGTACACAAATTGCCTCAATAACCAAAAGTCAGTTAATATATTACAGATATTCATAAAGTAAATGTGGAAATCTGTCAGCGTCTCATTAGATAGAGAAATATTAATTGACAATGACACAATAGGAGCTTTTATTTTTAGGAATAATGCCAATGAAACCGACAGTCAGCATCATATTGAATTGTAGAAGACTGCTTGATTATTCCATGAGAAAGACTAATATCTGTTCTTGGTACTGTACACTAATCTATTATGTATTTGATGCTCCCATTTGGGTCATTAGGCAAGTTAATGAGAAGAGATTCAGACTTGAATAGAAGTAAATTATTCAATTCTGAGATAAGCATAAACTTTTGTGGAAAAAATCTTGGTGAAACAAGTCTAGTTGTTAGAACTAAAAAATAGGTTGACCAAGCACACTTCATGTTTGCACATGAAGTAAAATATATGAAATATAGTTAAGAAAATAATACATTGCATGATACCCTCAAAATAATAAAAATGCTTTAGGATTTCTGTCTTTTCTATGTCTTTGGCCTTTGTATAGTGGTTTTTAAAATCTAGAAGTTCAGAGAAGCCTGAAGATTGTCATTTACTCTGTGAACTGCTGTAAAATAATGGAAGATGAAAGACTACACTTAAAGTGTGAAAATTCCTGTAGTTGGAATCAGAGTGTTATTCATAAATCCTTAGCAACAGATTATACTTGCTATCATTTTATTTCTAAGTGGAACACCAAAATTCCCACACATTACTTATAATGATACTGCATTCCTCTAAAGTAACTGTGGAAATCATGGCTGACATACTTGATACCAAAAATTCATATCTGCATATTTTTTTCTCCCTAACTCTTGAGAACAGAATACACTAATAAAGACAGAAAACCTTGGGAGATGAGACCTTTCAATTCATGTTGGACCCTGGTTAAGAAAGTATTCTAGAGTCCGGGTTCATGGATGCCAATTTTGTCATGGGCTAGACTCTAGGCACAGCTACACTTCCTGGTTTTTTTTTTTAATTTTTTTCTATGAAAGTCTGAGAGGAAGTAATGTTACTTTTATGTCTAAACAAATTGCTGAAACAATCTTGAAATGTCACTTGAAGTTATGGTATTCTCAGATTTACGGTTCAGAATAGTCATGTGTGACAAGAAACAAACTTTCAGAACAGAATGCAGAGAAACTAAAGTAGAAAATGAAGAAATGAATGACTTTAGAAAAAGAGAGAAGGGTTGCATTTTAATTTGATGTGCCCATTGACCTTTCTGGGTTCAGATGTGGAGTTTCAGCCACGGCAGGATTCTTTAATACAGGGAAGACTGTGCATGAATCAGGACTTTTGGATTGTGCTGTCTTTTCAGAGCTTTCTAGATCTATATTGTATAGGACAACTCAATTTTGCAGAAAAAGAGTGATAGGATATTGATGAAGAACTAATGTAAAATATCAGCCAGGAGCTTATTACTTCTCATACCACAGACAATTAAAATTTATGCCTCGTCTTTAAGGAAGAAAAAAATCCCTGGTTAATTTATCTCCTTAGTGAATTCTTTTGCATGAAAAGTAGGAGAAACACTAAATCAAAATAAATTAATACTTGAGTGGTTTAAAAGTGGTCAATGCTGTGTGGTATCTTTTGAGTCCTTTCACATGTGTCTGTGTCTAATTCAACATGTTGTAGATGGTGTTTGATGATTGGGCTAAAGTCTTCATCTGATTGGTATGGAAAGAATCATAGTTTTATGGTTCCTAATTTATAGGGAAGCAAAATTTTCAGGGGAAATGTTTCGAAATATTGTGAAGAAATCCTCTTCGTTCCTTAAACTATATTTGGTATAGGGTTTTTAATATTATTACCAGCATTTTTCATGTTTCTGTTTCCAAAAATAGACTTCCACAGGGGAAGAAAATATAATACATTATAGCAAAGTATGTTGTGATAGCTCAGAAACTTTTGATGAGTCCCAAACATCCAAAGACACTGACAATAAAGATGCTAAAGTAGGGTACTAAAATGAATTCCAAGCCAATTGGGTTCAACAGAAGCTGAAAGCCTTGGTGAGTGACTTAGTTTTAGTCAATACATGAACTCTAGAAAGGCCCAAAGTTTCATGTTACTCTTGGATATTATTTAAAGAAGTTAAAGAGCTAGATTGACATTTTGATGACTCATTTTCACCTTTCAAGACCCACATCAAATACTGAAAAGACTACATGCCCTTGTTCTTGAACACACTGAACAGCACTGATATGCTCTAAGAGTCCATATTTGAAAGCACTAATGTCAAAATCTGTTTCATTGTTCTGTTTCCTCTATAATTTGTAAGACAAAATGATTTTTCAACAAGATTTTTCTATGTAAATCCACAGCAAAAGCAGTGTTATGGAAAGAGCAAGAACTTTGAAATTCTATGAAAATTACAATTAAAGAAACAGTTAAGATAGTCTTACTGACTGTAAAGGAATTAGTTAATACTCATAATTGCAGTGGTTTAACTGAATAAAAAGCAATACTCCTATGAATTTGTTAGATGGAAAATGATGTTGGTTCCATCACCATATACAAAACAACAGTTTCCATCCACTATGGATTTTCTAATAAAAGCATAGACATATGTACTAGATTTTAGATATGATTTGTCAGCCTTCATTATGTGTGCCCTTCTTAAGCATTTAGCTTTTTAAAAATATTCAATACTTCAAATTAAATTAGTAAGGCTTCCCAACGTGTCTTGATGCTAGTTACTCATTAGATTTCACATCTGATACCTTATTATTTATTTATGTATTTATACACACACATATGAATTAGTCACACATATTCAAATTGCCATAAAACTATGAAAATAAAAGCAATAATTATCTAAACAAACATGGTCCCTTTTAACCTTCTTGGGTGCTGAGGTTGCTCAAAGTTATGCATTCCCATCTACAGATGTGCATCTAGGATCCACAAATAAGAAAGATCATGTGGTATTTGTCATTCTGGGTCTGGACTAACTCACTAATTTATAATCATTTTTAGTTCTATCAATTTAGCTTCAAATTCCATGATTTTCCTTTTTTTTTTTACACAAGAATAGTATTCCATTGTGAAAATACTTTGCATTGTCATTATCCATTAATCAGCTTAAGGATATTTAGGTTGCTCCTATTTACTAGCTGTTATGAATAGGGTGGGTGTTGTGGGAGCTGCGGGCCTCTTCCTGTCTTCCAGCTCCTGGCCGCCAGCTAGCTTATGCCCTGAAATAACAACGCACAAACCGTATTCTTTTAAACACTGCTTGGCCCATTAGCTCTAGCCCTTACTGTCTAATTCTGATGTCCCTATCAACCCATCTCTAATAAACTGTGTAGCACCGGTCTTACCGGAAATGATTCAGCATGTCTGACGTGGCAGCTTACTTCATTGGTCTGCCTCTAAGAGGAGCTGCATGGTTTCTGTCTGAGGCATCTTACCTCACTTCCTCTTCCTCCCAGCATTTTGTTCTGTTTACTCCACCCACCTTTGTTTTAACCTATGAGGGCCAAGCAGTTTCTTTATTTTTTAACCAATGACCTTCCTCCATCAGGTGGGCATTGATATGGCTGAGCAAATATATAGAGTAGGAAGTTGACGCCTCTGGATATTTCAAGGGGTCTTATAGCATGGTTATTTGGTAGACCTAATTCTAATCATTATACAATGAGGAAAACAAAGAACAGGCACAAAGAAACTTTTTTTCCAATAGAATAAAAAACAATAATCAGCATGAAATTCAAAACTCATGCACAATAAATTAAACAATATCCTGTTAGGACAAAAATATGAAATGATAGAAGATTGTTGTCATCTGTACTTCAGACAATGTGTTAATATTTAGAATATATTAACGATTAAAAACTGAAGCACATATAAAATCATTCCAATCAATGAAGAAATAAAAAGGATGTTGTTAAAAAGAAACAAAAGCATAAACATCAAATATATATTTTTAAAGTGTTAAATGTCCTTAATAATCAGGGAAACACATAATAAAGTTGCAATGGGATTCCTTCCCACCATATTTAAAATAACAATTATGATAATAATAGACAATAACTATTGTAGAGCAGTTAGAAAAATAATTCTCACAATATACTGGTGGAAATGTAGAATTCTCCAGATACTGCTAAAATTTATATGAAGCTATGGAAACAATCCCAAATTATGATAACTATAGAATCATATGACAGAACAGGCATGGTAGTCCCAAAGGAAACTATATTACCACATTACAGAGAAATTTTCATATCCATATTTCTTTTTTACACATTAGTAATTCATAGGAAATATAGCTAGCATAGATGTTCATCAGCATGTGAACAGCTAAGGAAATGCAAAATGTATATGGTTTGGATATTAGTCAAATATTGGATGTGAGATTCATATAAATCTTTCCCCATTTTGCAAGCTGTCACCTTATCAGAATGATAGTGTCTTTTGTCTCGCCATTTCTTGACATTCCATTTATTAATTCATAATCTTGGTGCCTTTGCTAGTAGTGTTGTTCAGAAAGCCTCCTTCTGAGCTTATGGTTTTAAGGTGAAGAATGCTTCTTTTTTTCTCAGCTACCCAGACCCAAAGTAATTACACAGAAAGTATATTAGTTACAACACTATTTGGCCAATTAGCTCATGCATATTTCTAGAAGACTAATACATCTTAAATAAACCCATTTCTATTCATCTATGTATCACCACAAGGTCGTGGCCTACCAGTAAGTTTCTGGCAAGCTCTCGTTAGTGTCATTCTCATTTCACAGCTACATGGTATCTCTTTGGCTTTGCCTATTCTTTTCTACATTTCATATTAGATTTTCCTCCTGACTTTATTCTCTTATGTCATTGGTCAAAAGTATCTTCTTTATTAACCAATGGCAATCAAACATATTAACAGCATTCAGAGGGGAATCCCACATCATCTCCCTATTTCTGTTTAAACAAAAAGGAAGGTTTTAACTTTAATAGAGTAAAATTACATATAACAGAGCAGATATCAAGCAAGAATTTCAGCTACAATATTTATCTTTTATCATAACTAAGGAAAATGATAGCTATAACTATCTATTCTCAACTCCATCAATGACCACAAAAGGATATAATATTACTAAGTTAATAAGAAGGGAATTGTAAGCAACTTCCAAAACTCTCAAATTGACAGAGCCATCTCACTTCCTGAACAATCACCAAAAGTTCTTTTGTAACATTGGGACAACCATCTTAGGCTATGGATCCATAGTATCTGGCAGACTTTTTCACAAAGCAAGAGATTTCAAAAAGAGTTCCTCCTATATTAGCAGATTGTCAGTCACTTTCTTCTGTGTCCTGCAGAATGTCTTGCAGACTCTTTCATTAATCAGGAACCCTGAAGTACTGTCTTACCCCCTTTAGGCAACTTCAGCAGTTATTTTTCTGTGGGTACAGCATGTCGAGGTTATACAGCATACCATAAAGCAGTCCACACAAGACAATTTTCTTGCCCAAATGGCTAACAAACTCCATAAGAAGACTCTTTGTTGCCCATTATCCTCTTGAAATAGATTGGTGCTGTCAGGAGCAGATGTGTCTCATTGTCATAAGAAATCCTAAGTTTTTAAAAGATTTAAATGCCATATTCTGTAAGTCTTTGATAGGTTTGAAGAACACCTATCCATCTGAGACATATCTCTATACATCTGGAAAACCTCACTAACATTACTACAAGCTTGACTATTTTAGATGACTACCTGTTAACCTGTATTTCTTAATTATACATTATATTTATAAATGAGCTTTAAAAACACAATACCTTAATCAAGAGCAGAAATATGCATATAACAAAATTAGCCTTAGATTTGTATCAATAAACCAAAATCAATATTCATGAAACATATTCATCTCTAACTTATTGATGTGGGAGTCCCCTATGTATTCTGTGACTACTGTTAATAAATAAAGAAAATGTTTTGGACCTATAGCAGGGCAGAACTTAGCTAGGCTGGAAAAACTAAAATGAATGCTGGAAGAGAGAAGATAATGTCAAAGAGAAACCATGTAGCCCTGCCAGAGACAGATGCAGGAACTTTGGCCAGTGTGCCACAGACACATGTTAATATACAGATTAATAGATAATGGGTTAAACTAAAGAATAGAGGTAGGCAGGGAAAAGTAAGCTAAATTCTGGGTAAAAGGAGGAGGTGAATAGAGAATCCATGTAGCCCCACTGAAGACAGATGCAGGAACTTTAGCCAGTATGCCACAGCCACGTGGTGATACTCAGATTAATGAAAATGGGTTAAATTAATATGTGGGAGTTAGCCAGCAGAAGGCTAGAGCTAATGAGACAAGCAGTGATTTCACTGATACAGTTTCTATGTGATTATTTTGGGGCTAAGTGGCCAGGAGCTAACAAGCATATTTTTCCTCCAACAACTTATCCCCCTTTAAATGTAAACAAACATTTCTAAACAATATTTTGCAATTTGGGGTAGTTATTTCCAAACTGCTTTTTATTTTTATTTTTATTATTTTATTTTTATTTCCTGCTTTTTATTGAATGCATTCATGGAGACCTATCAGAGGTCTTGGTTCATCAAACCAAATTAGTCTGGAAGGAATCCATAGGTTCTCATCCTCTCTGGAAGCAAATGCAAAACCCCTCCCAAAGCAACATATCCTTAGACTGAAATTTTGAAGTCAAGCACACACACACACACACACACACACACACACACAAATATACATGTTCGTTTAGCTTAGCAGCACGCAGAATCAAATATTTCTCCATAGTCAAATAATGATATATGTAATCCAGACTCAATATGTTTATTCTAACTTACATCGCTTATTTTTCTTACTCTATTACTTTTTTACAATTTAATATTAATTTTATTATCTTTACTCCTTTAATCTATGAATGTCTATACTCTTTTATATTACTTCTACTGTCTCTTTACTCTTTTTCTTCTCTCTCCCAAGCCTATGCACATTTTTTAAACACACTGAACTATTCAGAATTTTTTGTTTGTTTTCTTTCTCTTTTTTGTCTGAATCTGTCTTTGCTGCATATCTGTAAGTATTTTCTGACCATGAGCACACTTGTTTTCTTTTAAATATTAAGCTCATGTGGTTAAGACCAACACTGTAACCCTGCCTGTTGGCTCTGTCTGTCTAATATGGAAGAGGAATGGTCACTGCCTTGAGAGCCATGAACACAGCCCCAGTTCCAGGGTTGCAGCAGGTCTATGTCACCATTAAGCATTTTATACCACACTGCTCACAGATCCCATTTAAGTGCTCAGCCTCCTGAAAGAGCCAGAGCTGTTCATGCAACTATCATGAAACAGGAAGCCTTCCCCTAATGAAGCCTACAAGCCTTCACTTACAATTTTGAGTCAGGAAAATCTCTCTCTCTCTCTCTCTCTTTTTTTTTTTTTGGTTTTTTTGAGACAGGGTTTCTCTGTGGTTTTGGAGACTGTCCTAGAACTAGCTCTTGTAGACCAGGCTGGTCTTGAACTCACAGAGAGCCACCTGACTCTGCCTCCCAAGTGCTGGGATTAAAGACGTGCGCCGCCACCACCCGGCTATGGAATATCTCTCTTATTTATTTATTTATTTATTTAAGATTTCTGTTTCTTCCCCACCGCAGCCTCCCATTTCCCTCCCCCTCCCCAGTCAAGTCCCCCTCCCTCTTCAGCCCAAAGAGCTATCAGGGTTCCCTGCCCTGTGGGAAGTCCATGGACCACTGACCTCCATCCAGGTCTAGTAAGGTCAGCATCCAAACTGCCTAGGCTCCCACAAAGCCAATACGTGCAGTAGGACCAAAAACCCATTGCCATTGTTCTTGAGATCTCAGTAGTCCTCATTGTCTCTATGTTTTTTCCCAAGACGGTTTTATCCCAGGCTTTTTCAAACCCAGGTCAGCTGGTCTTGGTGAGTTCCCGGTAGAAAATCCCCATTGTCTCGGTGTGTGGGTGCACCCCTTGCAGTCCTGAGTTCCTTGCTCGTGCTCTCTCTCCTTCTTCTCCTGATTTGGACTTGAGATTTCTGTCTGGTGCTCCAATGTGGGTCTCTGTCTCTGTCTCCTTTCATAGCCTGATGAAGGTTAATATTCAGGAGAATGCCTATATGTTTTTCTTTGGGTTCTCCTTCTTATTTAGCTTCTCTAAGATCATGTATTAGAGGCTCAATGTCCTTTGTTTATGTCTAGAAACCAAATATGAGTGAGTACATCCCATGTTCCTCTTTTTGGGTCTGGCTTACCTCACTCAGGATAGTGTTCTCTATTTCCATCCATTTGCCTGCAAACTTCAAAATAGATCCATATCTATCACCATGCACAAAACTCAAGTCCAAGTGGATTAAAGACCTCAATATCAGTCCGAACACGCTGAACCTGATAGAGGAGAAAGTGGGAAGTACTCTACAATATGAGGGCACAGGAGACCACTTCCTACATATAATCCCAGCAGCACAGACAGTACGGGCCTCATTGAATAAATGGCACCTACTGAGACTGAGAAGCTTCTGTAAAGCAAAGGATACTGCTGCTAAGACAGAAAGGCAACCCACTGACTGGGAGAAGATCTTCACCAACCCCGCAACTGACAAAGGTCTGATCTCCAAAATATATAAAGAACTCAAGAAACTAGACCGTAAAAGGCTAATCAACCCATTTATAAAATGGGGCACTGAGCTGAACAGAGATCTCTCAACAGAAGAAGTTCAAATGGCCAAAAGACACCTAAGGTCATGCTCAACTTCCTTAGCAATCAGGGAAATGTAAATCAAGACAACTTTAAGATACCATCTTACACCTGTCAGAATGGCGAAAACAAAAAACACCAATGATAGCCTTTGCTGGAGAGGGTGTGGAGAAAAGGGTACACTCATTCATTGCTGGTGGGAATGCAAACTTGTACAACCACTTTGGAAAGCAGTGTGGAGGTTTCTCAGGAAATTCGGATTCAACCTACCCCTGGATCCAGCAATACCACTCTTGGGAATATACCCAAGAGAGGCCTTATCATACAACAAAAGTATATGCTCTACTATGTTCATAGCAGCACTGTTTGTAATAGCCAGAAACAGGAAACAACCTAGATGCCCTTCAATTGAAGAATGGATGAAGAAAGTATGGGATATATACATATTAGAGTACTACTCAGCAATAAAAAACAAGGACTTCTTGGAAGATCTCTCTTAAAGGAGCCACGGGACACCTGCTTGTTGCCAGCAAAGAAAGCCCACCTAGAAAAAAGACAGCTACCAAGAAGCTGTACTAAACTCTGTTCTTTTGTGTTTAGAGTTCTTTTCCAAGCTCTTTCAGGTTTTACATAGATGTGGTTGCCCATGTTGTTGCACCAATCTGAGGCAGAGGCTGCTTTTTAATTTCCCGTCCACCAGACCCAAAATAATTACACAGAAACTATATTAATTACAACAATCCTTGGCCAATTATCTCATGCATATTTCTATCTAGCTCTTGCATCTTAAATGAATCAATTTCTATTAATTTATGTATCACTATGAGGTCGTGGCCTACTTGCAGGGATCCAGAGGGCTCTGGTAAGTATCTTTCTCTTTGGGCAGCTACATGTCATCTCTTTGACTCTGTCTACTTTCTCTCTACATCTCTGTTCAAATTTTCTGCCTGGCTTTACTCTGTAAAATCATTGGCTGAAAGCAGCTTCTTTATTAACCAATGGCAATAGAACATATTAACAGCATACAGAGGGGAATCCCTCATCAGTGTAAGGTGATAAATGTGAATCCATTTGTATTCTTCTGCATAAAAACATCCAGTTTAAAGAGCTAGCACCATTCGATAAAGTCATTCTGTTTTTTTTTTCCATTGTGTATTTCTGACTTCTTAATCAAAAATCGGGTGAGTATGCATGTGGGCACTTGTATCTGGTTCTTCATTTCGGTTACATTGATGAATCTGTTGTTTTTACGCCAATTCCATGTGGGATTTTTATATCTCTATGGTATAACTTGAAATAAAAAATGATAAAAACTCCAACAGTTTTTTATTGTTCAGTTTTTTTAGGTGTCCTCATTTTTTTTATATTAAGTTGAGAATTTTTTATATGTCTGTGAGGAATTGCATTGAAATTATTTTGATGGGTATTCCATTCTTTAGACTGTTTTTGGTAGGATAGCAATTTTTTACTATGTTAATACTACTGATCTAAAAGCAAGGGAGATCTTTTGACCTGTTGATGCCTTCTTTGATTTCTTTCTTCAAACACTTGAAGTTTTATCATACTAGTATTTTCCTTTAATGGTCAATGTTAGCCTAAGAAATTCTAAAGTATTTCAGGTATTCTAAAAGATATTATTTCCTTGATTTCTTCCTCAGTCTGTCATTTGTACAAAGATGGGATAATGATTTTTGTGAGCTTATTCCTTATCCAGCTACTTTGATGAAAGTGTTTATCGGTTGAAGGAGTTGCCTCATGGAATTTATATACTTATATATATTATCATATTTTCTGCAGAGAAAGACATTTTGACTTCTCCCTTTCGGATTTGATCTCTTTCTCCTTCACCTCATTATGAAAGAGAGAGATCCTCAGTTTTTGTTTGTTTGTTTGTTTTAGCTAAGACTTCAAGTATTATATTGACAAGATAAGGAGAGAGTAGACAACCTCTTGTTCCTAATTTTAATTGAATTACTTTGATTCTTTTTTCCATTTGGCCTAAAATCAGTCCTGCTTGCAACATATGCTAGGACAGTGATGTCACAGAATTTGTGGGAACAGCCAACCAATGTCTGTTTGGACTTAAGGCCCACTCTGCAATATTGAAGTCATATCTGATGCTGCTTGTGTGACCAAAAGCGAGAGACTAGAAAGCCCACAGAAATAATCAAACAAAACCAGTTTCAAAAACAATGTGTCAATAAAATAAATCCCAGTAATAGTCTTAATATTCATATACAAGTGCATTATTTATTTAGTATCAGAGAAACTTCTACACATGATGTGATAATCAAAAGGAACTTCTATATTTGTAAGAAATAGAGTATAAATTATATGTTCTGCACATAATATTTGAATCCTGGTGAATCCCCTTATGTCTCACTGAGCAACTTACAAATAATTTCTTTATACCTTGAATCATTTTTGCACCACCTAAGTTTTAAACTATGGAGACCACAGGGACTTTTAAAGTGTGAAAGATATTTTTGCTTTGACCCATGATATTTTTTTAAAGGTGTCTTTTCATGTGGTGATGAAGCTGAAGGCATAGGTGGGAATTGCCCAGTGGAATTTCGAATTTAGTGTCAGGGTCTGTCGCAGCACAATTCAGGAAGAAGTACCATTAGTTTGTCTTTGGACCCTTTAGAGGTATACCAACACAGAGGGTCTCTACTCAACTTATCCCATGTCTCCAAGAATAGGATTGCCTCCTTCAGGAAGAAGGCCTAGATTGTTATAATAATTATCGGAAGGCTGTCAGCTGAGGAAAAACACCTTGAATTTATTTTTTAAGAGTCTGCTGTATAGCATTAATAGAGTCTTCTTACTTTAGACTCTTTAATGCCTGTGACTTCTCAAGTATATGTTCTTATTTTCCACCTTACTCTTAATTATAATCAGCCTTTCCTGTTAAGGTGTCTTTCGTACTATCCACATCAAACAAGGGGTTACCTCCTCAGGTCTCTGTTATGGTGCCAACCTGTTAGAAGTCAGTACCAGTGTAGTTCAGGTTCCAAAAAGGAGGTGTGGAGTCACCTAGGGAAAGGAGACTTACAACGTTAGAGGGTGATGGACATGGTTGCTGTTTATTTAAAAAAAAGACTATACATTTTGTACAAAAGATTAAATGGAAGAAGGGGGACATGTAAGTTGTGTTGTGGCTTGTGATCATCGATTGAGGAAGCCAACATTGACCTTGACAAGTCAATAGGCACCACTCATATGTTAATATAAGGGCCACAAGTTCTCACCAGAGACAAAAATGTCTCCCCTTTTAGCAAGCATAAACTTTCATTAAGACCCGGAGGAAACAGGGATCTTTGTTTAAATGACTGACCTTGGAAAAAGACATTCTTGGAGGATCAGAAACTTCATTTTAGAATACTCCAGGGTTTTTTGGTATGGCTTAATTTATCCAAACAGCTAAATCTTAAAGACAGCAAAGACAGAGCTAGACAAATAATACTGTGAACCCGAGTAGAGCTTTGTAGTAATAAGGAGCTGCAGGCTGCGTCCCCGGCACCCAGCTGCCTAGCTTTACCCGAAATAATTACACGGAAACTGTATTCTTTTAAACACTTCCTGGCCCATCAGTTCCAGCCTCTTATTGGCTAGCTCTTACATATTAATCTAACCCATTTCTATTAATCTGTGTAGCCCACGAGCTGGCTTACCAGGAATGATCTTAACCTGCATCTGCCTGGCATGGGAACATCATGGCGACTCCTCATTCAGCTTCTTTCTCCCAGAATCCTGTTCTGTTTACTCCACCCACCTAAGGGTGGGCCTATAGAATGGGCCTACGCAGTTTCTTTATTAATAAGAAATCATTCCTACATCAGAGCTCAAGTATTTATAAATCTTGATTATCAAATATAACCTTATTTATCAAGCACTTGCTACTTATCTAAATTTTCTGGCAGCTTGGTGTCAGCTGGTGTGAGTGTAGGCATGGTGATTATGTTTTACGGTTTAATGATGTTGGGGAATTTTTACAAAAAGTATTTGTGGTTTTTAAGGCTGCCATCATATGTACTCTGATCCTTCAAAGCTTGTGAGAACCAAAGTCATGTTTTAAATTTTAGTTACTATGCCTAAGAGATACATGAAGCAAAAATGTCCCTGATCTTGCTTTTGTTCAAGGACAAATAATTCCTGAAATGCTGGATCCTATTGCTTAGGAGAGATAAAAAACAAACAAACAAACAAAAACAAAGCAAAAAAATGTTTTCCCTGCCCAAAATAAAATTGTTTGACCCATCTGCACTGTAAATGTTGATCATTAGTGGACAGGAGGTAATACACAGGCAGGAGATACAACAGGATTTATGCTTGCTCCATGGGACCAGAGGAGAAATGCAATGAATTATGGATTTTCCTTCTTAAGCCCTGCAAAACTTGATTCTGGGCCATTTCCTAAGAACCTGGGCATGGACTCAGTCAGAGCCACCTATCAAGTGTTTAATTAAAGCTTGCTTCTAATTTAAACTGTGGTAGTGGTCTTATTCTTGGCCAGTGCATTTAACAACTTGCACAAACATTTCCAAAGGAATAGGCACAAGAAATCAACAATAACTCATAGTAAGAAACATTAAAAATGAAAATAAAAGGGTGCTGGGGAATGGTGATACACAATGCCAAAATGCTGGAACATTGTCCAGCAACACTGGTTGCCATGCAGTCCATGACAACAGTGTTTGAAAGGATAAATGATCTCCTGGTGACAATGAGTAGAGGAGTCTTGTCACTCCGTTATGCTCTTCGGAATTATGCCTAATTATAACATACAGGTTGTTTCTTTCTGAAAATTTTCAATTGAAAATTTAGAACAGCTAGAGTATGAAATGATGAATTTGGATTTCAGAGAAGGATTGTTGTGTCTATACTCTACTTTACGAGATAGATTCCAGATACTTTTCAAGAAATTGGCAGCCACACCACAGAAATGTCAGTGCCTATGTTTACAGGCAGTCTAGAGGAAAAAAGGCAGCTATAGCCCACTACTGTCAAGAAAGTGTGGTGCTCTCCACAGCTATGAGAAATGAAGCCTTTCCAACAGCCTCCTTAGGTAAAGATGCAAGTTTTCACATGCAGAAAAGACACAGAATAACATGAATACTCAATTTTAAAATGCAAGCATTTTCACTTTTGAAATTCTGCATAGATATTCCCATTAAACTGGCATGAATATCATATATCTATACATACATACATACAGAGATCAATGTCTGGAGCTGGAATATAGCCAATCAAATAGACCTGTCACTGTTAATTAATACAAGAACACAAACTCAATAAGTCATGGGCACTGGGGAGGGAACCCACTAATATTATTCTGCTAAAGAAACATAACAATAAAATGACTCCTAATGGAATATTGCTATATGCATGGATCAATGCATAACTAAGTCCTTGTCATGCTGTAAGCAGTAGCACAGTGGCCCACAACTTGACAATGTGGAGAGAACGGGAGACTTTAAATACTCGGTCCTAAATGGAGTGTCTCATCAAACCTTTACCTTTGTTCTCAGTGATCTATGCAGAAGAGGAGATGAAAAATTGCAAAATCCAGGATTTCATGGAAATAGCATTTACCTGATATAGCAGTTCTGATGCATATGTGAACTAACAGAAACTCAGAAAGTATGTACAAGATCTCAACAAATTCATGTCAGACAAAAACCTAAAATGTAGAAAAAGTAGGCACAAGCTCAATCTTTAACTAGAAAAATTATTTGTAGTCAATGCTGCTCTCAGAGGAGAAATCAGTTTTTTTTTTTCCCCAGTGGATTGGCACTGAGTATATCTAAGTCACTTCAGGGCAGATCTCATGCTCAGGAATAATTAGCCAATACAAATTGAACTCTATGATTTTTTGTGATTATTTTTAGAGAATGAGAGAGACAGACATGAAGTTGTATTGGTAAACAGATTAAAGGAATGTCAAGGAAACTGGAGAATGAGAAAGAATATAAACAAAATATGTTGTATGAAATTCTCAAAATAATAAATTAACTTTAAAAATGAAACAAATGCATGTCAACTCCTTTGACTCTGTGGAAAGTTGCTCTAAAACCACAGAAAGCCAAAATAAGCTGCAATTACCTACAAATTCTTTAAAAATCAGCTATGTCGATTTCCATCTTCAACCCAAAACTTAGAAAGCAATTATTTTTCTTAGGTATTGATATTCAGCAACCAAGTCAAATTGATTACTCTTAATAAAATTAAAATAGAAATTTGATTTCTCTGATGTATCTTGAAATAAGTAGCCTGAATGTGCTGCAACATAAAGAGGAAAATAAGTAATATTAGTATAAAATTAAGCCTGTGGTCGATATGTCATCTAGATAGCCAGAATACATAGCAACTTGAAATAAGCAACAGTAAAAATACCACAAATTGAAACGTCATGCAACTTCAGGTGTCAAACTCTACAAGAAGACTCAACATGAGGATAACATATGACAAATACAAGTGTAGAAATCAAAGATATTTATTCCAAAAGTAACCACACATTTGTATACTAAGAGCTACCAAGGCAGTATGAGCAGTGATTGACCTAGATATGTGTGATTATGATTGTGATATTAGATACATCTTCTGATAGCACTGTCACTTTCCACCTTTTTCTCAGGAGGATTATAATAAATGATTATTGCAATTATGTTTAATCTGATTTAATTAAGACAATAACCATAAATTATTCAGATATTTTTATTCTATCATTACTACAAAAATAGCTCAATTTTTAAAAATTTTCTTAAAAGTTAGCCAATATATACAATAATTCAGTGCATTTCCTTCTATCTTGCTGGAGAGTCCTTTGAATGAAAACTTTCCTTCATGGATTTATGAATTTGAACACTTAGTCCCCATGTTGGTGATACTCTAGGGAAAAGATGGAATTTTTAGGCTGTGGAGCTTTGTTAGAGAAAGTCATTGGGGGTGGGATTGGGAGTTCATCTTTTCCCTACTAATGTTTCAGTCACTTTTTCTGCTCTCTCGAGACCTACTGAAATTCATTCCCACCATTATAGAGATTTCTTCTATAAACTGTAGGCCAACAAAAGCTTTTGTTTTATAAATTATTTTTGACCATGTTATTTTATCACAATTATGCTGTCTATGATTTGATAAAAATGTTGAACAGAATAAAGCTAACAATATGAACTCAGAAATCATATGTTATTTAATGCCATTATGGGCATGCTTTTGTTGCTCATGACTCTGTGTGTTCATTGCATTTTTATTATTATTATTATTTTTACAGTTGTCACAAGTACAAGTATCAACAAATTCCAAGGTATCTTAAAAATATCACTGTCAAGATTCATATGAAATACGTATTAAAGTAGGTTGCTTGTGAAATTGTGGATCTATATAAATTTCTCATATACTTCGTGCATTTATTTCTGCTTCTTTTGCAATATCTGAGTGCAGCCAAATATTTGTTTTTTTTCCAAACCTCCATTGGAAATATTCATGTTTATTGGTACATGATCTACCTAGTGAGGTATATATTCCTCCTCATCTGCCAACACCCTAGACACAGTGAGAAAGAAGTCATACCGTAATTATATATTTTACCTAGTTTTCATAATTTTCTTTTCTTGCATTATTATTTTAATGTAGCAAATGTGGTTCTTGTACTTTATAATCACATTCAAAGTAGTTTCCAAATCTGATATCAAAGTTAAAATTGCATGGACTTATCTTTTCCCAAAACAAATCGGTTTCCATTTATCTCTAGCACCAGAGTTCCACACATTTAAGCTGGTTAAATGACGCTTCTAGGGCAATGCTGTTATTTATTACGATGTGCTATCCAATTGCACTGCACCTGTCTGGATCAGAGGCTTGCAATAATGCAATGAAAATGATCGGAATGGGTCACAGGTCTAATGTCTTAAGCACATAAACAAAGACTGCCCAGGGAGAGTGTTAATCCATGCTCATTAATTTTTGAATTCACATTCTGCAAGTTCATCCAAAAATTTATGAAGCACATCATAGTTTGGCTTCAACAGCAATAGAGACATACCAGAACATATGGCCGGGGGGCAAGACAGAGTCCTTGGCAGTGCTCCTGCAGGGAGCCAGGTGAAGTAAAACCCATTAGACCCTCCACCGTGGTCGCCAGAGTCACAGCCCACAGAAGAGGGATGTCTCCAATGTCTCTGAAAGCGTGAAAGGTAATTGAGACTCATTTCAATTACTCCCACCCAGACTTGCTCTGCTCTGTCAAGAGGGTTCTGCTTTTTAGAGTACACCATTATGCATGACCATTTAAATCAAATGAAATACATTCACCTTACTTTTTGATGTTCCAAGCAAATATCCAGTTGCATGTGTATATGTATTATTTACACATAGTCATTGTTGAACACACTATGCAAATGATATGCGTAACTATAAATGCATATGCCCTCTTTTATTACATAACTTAGTACCAGTATGAAAATCAGTAAGTAAATCAGACATTGAAAAAAATCAAGTAGACAATAAAAACAAAGAAATTATTTTCAAAAAGTTATGATTTTACTACAGAGATTGAGTAGAATAGACATGATAAGATCTCAGCAAGGAAAACAGGCTTTGCCAGAGTTGAATGAGGGAGAATGTGTCTTCGCACAAACACCTTTTGTTTCAGGAAAAGTATTTCTCCAACTATGCAACACATAGACAGGGCTGCTACATTCTCATAGTACAATATTGCTGCAGAAACATTCTACAATACATGGATCAAATGTTAATAAATTAGCAAAGTACTTTCATAAGTAGAAGCCGATTCATACCCATTTTGTATGCCTTGGGAAGCCCAGAGTCCCAGCTCTCCCACATGTATACTCCCATTGACCTATATCACAAGGGCTCCAGGGTTCCTCTGAGATATTCAAGTACACTTACTTCTCAGTAATTGCTCAATTCTAATTTTCCTGGCAGGAATGCTTTTTAAAAGAATCCCATTGTTCATTTTATCACTTCTTCCTGGTATCTGCACAAGTGTCTACCCAACAAGAGAAGGTTTCCAAATACCCTGTTGATAGTTCACATATATTCAAGTACAAATAGTACTGAAATTTTCCTGTTTGTCTCACACTGTTTTGCTGTCCTATATCCGAGTACATTTTTTGCATTTATTACTCTGATAGTGACATAGCACGAATAGTCTCTTGTATCTTGAATTACACTGAAGTGACTGGCTTGCAGGTGATAGTAAATATTTACAGAATGACTGAATGAATTTGGTTTAAGTGGGTTTTATCTCGCCATAAAACATACGGTAAGAGTTATGTTCACTTGTTTTTCCACAAATTCTGAAGAAATATATTCTCAAATAGTTTTAAATTTTACATGCTAAGATAATATTCAATATATAATTTACACTTTATTTGAGTCTAAATATTCACAGTATTCTGTTCCAGAGAACAAAATCCACAACCTTCACACTCTTTGTTCTTCCACATCCACTCTCCTTTTATATGCAGAAGGGAATTTTAAATTTTGTTTCCCGATTTTCTGAGAAATTGCCATACTGATATCCAAAGGTGCTGTACCAGTTTGCGCTCTTACCAGCAATGCAGAAGCATTTGCTTTACCCAAAATCCACTCCAGCATAAGTTGTGCTCAAAATTTTTGATCCTGGCCATTCTGTCAGGTATAAGATGGAATCACAAAGTTGTTTTGATTTGCATTTCTCTGATGACTGAGGATGTTGAATATTTGCTAAAGTGTCTTTCAGCCATTTTAGACTTCTGTGTTGAGAGTTCTCTGTTTAGGTCTATACCCCATTTTACTTATTGGACTATCTTCCTCAACACTCAGCAATAACACTTTTGGGTATAAACCAAACGGATGCTCAATCATACCACAAGGATATGTGCTCTACTATGTTCATAGCAGCATTGTTTGTCATAGCCAGAACCTGAAAGCAACCTAAAAGCCCCTTGACCAAAGAATGGATAAAGAAAATATTGTACATTTACACAATGGAGTACTAAACAGCTGAAGAAAATGATGACATTTTGAAATTTGCAGGCAAATATATGGATCTAGAAAACATCATATTGAGTGAGGTAACCCAAACCCAGAAAGACAAATATTATATCTACTTACTAATTAGTGACTTTTAGACAGAAAGCAAAGAAAACCAGCCTACACTTCACTATCTTAGAGAAAACTAGACCACAATGAGGATTTTAAGAGAGACATACATGGATCTAATCTACATGGGAGGTTGTAAAAAACAAAATCTCCTGAGTAAATTGGGAGCATGGGGATCATAGTAAAGGGGAGAAGCAGAGAGGAGAGCAAGAGAGGGGAGCAGAAAAAAATGCATAGCTCAATAAAATCAACAAAAAATTTAAAAAATTCCATTTCATACTTTAATCATTTTCATATTTTGTAGTTCATGTTCTTTGCTTCCTTGGATTATATTTTAGAAACTAGACTGGACTGAAACTTTAAATCCTCATGCCTTATGCTCCTTTGGCCTAGAAGTAGAGGTAGGCCATTATATTTATCTTCATCAACTCATTTCATTCAAGAATGAATAACATCATAGTGTTTTCTTTTTTCTTTCTTTTTGATTTTGGAGCCTGTCCTGGAACTAGCTCTTGTAGACCAGGCTGGTCTCGAACTCACAGAGATCCACCTGCCTCTGCCTCCCGAGTGCTGGGATTAAGGGCGTGCGCCACCACCGCCCGGCTCATAGTGTTTTCTTGAAATCGTAACCAAGTAGTGGTCTTGTATGACATATCTTCTTCTGAGTTAACTTACTCTTAAACAATTTTTTTAGTAGCAGTTTATCAAAATCTAATATAAAGTTGTCTTAAAGGCTATAATTTTTTTCTAACATATTTGAGTGTTTCTATGGACACTTCTCTGTTTCTGTATACACTTCCCTTATAGATTTTGTAGTTGCTATTGAGAAATCGATTGGTGTCTTCCTGGCAGTACATTCATAGAAATTTTGCAAACACTCTTGTTCTGCTTTATTTGTTTGTTCCTTTTTGCTTGAAGATAATGTCTCCCTGTTTATCTCAGGTTGTCTTGAACTTACTGTCCTCTTGTCTTCATCTTCATGTTTAGGGATTCCAGGTAGATTCAGTTTTTATTTTCCTTGTCTTTTGATCCCTTTTCTTGTACCTGGAAGCTAATTTGTCTTCTACTGTCCTAAGTTCTGTAAATGTGTCAGCGTCTTACATGTTATTTTCTGGTGTTAAGTCTGGCACAAGGGCTCCCTGCAGTTGGCAAAATCCCTGGTCTTTTCAGTTTTGTATAAAGTGTTCTGTCTTTTCTCTCTCTTGAGCCACATTTAAATGATCATTTGTGGATGTAATTACTATGAGTATCTTATTTATACATAATATTTAAGGTTACTGCTCCTTGTTTTGATTCAAACATTCACCTGGATTCACATTTGTTTGTGTGAAGATGTGTACGTGTGAGTTCAGTTGTCTTCTGAGGCCAGAAGTAAGAATGAGATCTCCTGGGAATGGAGTACAGGTGGTAAGTTACTAGCCATCCTAAGCCGATGCAAGAAATAAGGTCAAAAAGGGAGTATTAGCCCAGAGGAGATAGGTCAGTGATTAAGAAAACAAAGAATTATTGTATAGTATCTTTTATTCCCCTTGGATTTTTTTTTATTTTTACTTAAAAATTTCCACCTCTTCCCCTCCTCCCATTTCCCTCTCCCCTACTCCCATCCCCCTCCCTCTCCCTCTCCAATCCAAAGAGCAGTCAGGGTTCTCTGCCCTGTGGGAATTCCAAGGTCCTCCCCCCTCTATCCAGGTCTAGGAAGGTGAGCATCCAAACTGACTAGGCTCCCACAAAGCCAGTACAATCTTAATTCATGTTCTCTCACCCACTTGGGACAACAACAACAACAAAGAATTTTAACACAAGTTTTTGCCCTTGTGAAGTAAGCATACTTTTCTACTAAACCTACCATAACCTCTGTTCTACTAACAATTTTTTTTCATATTTCAATTTAGTTGCTGCATATGTATTAGTTTCTTCTGAGAACAAAGGGGATTTGTTTGATCCAGTTGTTATGTAGTACAGCATTTATTTTGCACTCATCTTAAAACTCTTTTAATAAAAAATGTAAAATCTTACTCAAGACATGACTAATGAGAGAAAAAGAGATATTTGTGTGGTACCATGCATACGATATATTTATAAATTTTTGTGCAATATATTTATATGGTTTTTGTGTGTGGCCTAGTTTTATGACAGTTTGACACAGTTTGAATCTTTTGGAGAAAAGGGAATCTCAACTGAGAAATGTTCCTATCACACAAACAGGCACTTCTATAATGTTATGATGTGGGGATATTAAGTCTAATTGTGGGAGGTTCCACTTCTGAGTGGTCCTGTGTGCTATAAGAAAGCATCCTAAATCAGCTCTGAAAGCTTGCCAGTAAACAGTGTTTCTTATGGCTTATGATCTCTAAATTCAGGCCAGCACTGATTTGGTCACACATTTTATTTGAAAGCCTACTTTCTTTAGAACAGTACATGAAACTAAGTATCATGAGGGTTCTGTCACACGGAAACCATGAACTTCTCAGGTCTTCTGTTAAAAAGATCCTGATTGATTCATGACCTTTTCACCAGTTACTCTGGCATTTATTTCTCACTATCTAATAATTGGGTTTATGTTTCTTCATATTTTCTTTTTTTTAGATTTTATTTTAGTCTTGATTAATAATATAATTCTGTGATCCATTACTTTTATATCTTTGGTTCACAACATGTAATGATAATTTTAATCACTATATTTATTTTCCTTTTATAATTTTTGAGCTTATAATATAATCACAACAATTCTCCTTACTCTTCTCACCATCCACACCTTCTGGTATATCCCTGACACCCTGACACATATCATAAAACCATGGCCTCTTTCTTTATTATTTTCAATTGCATATATATATATATATATATATATATAATGTTATTGTTTATTTGTAGTGATGACTCTTCCTCAGGAATGACTACTTCATGTACTCTTAGCATTCTTTAGCTGTGATTAGTGATTATGCTGTTTAAAATTAAAGTGGCAGTTGAAAGCTCTCTTTCAAGATCCATGACTTTGGTAATCCAGGGTATTTGACTAAGTTTCTGGTGGTAAAAATAATTTTTCTCATATTGAGATGGTCTTATTTAAAATCTATTTTTAATTGATTTTATTGAGCTATACATTTTTTCTTGAGCAGATCTTATGTATAAGTAGAGAGCTATCGGTTGCCACAAATGTATCCATGCCTCCACTGCACCCTCAGAGTTTTCAGGGCATGCTGTTAATTGCTTGTATACCATTCAGAACTACCTACATCTGGATGACAATGCCCATAGATGGTTATGCCCTCTGACCATTAATCAAGAAATACCCCAAATATTTGTCAACTAGCCAATCATCATAGAGGTACTTTGTAAGAGGTTTTCTTTTCCCAGATGAATCTTGTTTGTGTCAAGTTGATTGAAAAATCTACCCACAACAGAGTATCATTTTAGATAGAAAAAATAAATAAAGTTATACTTTATAGACCTAAATATGGCTAGTGGAAGTTATAAATGCAGGGGAACTCTAAGGACCCACTGTGAATTCCAGTGATAAGGGAGTCTCAGAGTTTCCTGAAATCTCTAAGGCTGATACCCTTAACTAGTAAGCTCTGCATTGATGCATGTAATTCTAAACCAAAGCTCTTCCCTCAACAGAAAATCAGTGACCTCTGAGCTTGGCGGTGGTGGCACATGCCTTTAATCTCAGCACTGGGGAAGCAGAGGCAGGCAGAGCTCTGTTAGTTTGAGGCCAGCCTGATCTACAAGAGCTAGTTTCAGGATAGGCTCCAAAGCTACAGAGAAAGCCTGTCACAAAAAAACCCTAAATAAATAGATAAAAGAAAAGAAAAGAGAAAAGAAAAATCAGTCACCCTCCCCATTTTCTGTTGTCTTTAAATAAAGAAAATTTCACTTGAAAAATTTTAGATTCAAAAGAACATATATGTTGGAGGTAGTGGTAGTGTCCTCTGTTCACAGCTACTATGCTCTACAATCTCAATTACCAGTTGCTTTTTTTCCTTTTTTTTTTCACATTTCATTTCATTTTACACTCCAAGCATGTTTTCCCCATTCCTCTTCCTGTCATTTTCTTGCCACCCTTGAAGCCCCAAACCCACCCACTTCTCCCAATGGGTAATGTCTCCCATGGGAAGTCATCAAAGTCTGGCACATTAATTTAGAGCAGGACCAAGCCCCTCCCCAATGCATTCTACCTGAGTGTGGCATCCCACCCTAGGGAATGGAATCCTGCAATCTAGTTCATGCACCAGGGAGAGAAACAGGCAATTTTAAAGTTGGGGACTTTAACAGGAGAACCATATAAATGTGTTTGAGATGAAGATTATCAATGGAGGTAAAGAGATAAATGGATCTCCTGATACTGAATAAAAAAGAAATAAACATTTTTTTTTGTCCAATGAGAGATAGGATTTAATAGTATTTTGAGTAGCTAGCACAGTATTTAAGTGGAAAAAGGCTTTCAGGTTTGTTTGTTTGTTTTGTTTCACAGACTAGTTTGGCAGAATCACAGATTCTGAGAATGTGGGTGAAATCCCTTCCATTGCTCCTGATGTGAATAGAAATTATAGCAATCCATCAATAATATGCCACAATTGCAGCTACACATATTTTTAAACCAGTGAGGGGAGAGACTTTAATAGATGACGTTGAGGTTGGCAAAAGTGAATGGAATCACTACCAACATATAGCAGAGAGAAGTCTTTCATTCTCATGTACTTTGTGCCCATTCTACTGATTATCAAATGAAATATTAAAATACTACTATTTTAATCTACAGCAGTATAAACCTTCCTTTACATCTTGTTGAGTATTTTGGAGACAGGATCTTAAAGGAAATACAGAGTCTCAAAGGATTTGTCTTATGGAAATACATGGTCTCACTAGGGTCAAGGAGATTAAAAGTGTCTTCTGCTCGTAAATCCCTTGTCTCTGAGTAAAAGCGCTTCCCTTATACAATTCATTGTGTCTCACAGAGAACTTGATTGCACAAAGTTTCTAGAAAAAGCAGATCATTACTCTGTGGAAATCCTTTAGTAAGCAATGATAATACTGATTGACTCCAGGAACCTTGCTGGTGGTGTGAATTCCAAGTAGGTAAGTCTCGTGGCCAAACTGCAGAGTTATCTGTCTATCCACACAGGTTCTCTGCTTCATTTGCCTGTCATCACTCACTAATTTGCCAATGAAACACAAACCCTGTCTCTTCGATCTTCCCTTCAACTCTGTGTTGACTCCAGCTTTCTAAACTCTAGATACAACATCAATAGAGAAGACTGTCTATCCAACCCTGCTCTAGGATCACATAGCCAGAACCACTGTGCATATGTTACTAGAAAATCTAAAATTTATTCGTGTCTGTTTTCTAAACTGCTGAGACATCAAAGCATGTGATGTTATTCAGATCCTCACACTTGAGAAAAACAAAACATCATCACTGAAGAAATTGCACAGTCTTTTGTGGCATATTCCTGAATAACTTCCCATGGGATATTATAGAAAGCAAGTGTTCTGTGTTTATGTCATGTGCAATATGCCAGTGATAATGAAGTAGATTTGATAAGAAAGAGATAGTGAGTGTTTACTCACAACACTGATAATAGCAGCCAGTAAGTAACTTCTTAAGACAAAAGCATTTCATTCCTGCCTTACACATTTAAACTACTCATAAACTTAGAATAGTAAATCAATGTACTTGTGGTTGGTGTTTCAAATAACTTAATTAATAGTGTTTTAACCAAAGTAGTGAGAATTTAAGATAGCATATTACTTCCAAATGACACAGTAGTATATACTTTTAAAATGCCTTGCCCGAGGAGAAGCACACAGCTAAATGTGAGCAATTTATAGTGTGATATAGCTGATACCAAATGGTAAACCCACTTGGAGTCTATGGACCTCTATTCCATGGTTCAGCCCTTTTCTTGTCATGTTTTATTCTTAGCATCGTGAAAATTTGAGCTTACTAATCATTTTGTGTTCTCCTTATGAATATGCCTATGGACTTCTTTTGGGCAATGCGTTCAGCCTAGTTATGAATATCATTGAGGATCATAACATGACAGGACACTCATTCCATCTGCCTTGATCTATTTTAATGAAAAAAATCATCAACTGACACATATAACAGAGCAAGAATTGCAGTTAACTGTGCCATCAATTGTCATCACTATGGAGAATGACCACCTAAGTTTAGGGGAAACTAAAATGAGAAATACGGGACACATAAATATTTTACTTTTACTCGATATGTTTGAGTTGAACTGTATTAGTTTGAAAAATAAAAACATATACACACATAAATTAGTCTAGCTAAAATGTGTGACTGATAAAAAATGCTTATGAGGCCTCCATAAACGATCAGTACTGTGCTAACTGTTTTAAAGGAAGCTTGGACACTGCCTTTAAAATTGGGGGGAGGCATGAAGATTTTCATCTCACTGACATGGGTCCTGAAATGTTCAGAGTGGTTTCTTTGTAGAACATACCTTATGAGGTATTACCATTGATACTTTACTTTGATGAGCCTAAAATTATGAATCTTTTCATCTTAAGACTCATATATTAACAAAAAGAAAAGCAACATACACAACACACAGTGTGAAAAGTGACAGCTTAATAAATAACCTATTTATCCTGTATAATTTTCACAGCGCCTAATTATATCACTTTCTGATCAAAGATGGCAAATAATCTCTATTTTCTTTAGCACTCTGTTTACATAACAGGTGTTTTAGTAACTCCACTGCTTTTAATTCACTAAAGACATTTCCTTGGACACTAGTTTGACCATCTGTACATAATGCTCTAATGATCTTATTTTATTTGCATGACATTTCAAGCTACTTAAGGGCTTATCCCTAAAATTTGGAAAGCACCTACATTAAACTTCTGCCAACTGGAAGCATAAACAAAGATAGCAATTGATCAACTGAAATATCCTTAAAGCCATGTGCAAAGAAAATTAAATTAAGGGTGTTGGACTGACTTTATATTTAGATTTAAAGTTTTTATAATTACAGAAGACTCAGAATATTCAGTTGATGAATTTTGCAAGTCTGAGGGCATCTGAGCAGGCAGAGAGGTTATCCACATTGTAAGAACAACTGAGATGGTGGTTCTAAATAGGGTTCTAAACATATCAAGGAAGATGTAAGTGGTCATAAAGTATTATATCCCAGTGATAGCTAGTGTTATTTTCTCCAAAAGTAAAGAAAGGAACTGCTAGATTTAAGAATTGGAATTTTAAAGATAGTTTAAATTTAGACTAATATTATCCATCATGTTCTTTTAATGTTTAGAACCCATGCATACTGTTGTAAAAAATTTTTTTGGGTGAATTTTATGATTTTTCTTGAAATTTCAGGTGAAAGCATGGTCTTGTGGGGTTTAGGAATGTTAAAATCTGTGCCAAGAACCTCCAGTGAGGGAAGCAGAATTACAAAATAATGCATGTCAGTCTATATTTTTCTCTCCTAGCAGAGCCTGATTTGAATCTTTTACACGTATATGTTTGTTTGTCTTGTAGTTTTAGTGTTTGAGTGAAACAGCACATCAACGACTTTTGACTAAGCATGTCAGTTATCTAATATGTATGCTTAATTATTGTTGGGATAATCTATATATTAAGGAGAAATGGTTTTAAGTATAACTGTGATGAGGTTTAACCTATGGCTTTATGTCTAATGATGTTTATTTTAAGGATTCCTTTTTTGTTAATTTAAAAATTTTTTATACTTGTTCTTGGCATGTATTTTCTTTGGACTGACAAAGTCTCTTAATGGATTGTTGTTTAATGGCTTTGAAGACTAATAGTACATTTTGTCACTTACTAGAATTGCTATTGCAGATTTTTTTCTGGTTTAATTCTTTTTCATTTTTTTTTAACCTTGATGCATTATCTGTACTTGATGGTGAAGTGTATTCTTTGAAGTGAGCACACAGATAGATTCTGATTTCTAATCCAATCTACTGCTTTGTATTTTACTATTTGGTAAATTAGAACATAATTATTAGGTAATTATTAACAAATATGTAATAATTCTTTCATTTTGCTTATTTTATGTATTTTCAAAGATTCCTTTTGGTGAAATTTCAGAGTATCATCTTGTGGTGATATCTTGCATTTAGTATTCCCATTTTTCAGTTTAAAAAAGTCTACCTAGTATCCCTCTGTCAGCCAGCCTAAAGGTCATAAATTCCTTTAGCTTATTCTTATAGTGAGAACTTTTTATTTCCCTTTCACTTCTGAAACAACTTTATTGGATATTATATTCTGGGTTAACAGCAGATATGATCTTTCACAAATTGGGGTTCAATTCTTTGTGACATACTGGTATAGATTTTTTTATATAATATAGGTAGTCATTGTCGGGTTGTACAAACATTAAAATCATCAAAAAAAGTCAGTGTGAGAATACATTTTAGTTGTATTATCAAAACAGGATAGCATGTTTTTCTTCTTTTAATTCTAATTGTTAAAATGTTATAGAGTAGATGAATTTTGATGTAATTTTTTATTATTATTATTATCATATTTTTATTTATTTAAAAAGAAAACAAAATATCTCTTTTCATTATACCTACCAGTTCAAGTTCCCCCTCCCTCCCCTCTTCCCCTCCCATCCCACACCCATCCAATCCTCAGAGAGGATAAGGCGCATTGATTGCTTCAGGGAAGGTCCAAGGCCTTCCCTACTATATATAGGCTGAGCAAGGTATCATCCACAGAGAATAGGTTCCCAATATATGCATTAGGGATAAATTCTGGTGTCACTGCCAGTGGCCTCTCAGTCTACCCCAGCCATGCACTGTCAATCACATTCATAGGGACTAGTCTGGTTCTATGATGGTTCCTTTCCAGTTTGGCTGGAGTTGGTGGGCTCCCCTTAGCTCAGGTAGACTGTTTCAGTGTGTATACCCAGCATGGTCTTGACCTCTTTGTTCATATTCTCATTCCTACCATTCTTTACTTGGACTTTGGAGCTCAGTCCAGCGCTCCTATATGGGTCTCTGTCTCTGTTTTCATTAGTTTCTGGATGAAGGTACTACTTTTGGGCATATGCACAAAAGATGCTCGATCATACTGCAAAGGCAACTGTTCAACTATGTTCATAGCAGTATTATTTGTAATAGCCAGAAACTGGAAACAACCTAGATGCCCCTCAACCAAAGAAAGGATTAAGAAAATGTAGCATATTTACACAGTAGAGTACTACTCATTGGTAAAAAAACAATGACATCTTGAATTTTTGCATGCAAATGGATGAAATTAGAAAATCTACAAAATTGGAAAATAAGAGAGCAAACTCAAAATAGTAATTTTTTAAATCTTATCAAAGCCAGCTTCCAGTGACACATCTCTTTTAAAAAGACCTCTTGTGGTGTTCCAGCCCAGATATCTTCACCAACTGTTGACCAAATATTCAAACATGTAAGTCTATGGGAATCATTTTCTTTCAAACTACCACAGAGGCATTTAACAAATTGACAAATATCTGGAAAAATAATATTAAAATTTTAAGGTATCCTTATTAACATAGAAAACCAAATGACCAAAATTAACTAATAGTTAATTTTCCCCTAATGAAGTTTGTGGAGATGAATATTATGCATAATCTGAAGTTCCTAGTAGAAAATATCTATAATTTCCTTATTTTAGTTTGATTTGGAAAAATCCAAGAAATTTGTTGACAATTTGAACTAATCTTACCCTTATATATATATTGGGATGATGGTATCAAAATATATCAGCAAATCAGAAATTAGCCAAGTGATAATTGAAATTAATCTATTAAATTTATTTTGGAAATATAAAGTATTTAGGCTTATATGGTTTGGCTATAGCTAATATGAATCTACTGATGTGGTACCTGTTACATAAATTCTCTTCTTGATATGGAATACTGTTACGCTGAAACACAAATTAGAGTCTTTGCTTTTTAGTCAACAATCCTGATTAGTCAACAATCTCTTAATGGTTGCTTTGTCATCTTTCTCATACTTCTTTTTTTTTTTTGAGATTGCAATATAAACAGAACAAAATCACTTCTTTCTTCTTTTTTCTCCTTCTAAATACTGGCATATACCCCATCCCACCCTCTAAATTTGTACCTCTTTCTATATCATATAATGTTACATATGTGTGTATTTTCAGAACTGACCATTTGAGCTGGACAATCAGTTGGGAAGTTTCTGAGGAAAACTTTTCAATTGCTGTAGTTCTTTGTATAGGGTTGAAGATCCATGGCTGTTTCCCTCTCGGTTTTGCACATCTATTGTTGACATTCTTTTTCATCTCACATTTGGGTAGTCACCTTTTTATAACCTTTTATAACTTGTAACTGGAGGTGAAAAGAGTGACACTCATTCACACTTGGAGCTTCTTAGCAATAAAGAAAATTAAATCCTATTAATACTAAATGTCACACTTTCAGCTACTGAAGGAATTGTTGTGTATGCTATACCATATCAAATGCACATAAGGCAACGTTTAAACTTTATCACTATAAACTAGTGTGCATACTTTCTGTGGTATTCGAGTACCCAGGTACTCAGTTGAACAGCAAAAAAAGACATTAATATAAGATTAAAAAATAAGTTTCTCTGTCTTTCTTTATCTTTGTGTGTGTGTTTTAGAGAGAGAGAGAGAGAGAGAGAGAGAGAGAGAGAGGTTCTACTACAGACCTTGTAACTTTAATACAAGGAAAAATGAATAACTTATAGTTGACCTAATAAATATTTAAAGGTTCATTTCCATTTTCCTCACCCAGTTACAATATTGCCCTAAGGAAATCTTCCCCTGTCTTAATTTTACCTGGAATTGTATTTGAGATAGTGCATTAATTGAAATAAATTAAATCAGAAGTGGAAGTTATGTCCATAATTCTTTACATCCAATAGAGCATGGTATTATCTTTGCCATAAGGTTTATTTTATGCTAACATTTAACGTTGAATATGTACACAGTAGATACTTAATATGTTTTTAATAAAATGCAATGTATTCTGCATTTGAAACATTCATTAGATCCACTAAGCCACTCTTTCTATGCCTCTATTATAGACAACTTCAAGCAAACAGAAAACAGGCAATTATGCCCTTTTTTAAATGAGGGCACTGATAGCTCCTATATTGGTGTTCTACGTAGTGAAGCAATTGTTAGTATCATTATTTAAAAAAAATGGTGATGCCCTCCCCTACCAAGACATATCCTCCAGTAAAAGAGGAATGATGTAGAAAAGAAAACAAGACGGGACAGTTAGTTGTCAGTTAAAAATACACAAAGCATTGTAAATTTTTAAAAAAGATGTTCAAGCATTATGTTTGAATTAATTACTGAACAAAGAAATGGCTTTTATACCTACATGCATATTTAGAGAAAGAAAAGAACTGAAGAGCAATTGTGCAATTATATGCAATTTTAGAGATAAAAATATGTCAAGAGCTAGTGCATTGCCAGAACAGCATTATCAAGAAAATCAACCAATTAAACTTGAAGACATTTTAGAAACTCAACGTAACTGTTCAGGTATTAGCAACAATGGCAGAGTTTTAAGGATTCTTTTTTCTATAAATAAAATCACTTAGTTTCATTTTATAATACACAAAATTAAAATTTGTAGATAATTGTATTAGAATGATCTCTCATGACTTCAAATACCCCTCTCACTCTCATGTTTTTACACCATTACTGATTTTGTTACTCTTTATAATTACTTTATAATCAACATTTCATTAATTATACAAGTATGGCTTGGTATTCAATGTGCAGTTCATGTTGAAATAAAAAAAAACACTCACTACCTTAGCACCCACATTACCATGTGTATATGTTATTTTCCTTAATTTGTTGGTCACTTTTAAAAATATTTAATTTATTAATGTTATTTAGAGTTATCTATGAAACTGTCAGCATTTGAATTTGAAATATTTTATTATGTTATTTTATAAAAATATTTTATTTAATTAATATAATTCATGCTTATATTTCTTGTGATGGATGATATGGTACTTTGCTTTTGGTAGGAAATACCTAGGAGAACACCTTTGGATGTGTCTCTGGTAAAATTCTACATACGACTAGATTATTAGGTCTCCAATTTAGTAAGGCAATTAATCTCAAATTGCACTTTTATTATGATGGTATTATTGAGAGGTAGGAGCTGGGACCTAATTGTAGGATGTATATCACCGAGTTATTCCTGTACCCTTTAAAATGCCCTCTCTTGTCTTTTTGCTAGTTAAGAATACCTTCTGCATCACATTTTTTAAAAACATTATAATATTCTATCTAAACCCATGAAATCAAGCGACTATGTACTGAAAATGTCATCATTCCTCTCTTGTTTCTTGGTCTCAGCTATGCAAATGTAACTTAATATAACTTAAAATACTCAGGGTCTTTCACAGTTCTAGATAATTTGTTCCTGGTGCTTTCATCCATTTGAGAAGAAAAACAGATCTCTAATTTGGCTTAATTGTAATCTTTCTGTGTGGAAAGATCATTGTTTCCAGAAAGCAATGGTCACTGAATCCCACACACATTCTGTTATCTAACCATATTAAATGCTTATGAGAAAAAATCTTTTGAGACAAATCTCTAGATGATCACATACTTTTCTTCTCATGAGAACCACATTTCAATCTGAAATTGGTGATTTTGTTTGGCCTTAAATTTGAGCAAATTTGCAAAACATAAACATAGCCTTCAGTTAATACAAGCATATAATTTATTTGCCTTGACCATATGCACTTACAACTACCCTTTCTGTCCCTCTCCCATTAGTGCTGACCCTCTTCCTGTTCCCAACTATCTGCCACCTTTATTCCACTTGTCCTGCTTTCCAATTTTTGTGACCCAATGACTTTCATTACAATTTCTTTCAAGAAATTGGGGGAAGCATAATCAATAATATTTTAGTTATATTGCGGTATCAATGAAGAAAATATCTGTCCATCCACTACTAATTATTAGCTGCCTATAGAGCCTTAGGGTGGGAAGAAAGTTGTCAGTTCCATCCCTTCCATGACAGGATGTTGGCAGTCAGAATTATACTGATATTGTGCAGGTAAACACAACTGGTGTATTTCCAGAGTACAATAACAAAGCCATGCATGTGCGCGCACACATACACACACATACACACACACACACACACACACACACACAGAGAGAGAGAGAGAGAGAAACCAGTGTCTCACAGCATTCCACATCTTACTCTAGGTTTTAATATTTTCTCTGCCCCCTCCCCCCTCTTCTTTGGTGGTCAATAAGCCTTGAAGGAAGCCATATAGATATTCCATTTAGGGATTGGCACTTAACATTTGCATAATCTAATAATTTTGACCAGTTTGAATCTCTGCAGCTACTCTATTCCTCTACACAAAGATGTCTCTCTTCAAAGGTGATATCAGATAGTGGGTAAACACAACTATTTACAGGCACATTTGGCAGGTATTTCATGTCAACTTAGCAAAATAAAGCAATTGATTTTATACTAGGGTAAGTGACCTCCAAAACCATTAACTTCTGGCACAGTTTTCTGTATCAGATATAAAGTACCTGCTGTGGATCATGTCACAGATCCAATCAGAATGTGGGTGTTTATCCTAATAACAAACTTACCCCTATTGCATCAGTGGGCATGTATGATGGACAGCTGAGTAAGACTATTGATACAATTTCCCACCAACAGCCTGCATTTCCCACTTGTTCTATAAAGACTAATGCACAGGGAAGAAGCTGTTAGCTCAGTTGAAGTTTGATGTTTTCTTCTCTTAATGATAGAGTACCCCGTGTCTTTAGTTACAAGGGCTAATGTTCTGGTTGGTAAGTAACTGTGTTGGCAAACATCAGTATTGTTTTCAGTGCCTATGGAACTTAATTGATCAGCAAATTAAAGGGAGTTTTCTCAGCCCTGACTCTGGGACTTTCATTTAGTGGCCCATAACTTCTGCAGTAGTGGTTGGTGTAGGACAATTCAGGGCCAACCTCAATTTTTCTGGGTAAAAATTGATTTACTAATATAACCTCTTATAAACATGGATCAAGTTTCATTCATTTAACATTTCCTTTATGTCAGCTGAAAGACTCTTTGATTAAAAATGACTTTTATCTTTAAATGTTATAAAATAAGTGATTTTTAAAGAAACATTTAAAGTCTTTTCCATTCATCATTTATATTTTTCTAATATCATTGGTAAGAATAAATTGTGTTCCTTCAAAATTCCTAATTCTGCAAACAGAAATTAGAATCTTTACCTCCAGAATAAATGGGATGTAAATTTAAAGTGCTTTAGTCATATGGTTTCCTGAACTGATTAATATTTTTCCTGAGATTCCTGTTTATGATGAATTCCACAATCTCAAAGCTAAGACATATGTAATAGGTTAATGGTTCTGACAATGAAGAAACATATTCTGTTCCTCATGATTGAATATCATCATAAGAATTACAGCTAGGGCATAGCTTCTACCCATATAGCTTGGTACAAAATTGACTGTGCTAGAAAGACTTCCTCTTGGCAAGAGTTTCTTTGAACTGCTTGTTTAGTCATCATGAGCTGAGAGTTTCCTAGTCTATACTTTGCTCATGATGCTTCAATCTCCTTGATGCAAGAAAGCCCATCTCAGAAAGAACAGAATCTCTTTTAGAGACTCCCTCCTAATCCAGCCTCCCATGTACATCACTCTTTTTCTAAATTTATTTATATATTTATTTTTCTCTCATATATCACATTCTGATACAGTTTTCCCTTCCTCCTCTCCTCCTCGTCCCTCCCCCCAAGAACCCCTCTCCTCAGATGCCATTCTTTATAATGAAAACTTCCTCACAAGAGTGGGTAGTTGGAACATCCCTAATATCTGTTGCTTAGTCTTGTTTCTTTAGTAGTCAGACTCTTTTTGGTGTTAATTACTGATAGTTTCTTTACTTATTATTTTATTTCTTACTTCATATGAAAAATTATTAAGTAAAATACCATATTCTAGATTTAAAACCTTTAAGAATACAAAGTTCTTCACTGCAATGTATTATTAAAAACAATATCAAGAAATACTGGTCCTGTTAACAATAGTGGCATCATTACTGATTTTATTTGTGAAAGGTATTTGAGCCACAAAAGTTGACTTTCATGTGATTAAAAAAAGATCAGAAATTAGGTGGAAAGAAGAAGGGGGTGATATGAGAGGTACTGAGGAAGGGAAACTGAACAGCAAGAACCATTATTTTAATATATTTTGTAATATAACATGGCTTCATTTTAATAATAGCCAAAATGTCCAGCTTTATTACCATAAACCTAATTAAAGCGGAGAAATCTTCTTTTTCTTAAATAGGATAAAATTTTCTGCATATTTTCTTTTGTTTCATAAGCAATATTCTAATGAATGAAACACTGAAAATCTTTTGTGAGAAAAATATGGCAGATAGATGGATTACCCCTCTGTAAATGGACACAGCTATTTTCACCTATATAGTGGTACTTTCAATCATGAAAGTACTCCAGAAACTACCTGTTTATATAAACTACATTGTTATTCTTGGAACACAAAGCACTTATTTGAAAATCTTATTTGGATGATATAATTCTTGGTTATTTCAATGAAATCTTACATAATGCATATTAGTTAAACCATTTATAAGCTTTCATTTTATTGTGATATAGTTTTATAACTTTTTTTCTTGATTCTTTGATAATTTCATATTTTGTATTTGAATATTTTCAATGGTTAACTCCCCCATTTCCTTTCAGATACATACCCATTCCAGACCCAGCCAACTTTGTGTCTTCATCTTACAATAACATATCAAGTACCATTAGTACTGCCTATATATGCTTAGGTGTATGGTTATCCATTAAAGCATGTTGGGCCTACCAGGAGCTACACCCTTAAGGAAGACAGTTTCTTCCTCCCCCAGAAGTTATTAATTTCCAGTCAGCTTATTAATGAGGAGTGGGGTTCTGCCTTTTTCCTTCTCAAAGCTGGAATTTTGTCTGGTTTGAGTTTGTGCAGATCTTGAGCTGTGAAAACTGCTGTTTGTTCATATATACAATTGCCCAGTGTTTCCAGAAACCAGTTTCCCTACAGTCACCCACAAGCTTTGGCTCTTACAATCTTATAGTCCTCTTTTCTGAAATGATCCTTGATCCTTGATCCTTGTGGGGATGGGTCTGTGATATAGATGCCTGAATTAGACCTGACCATTCTGCACCTTGATTAGTTTTGAATCTCTGTATTAACTGCCATTTATTGCAAACAAAAATTTCTCTTATGAGTTCTAAAAGATGTATCAATCCAAGGATATAAAGATAAATCATTAGAGTTGACTCAACACAATATCCTATCAGTAGAATAATAGTAGTATGTTATCTTTCTATCCACATGTTTTTAGTTCTAATAACTAGACAGTATTTGGTTTCTGTTTCTATAGTGAGCCCTACATCCAATCAAAATGTGATTGGTTACTCTCATCTAATTTATGGCATAACTGCATCAGTGAGCATATATTGCTGGGAAGTATGTTATTGTAGATCACAAGGTTCACAGCTAGGTAAGACTGATGATAACTTCCTCCAGTAGCATATATTCCACATTCCAGCACTATGCAATCTAATCAGTCCTTCTATTTTATTTCCAACTTAATATCTTCTTATTCAATGATACAAGCATGTGCTATCTTCAGTAGTAGATAAAAGTACAGAAAAAATGTGGTGTATTTTTTAAAATTATTTGCAGGTGTTTAGTGGAAACATGTCTGTCTCAGCATCAATTTATGACTCCCTATTCTAATATCCCAATTCGAATCATAATAGACATATTAAATCAATTTAATTTCTGAAATATAATAAATTTAAATATAGAAGGTAATGTGAACAAATTTATACTCTTTTACTCTACATATCCATTTGGGGATATGCATTTATCTGTATTTATATTATATTCTAATATGAGTGGGAATAAAGCAATTTATGGCATAGCTATTTATAATATTTTTCAATACTAAAAATGAATGACATTTGCACTTCATAATACTGGGGCTTTAGTCTATTTTATTTTGTGATGGATATTTCTATAACTCCTCCAGAAATTAATATTAAAATATGGTAGCAAAATAAGCAATATCATAACATTATCAGTTCCATACTATGAACGACTAAAGTTAAAAATCATATCAATGGTTATAGAACTATTTCATAATTTGACAGTATCTTACCTTTTGCTAACAAATTTTCATTGGGAGCACTTTAGGATGAATTGGGTGTTTGTGATTTAAACAATTTAGTGTAAAGTAACTTATTAGACATAGTAAAAATGTCCAGTTAACCTTTTCTTTAAGTGCAAATATTAGGTGGCAATCGGAAAACGCATAAACTATTTTAATATGAATATTATATTAACATTTGGCTTCAATGAAAATCGCCTGAACACTAACATAAATAAATTTCATCACACTATACCCAGCTTTAGAAATATATAAAGTTCGAAGCATATAAACACTCATGT
This sequence comes from Microtus obscurus, assembly GCA_963919715.1. NCBI lineage: Eukaryota > Metazoa > Chordata > Mammalia > Rodentia > Cricetidae > Microtus > Microtus obscurus. Next base: position 21,040,133 of record CAWTZC010000015.1, on the reverse strand, counting down.
AAAACACCAACAGAGCTAAGCCATCTTAATAATGTTTCCTGTGGTGCATCACCCTCAAGTAGTCAGTAACATTACTCTAGCACATTCAAAATCAATCAGCAAAATCTCAACTGATGCCTGCTGGTTTATTTATAAATTCTTCCAATAATGTGACTCTTTGGATGAAAGAAAAGTGAAAAATACACACTTGTAAAGCTCTCAAAGATGTGACAACTTTTGGTAATTTGTACAGAGTTATCTCTGAGGCTCCTTTTTGAAAAGAAATGGTCTTTCTGAACTAACTAAATTGGCATTTTGTCACAACAATTACTTGATTTTCATTCTTTTTTTCATGCTTAGACTCTGATGTGTGATTGATCTGGAGATGTGCTTAAATCTCTGCATGTTACCTTCTATCTTGTCACATTAACACACAGTATGGACTTAAGTAAACTAAGTGCAAAGTGCAAAAATCAATAACTTTTTTTTGCAAAGGTTTATTTTATGAGACAGGCATCATTAAGCCCTGGTGGAACAGTCAGGACCATTACTAAATCACAAGTAACTGAAGTTAGACAACAGCAGGAATAAAATTTATCTTTATACTTAACTACTAGGTTAAGACATTGAAGAAAGAAATTGAAGAGGATACCAGAAAATGGAAGGACCTCCCTTGCTCTTGGATTGGGAGGATCAACATAGTAAAAATGGCAATTCTACCAAAGGCAATTTATAGATTCAATGCAATTCCCATCAAGGTCCCATCAAAATTCTTCATAGACCTTGAGAGGACAATAATCAATTTTATATGGAAATACAAAAAAAAAAAAAAACAGGATAGCCAAAACAATCTATACAATAAAGGAACTTCTGGAGGCATTACCATTCCTGACTTCAAACTCTATTACAGAGCTACAGTAATGAAAACAGTGTGGTACTGGCAAAAAAAACAGAGAAGTCGACCAATGGAATCGCATAGAAGACCCGAATTTTAACCCACAAACATATGATCACCTCATTTTCGATAAAGGAGCTAAAAGTATACAATGGAAGAAAGAAAGCGTCTTCAACAAATGGTGCTGGCACAACTGGATGTCAACCTGTAGAAGAATGAAAATAGACCCATATCTATCACCATGCACAAAACTCAAGTCCAAATGTATCAAAGACCTCAATATCAGTCCGAACACACTGAACCTGATAGAAGAGAAAGTGGGAAGTACCCTACAACAGATGGGCACAGGAGATCGCTTCCTATGTATAACCCCAGCAGCACAGACAATAAGGGCAACACTGAATAAATGGGACCTACTAAAACTGAGAAGCTTCTGTAAGGCAAAGGACACTGTCACTAAGAAAAAAGGCAACCTACTGACTGAGAGAAGATCTTCACCAACCCCGCAACAGACAAAGATCTGCTCTCCAAAATATATAGAGAACTCAAGAAACTATACTTTAAAATGCTAATTAACCCAATTAAAAAATGGGGCACTGAACTGAACAGAGAATTCTCAACAGAAGAAGTTCAAATGGCCAAAAGACACTTAAGGTCATGTTCAACCTCCTTAGCAATCAGGGAAATGCAAATCAAAACAACATTGAGATATCATCTTACACCTGTCAGAATGACTAAAGTCAAAAACACCAATGATAGCCTTTGCTGGAGAGGCTGTGGAGGAAGGGGTGGGAATGCACTCTTGTGCAACCACTTTGGAAAGCAGAGTGGCGGTTTCTTTGGAAATTCGGGATCAACCTACCCATGGACCCAGCAATACCACTCTTGTGAATATACCCAAGAGATGCCCTATCATATGACAAAAGCATTTGTTCAACTATGTTCATAACAGTATTTTTTGTAATAGCCAGAACCTGGAAACAACCTAGATGCCCTTCAATGGAAGAATGGATGAAGAAAGTGTGGAATATATACACATTAGAATACTACTCAGCGGTAAAAAACAATGACTTCTCGAATTTTGCATGCAAATGGATGGAAATAGAAAACACTATCCTGAGTGAGATAACCTAGACCCAAAAAGATGAACATGGGATGTACTCACTCATAATTGGTTTCTAGCCATAAATAACAGTCACGGAGTCTATAACTGGTGAACCTAAAGAAGCTAAATAAGAAGGTGAACCCAAGGAAAAACATATAATTATCCTCTTGGCTATGGGAAGTAGACAAAATTGCCGGGGAGAAAATTGGGATCTTAGGGGTGGGGTGGGATGGGGATAAGGGGGGATGGGGAGAGAAAAGTGAGAAGGGGAGGACTGGGGGATCTTGGGGAAACAGGATGACTGGGATAAAGGAAGGTTGAATAGGGGAGCACAGAAGCACAATTCTTAGTTAAGGGAGCCACCTTAGGGTTGGCAAGAGACTTGAACCTAGAGTGGCTCCCAGGAGCCCAAGGCAATGTCCCCAGTTAGTTCCTTGGGCAGCTGAGGATAGGGAACCTGAAATGACCCTATCCTATAGCAATACTGACAAAAATATCTTGCATATCACCATAGAACCTTCATCTGGTGATGGATGGAGATAGAGACAGAGACCCACACTGGAGCACCAGACTGAGCACCCAAGGTCCCAATGAGGAGCGGAAGGAGGGAGAACATGTGTAAGGAAGTGGGACCACGAGGGGTGCACCCACCCACTGAGACAGTGGGGCTGATCTATTGGGAGCTCACCAAGGCCAGAAGGACTGTGACTGAAAAACCATGGGATAAAACCGGACTCTCTGAACATGGCGAACAATGAGGGCAGATGAGAAGCCAAGGACAATGGCACGGGGTTTTGATCCTACTTCATGTACTGGCTTTTTGGGAGCCTAGCCAGTTTGGATGTTCACCTTCCTAGACATGGACGGAGGGGGGAGGAAGGACCTTGGACTTTCCATAATGCAGGGAACCCTGACTGCTCTTTGGACAGGAGAGGGGGAGAGAGGTGTTGGGGGAGGGGAAGAAGGTTGAGAGTAGGGGGAGGGAAATGGGAGGCTGGGTGGAGGCGGAATTTTTTTTTCCTTTTATCAATAAAAAAAATTCTTTTTTTTTACATTTAACATTTTATTTTTATTTTATTTTATTTTTTTTTATTGGAAAAAAAAGAAATTTCTGCCTCCGCCCCGCCTCCCATTTTCCTCCCCCCTTCCCCCCACTCTTCCCCCTCCCTCTCAAGCCTGAAGAGCAGTCAGGGTTCCCTGCCCTGTGGAAAGTCCAAAGTCCTCCCCCCTCAATCCTGGTCTAGGAAGGTGAACATCCAAACTGGCTAGGCTCCCACAAAGCCAGAACATGAAGTAGGATCAAAACCCGGTGCCATGGTCCTTGGCTTTTCAGCAGCCCTCATTGTCCGCCAAATTCATAGAGTCCGGTTTTATCCCATGCTTTTTCAGTCAGAGTCGAGCTGGCCTTGGTGAGCTCCCAATGGATCGGCCCTACTGTCTCCGTGGGTGGGTGCACCCCTTGTGGTCCTGGCTTCTTTGCTCATATTCTCCCTCCTTCTGCTCCTCATTGGAACATTGGGAGCTCAGTCCGGTGTTCCAGTGTGGGTCTCTGTCTCTATCTCCATCCATCGCCAGATGAAGTTTTTATGGTGATATGCAAGATATTCATCAATATGGCTATAAGATAGGGTCATTTCAGGTTCCCTATCCTCAGCTGCCCCAGGAACTAACTGGGGACATCGCCTTGGGCCCCTGGAAGCCCCTCTAGGGCAAAGTCTCTTGCCAACCCTAAGATGGCTCCCTTAATTAAAATGTGTGCTTCCCTGCTCCCCTAACCAACCTTCCTTTATCCCAATCATCCCGTTTCCCAAAGTTCCCCCCAACCTCCCCTTCTCACATTTCTCTCCCCTTCTGCCCTTACCCCCATCCCACCACACCCCCAAGATCCCAATTTTTTGCCCGGCAATCTTGTCTACTTCCCATAAACAGGAGAATAGCTATATGTTTTTCATTGGGTTCACCTTCTTATTTAGTTTCTTTAGGATATCAAATTATAGACTCACTGACCTTTATTTATCTCTAGAAACCAACTATGAGTGAGTACATCCCATGTTCATCCTTTTGGGTCTGGGTTACCTCACTCAGGATAGTGTTTTCTATTTCCATCCATTTGCATGCAAAATTCGAGAAGTCATTGTTTTTTACCGCTGAGTAGTATTCTAATGTGTATATATTCCACACTTTCTTCATCCATTCTTCCATTGAAGGGCATCTAGGTTGTTTCCAGGTTCTGGCTGTTACAAATAATGCTGCTATGAACATAGTTGAACAAATGTCCTTGTCATATGATCGGGCATCTCTTGGGTTTATTCCCAAGAGTGGGATTGCTGGGTCCATGGGTAGGTTGATCCCGAATTTCCTGAGAAACCGTCACACTGCTTTCCAAAGTGGTTGATATCCAGTTGTGCCAGCACCATTTGTTGAAGATGCTTTCTTTCTTCCATTGTATACTTTTAGCTCCTTTATCGAAAATGAGGTGATCATATGTTTGTGGGTTAAAATTCGGGTCTTCTATGCGATTCCATTGGTCGACTTCTCTGTTTTTATGCCAGTACCACACTGTTTTCATTACTGTAGCTCTGTAATAGAGTTTGAAGTCAGGGATGGTAATGCCTCCAGAAGTTCCTTTATTGTATAGATTGTTTTGGCTATCCTGTTTTTTTTTTGTTTTTTCCATAATGTTGATTATTGTCCTCACAAGGTCAGTGAAGAATTTTGATGGAATCTTGATGGGGAGTGCATTGAATCTATAAATTGCCTTTGGTAGGATTGCCATTTTTACTATGTTGATCCTCCCAATCCAAGAGCAAGGGAGATCCTTCCATTTTCTGGTATTGTCTTCACTTTCTTTCTTCAATGCCTTAAAGTTCTTGTCAAATAGATCTTTCACTTCTTTAGTTAGAGTTACCCCGAGATATTTTATGCTGTTTGTGGCTATCGTGAAAGGTGATGTTTCTCTGATTTCCCTCTCTGCTTCCATATCCTTTGTGTATAGGAGGGCGACTGATTTTTTGGAGTTGATCTTGTATCCGGCCACATTACTAAAGGTGTTTATCAGCTGTAGGAGTTCTTTGGTGGAGTTTTTGGGGTCGCTTATGTACACTATCATATCATCTGCAAATAACAAAAGTTTAACTTCTTCCTTGCCAATTCGAATCCCCTTGATCCCCTTATGTTGTCTTATTGCTATTGGTAAAACTTCAAGCACTATATTGAAGAGGTATGGAGAGAGTGGACAGCCTTGTCGTGTTCCTGATTTAAGTGGGATGGCTTTGAGTTTCTCTCCGTTTAGTTTGATGTTAGCTGTCGGTTTGCTGTAAATAGCTTTTATTATATTTAGGTATGACCCTTGTACCCCTAATCTCTCCAAGACTTTTATCATAAGGGATGTTGAATTTTGTCAAAAACTTTTTCAGCATCTAATGAAATGATCATATGGTTTTTTTCTTTCAGATTATTTATATGATGGATTACATTGATAGATTTTTGTATGTTGAACCAGCCTTGCATCTCTGGGATGAAGCCTACTTGATCATAATGGATAATTTTCCTAATGTGTTCCTGGATTCGGTTTGCCAATATTTTGTTGAGGATTTTTGCGTCGATGTTCATGAGTGAGATTGGCCTGTAATTCTCTTTCTTGGTTGAGTCTTTGTGTGGTTTTGGTATCAGAGTGACTGTAGCTTCATAGAAGGAATTTGGCAATGACTCTTCTGTTTCTATGTTGTGAAATACCTTAAGGAGTACAGGTATTAGGTCTTCTTGGAAGTTCTGGTAGAATTCCGCATTGAAACCATCTGGTTGTGGGCTTTTTTTGGTAGGGAGGTTTTTGATAACACCTTCTAATTCTTTGCGACTGACAGGTCTATTTAGATTGTTCACCTGGTCCTGATTTAACTTTGGTATATGGTATTTATCTAAAAAAGTGTCCATTTCTTTTACATTTTCCAGTTTTGTGGCATACAGGCTTTTGTAGTAAGATGTAATGATTCTCTGAATTTCCTCTATGTCTATGGTTATGTCCCCCTTTTCATTTCTGATCTTATTAATTTGCATATTCTCTCTCTGCTGTTTGATTAATTTGGATAGGGGTTTATCAATCTTGTTGATTTTCTCTAGGAACCAGCTTTTTGTTTCATTGATTCTTTGGATTGTTTTCTGTGTTTCTATTTTGTTGATTTCAGCCCTCAGTTTGATTATTTCCAGTCTTCTACTCCTCTTAGGTGAGTCTGCTTCTTTTTTAGGTGAGTCTGCTTCTTTTTTTTTTTCTAGAGCATTCAGGTGGGCTGTTAGGTCTCCAATGTGTGCTTTCTCTGTTTTCTTTAAGTGGGCACTTAGGGCTATGAACTTTCCCCTTAGGACTGCTTTCATAGTGTCCCATAAGTTTGAGTACGTTGTTTCTTTATTTTCATTGAATTCAAGGAAGACTTTAATTTCTTTCTTTATTTTTTCTTTGATCCAGGTGTAAAAAATAAATTCTTAAAGAAAAAAAAACTTTATAAACATCCTGGGCTCCATGCTCTGGTTTTCTTTTTATTAAAGATGTCACTTGATATGGAAGAGGACAACAAACACTGTTACTATCACGTAGGTATGGAACAGACAGTAGAAAGTGGTTATGGTCTAAGCATGGAATGACTAAATATGCTTTAAATTAAAACACAGAGAATCAAATACTAGCTCGCGGTTAGAGTTAAATATGTTCAACATGTTGGTGAGGGAGTATCATAGTTAGAAACATCACACATTGATCTCAGGAATGAAAGAGGGTATTCTCATTAAGTTTTGAGAGATGTTCTCAAAAAAGTAAATGTCGTTTTATACAAGCTAGTCATTTCATATGTAATTATACACAAAATAGCATACAGTAAGTCCTCAAAAGTTTGCTCAAAGATCTCTAGAGATACTAAGTAGAGGAAAGAAGCCAATGTATATTATCTCATAAACTGATAATTGTGGTAAATTCAAAAACTAAGACAACATTCATTTATAATATTTAATACTGTATCAAAAGTAAAATAAAGTTTTATAACCAGACATAGTGGTACATTCTTTTAGGACCAACTACTCCAAACACTGGATCATGTGGAACGTGGAACACTTCAGTCCAAGAGGCTTAGGCCAATTTTATTAAAAGTCAATTTTTTTTTTTTTACAAATGTGGGTGCTATCTCCAGACCCAGTCATACCATTCTTGTCACATACCAAAAAGATCGTCAATCATACCACAAGGACCCTTGCTCAACTTTGTTCGTAGCAGCATTATTCTTAATAGCCAGAACCTGGATGCAACCTAGATGCCCCTCAACTAAAAATGGATAAAGAAAATGTGGTATGTTAACACAATGTAGTATTACTCAAAAGTAAAAATTAATAATATGATGAAATTTTCAGATAAACAGATGGAATTGGAAAAGAAAATCATCTGAGTAAGGTACCCCAGACCAAGAAAGATAAACACAGTATGTACTCAGTGATAAGTGGATATTAGTTGTAAAGTAAAAGATAACAAGGCTCTATTCCACAGCCCCAGAGAAGCTAGGTAACAAGGAGGATCCTAAAAGGGACATACGTGGGAAAATAGATAAGATCTTCTGGCTAATTGTGAGGTGGACGAGCAAGGTAAAATGAGGGGAGGGGTTGAGGGATTAGAACATGAGGGAACAGTATGGTTGAGTTGGAGGAAGAGCGGAGAGGAAGAGCAATGAAAGAGACATCTCAGTAGAGTGAGACATTATGGGTTAGGGAGAAACCCAGTGCTAGGAAAATTCCCATGAATCCACAAGGATGACGGCAGCTAAGACTCCAAGCAATAGTGGAGAGGGTGCCTGAACTGCTCTTCTCCCAAAATCAGTTTGGGATGTGTGATGACCCTAATTGTCATCACACAACCTTTATCCAGTAATTGTTGGAAGTAGTTGGAGAGATCCAAACACTGCACTGAGCATCTGGTGTTCAGTTGAAGAGAAGGAGGAGGGATTATATGATCAAATGCAGAGGGCAACATCATGATGGAGAAACCCACAGCTGACTTAACTAGTAGGAGCTCATAAACAATGAACTGAATCTTGGGGAGCCTGCATGGAAATTATTTAGGCCCTCTGAATGTGGGTGAGAGTTGCATGGGTTAGTCTGGGGGGGGTGGGCTGGTAATGGGACTAGGATTTATTCCTGGAACATAAACTGTCTTTTGCCTTTTGGGATTCTATTTCCTATGGCTGGATAACTTGCTCTGCCTTGATGTAGTTGGGAGGAACTTGGTCCTGCTTCAACTAGATATATCAGGCTTAGTTGACTCCCAATGGGAGGCCTTACCCTCTTTGAGGAGTGGATGGGGGGTTGCGGATAGGTTGAGGGAGCAGGAGAAGGGGGAAGACTGTGGTTGGTACGTAAAATGAATAAAAATGTCAAGGCAGGCGGATCTCTGTGAGTTCGAGACCAGCCTGGTCTACAGAGCTACTTCCAGGACAGGTTCCAAAGCCACAGAGAAACCCTGTCTCGAAAAACCCAAAAAAAAAAGTAAAATAAATGAAATTATAAAAAACACTCAAATGATCTCATATATATGTGAAAATTCATTCCTCACATAGATACAAATATTAAACTCTATATCTGAAATAGATCTGATTTCAACATTTTAGAGAAAGAATTATTTATCATATTCTACATGGAACATGGACTATAACAGAAATTGCTCACTAGCTCAGTATTCAAAGGCAGCTTAAGTGTTCTAGCTTAAAATAGAATAAAGAAGAAATACACATTGTTAAATCTATATATCTTTAGCAAAATTACTCTAATTTATGCTGAACTATTTCAGTTAACTAGCAGGATGATAGAGCTTTTATCAGCTTGGAAAAATACTATTAAAGAACAGAATCTACAACTGAAATCACAGGAAGGGGTGCAAAACTATACTCTATTTTCTGAGACTGTAACAAGCAAGGGTACCTCTCTAACACACTACAAAGTACTGAGTCAGGCATAGTATGCACATATGCAATCTCCTCACTTGAGAGATTGAGACAGAGGAATCATAACAAGTTCGAGATCAGCTTGAGTAGAGAATGAGAAAGGAAAATCAGAATATGATTGTAGTTAGAAACAGTCATTGAGTTAAGTACTCAGACCCAGAAAAAAACAAATGCTGCATGCATTCCTTTATTTTTGGATGGTAGGTTTGATTCTTCAGGCATGTGTGTTTCATTAGAAAATAAAAATAAAGCCTCCCAAGAATTTACATAGGGCAATTGTCTACGAAAATAAACTCAGTGAGTCAATAATATAAAAAATGCTGTATTGAATTCCTGGTCATAACAATATTATTAGCCAAAGTCATTATTTAATGTATTCCATAAATTAACACCTTTATTTTGAAATATAACATAGTATCATTTATACTAACATGATTTTAAAATTTAGACAATCAACAATAAGTATAAAATGTTTATGTGCAAAAAGGTAGAAAATCCCAGAGAGACTATGATGAATTATCTGTTGGAAGAATAAACACTAGCAAAATTTCAAATTTGCTGTATAATGTACAGATACTCCTCCTCCAATGACCCACCCCAAATATTAGAAACATATTTTATAAATGTTGACAATATAATTCTAAATATATTTCAAATATAATTTCATCTGAACTTAGTGAAAACCAGGCCACCATAGATATATTTTACTGAATAGAAAGAATAAAGTTGTATTTCTATCCTTCTGTAAGACTCTTTAGGAAGCTATAGTCCTAAACACATAATGGGTTTGGTGAGAGAAAAGGCACATATATTCATGGACCAGAACAAAGACCTGGTAGATAGAATCGCATCAAAAAATAATGGATCTATAACAAGATTAGTTATTTAGAGGGAAAAAACAGTTTTTACAACAAATGAAATACCAGAAAACGACATGCAACATGTGTGTGAACATGTTACTTAGTGATTTATACGCCTTGCAACAGAATTAAAATGTATTAATAAATTAAATATGTAAGTGAAGAATTAGAAATTTTACAGATATAAGAAGGAAAGCGAAGCTGTGCCTTCACAAATAATTTTTATGTGAAACCCCAAATACAATGTGAATGAAAGGTGAATGTTAAGTGTCTTTACTTATATTAGCAACCTCTGTCCAATAAGACACACCGTGAGAGATGAATGTAAAAATTAGTTGCATTTTCAGAAAACAATTCAAAATAAAATGATGAACGATGTGAGTTGGAATTATTAAAAAAACATTTTCAAAGACAAATATAAGGATTTTTTGAAAGAAATGTCGCAGAAAAAGACATATTTAGCCAAAAAGTTTATATCACAGATAAACACATGAAACTGTATAATTCCTTGCTCATTTGTCTTTGAGGCATCATAAAACTAGACAACTATGAGAGATCAGAGACACTGAAGTCTTTAACTGGTAAGCAAGTGTCAACTAAACCGCAAAACAGAGCCCTCTCTACTTCACTGTTGTCAGAATGCAAAAGCATCCAGAAATATTGGAATGTACTTAGGCAATTTCATACAAAACTGAGCATACACATTTCATGTGAGACATCAGTTTCATCCTAAAATATTTACTCAACAATAAAATAAACATGTTCACATGAACACTTTCAAGAGAGTGTTTTTAGTAGCTTCATTTATAACAGTCAAAACTCAAAAATTGGAATGCTTTCAAAACACGAATAAATTTAACTTTGATACAATCATCAGGGAAATGCTATTTGACAACAAAAGTAGGTAAGCTATTAAGCTAGAGCAAGATCTGGATAAATGAAGCTTAAATGCACTCAAAAATGCCATTCTGCCTGAAGTTCACAGACATGAGAAGGTTGAAGAGCTGAAGGACTGTGTGTGGATTTGCTGTGACTGAAAATATTTTGTATGATATTTAAAGAGAGAGTCGTGGCATAATGCTGTTTTCTGAACCTCCACACTTCCATAAGAAGGAGTGGACTAGAATGGAATGGAAAGTATCAGAAAAAGTTCAACTGTACATATGACCCTCAATGAAGAAGGTAGAGAAACAGTGTTAGGAGAGCTAGCTTTGCAAACAAACCTAAAGTACATTATTAAATGCAAAAATGCATATCTGATCACTGTACTTTGACTGATAGTTTCTCTTTTTCATGGGGACATTATTTAGTAATTCAAAGAACACTCTCTCTCTCTCTCTCTCTTTTCTCTGTGTGTGTGTGTGTGTGTGTGTGTGTGTGTGTGTGTGTGTGTGTGTGTTTAATGACATAGAAAATTGAACATACAGACAACTGTTTATTAGAATGACATCTCCTACCACTGGAGAGGGATAGTGCAGGTCAATATGGAAATGAGATGATATTTCCACAAGGGAGTGAACAGCTTTGAAGACATCAGTATAAATTTTTTATTCTACTCTATAACTGTCATCTCAGTTCGTTAAAGAAAATAAAATCTAACAAACACATAGTTAAGAAAATTCTCAGTAGACTTGAAGATTAATTAAAGAACTCCCTATGGTGAGATCCTAGAACAACACACCCCACAGACAAGGAAAGAAAGAGAAGCAGATGAGACCAAAGAAAACATGAATAAAGTATAGAGTTTATTTAAAATAGAAATCAATAGACAATTAAATATAATTTCATTCATGTTATTAAATAAATTACATATTTATCAATGAATAATTTTATTTCATGAAAGGATAATATCTTATAAACATTTCCTGTTTCCTACACACTGTGTCAGCAACACTTTGTTTATTATTGCTATATATCATATTTTCCAAATCTTGACTACAGAAATCCGTTTTCTGGTCACCACCTCTTGTTCTCCAATTAATTTTTATACTAAACCTCTTAGAATCATACAGAATTTTAAAATAGTGACTCTTCTGCTAGTGGTTAAAATTTGTGCCTGTCTCCCTCACTTCATTCTGGGGCTTTGATTAATTTGATCCTGTATGGGTCTTGTGTATGCTGTCACAGTTGCTGAGTTTGTATGTGCTCCTGCTCTTCAGTATCCAAATAAGCAGTTTTCTTGAAGCCATTCCTCACCTTCTGCCCTTACATTTTTACACGTTTGTTTCTTAAGGGGAGGCATGTAGTATGGATGTTCTACATGTTCAGAGCACTCCATAGTGGCTTACTCTGAAGTTTGGCCAGTTGAGGATCTCTGTGTAAATCTTTACCTAATGAAAAGAGTCTTCTATGATGAGTGCTAAGAGATGCACTAATCTGTGTCTATAGTGGCAAGCCATTAGAAACTAATTTAATATTATGCTCATTATGGGATTTTGACCCTGATGTGGGTTTCGTTCAATTCCAATTGCATTGCGTTGGGTGTGATTGAGGATTACTAGTTATATCACAAAGCACCTAATAGTATATAACTACTAGATCTAGATAATTGGTTTGTAACTTGAATACCAGATGAATACCAGGTTGATTTCTTCCTATTCTTGGATTTCAGAGTGTGATAGCTTTAATTCTAGTGTCTTAATAATCAGACTCTGGAAAGTAACCAAGAATATAGACAATAGCTTAATTATTGGGGAATCTATGGGAACTTATTGGTCAAAATGTCTAACAGAGGTGATCTATCCCTGATACTGAGACTTTTATTAGCAAGCTTGTGTTGTCTAGTTTATTTACCCCTGTTCTAGGGTAGTTCCACTAAATTATGTGTATAAACATTTATGCATGATTTTCATGAAACTTCCATACTAAGTGTTTAGAAAGCTTTTTAAAATATGGTTTTAGTGTTAATTATCCCTTGACTTATTCTCTCTTTCACCTTCAGACTCATATCTCCAACCCCATTTAATTCTTCTGGTCCCATTATTTCCTTTATTTCTTAACATCAAAATATCCGTGTCTACTTTTTAGAAAAACCTCCTCTCATCCATGTATCCTTAGTAGTTTCCTCACCTATATGGGCCTATCAAATGGTACACACATATCTAAATAGTCCAAACTAATATACTAATGTGTGATAAAACATTTGACTTTCCGGGTCGTGGGTACCTCAGTTAGTATGATTGTTTTGAGTTTCTTCATCTATTTAGCATTAAATTTTATAATTTAATTTTTCTTAACACCTGGACAATATTTCATTGTATATATGCCTCTCATTTTTAATATCTATTCATTAGTTGATGAACATCTAAGCTATTTCTATTTTATCAATATTGTGAATAAATCAGAAGAGATAATATCACTACAATAGGATATAGATTTTTTTTTATGTATGTCCTAGAGTGGTATAGTTGATCATGTGGCAAACCTTGGTCCAAATTTTTGGTAAACGTCACTCATTTCATCATAACTTCACCACTGTGCATTCAAACTAGAAGGGAATAAGTGAGCTATGAGCATTTAAAACCAGCTTGGAGATAGAGTCGGTTTCCCTTGGTAGTGTGATAGCCGGAAGATTGATCAGATTCCAGGACAAATCCCCCCCACAAGAATAGTTAGATAACACAAATTAAACTTGATGGATTTACTTAAAACAAAACAGCAACAGCAGAAAAAGAAGGAGGTGAATGTAATCAAGGCACAATGAGAAAAGTCTCAAATAATTAATAAACACACTTTCTCTGCAATGGGGAGGATCTGAATTCCTTTCCCCGGGACTCAGATAACAACCATGTGAGTGTGCTAGACCACCTGTAGTCCCAAGACACTGAAAGTGCAGAGAGGTCACCCACAAATAAAGTTTGTGTGCCAGACTAGATCAAATGGCAAGTTTCAGGTTCAAGAGAAACCTTGCCTCAATATAAAAGTAGTTTATTGAGAAAAGTCACTGACATCTACCTCCGTTCCCATGTGCACTCTTATATGGCTTCACATTCATCCAAATCCACATGTTTTCATACACATACAAATATGCATGCACAATTGCAAATATCAAAGAAAATATCATTTTTGTAACATGTGTCATCAAAATTTGAAACTAGGTAAATTAATTCGATGAAGAATACAATGTCCCTGTCCCAAAAAACAAAAAATAGCAAAAATAGAAAAGAAAGTACCTAGATTATATAATATACTATTTGCTTATTTGATTTCCCTAACCCTAGGTGCACTATATTTTAATATATGCATATCTAAACTGCAACAGTCTTTATTTTCATTGATGATTCATACATATATTCTAAAATAAAGACTGGAGATATCAGTACTTAGTGTATTTGCCCTATGAACATTTATATTACCATTACACTATGTAACTGAACTAATTATATATACACATGTAATATGTCATATATGATATATATATGTGTGTGTGTGTGTGTGTATATAAAGTAATTCATTAAAGTGGCTTACAGGCAGTAGTCCAAATAGTCTAAGAATGGCTTCTGATAGAATGTATAAAATCAAAAAAATTCTAGTCCACAGGACTGAATATCTCAGTTACTCTTCAATATATGTAAGAATAATTAAGAAGAAGGTTCTAATACCAGTGAAAGAGTGCTACAAAAGCAGGACACATAAAACTTGTTGGTGAGAATGAGTTCAAGGAGGCAAAAAGCAAAAGCCTTTTTTCCATATCCTTAATGTTGCCCAGATTTAGAGTGAATCTTTTCATCTAAAATGTTCTGGACTTAAGATGGTTTTTTCCTAGCTTCTATAACTCCATTAACTAAAAGTCCTTCACATATGTATCTAGATACTTGTGTCTTCAGTTAATTTCAGAATGTAGTCAAATTGGCAACCAAAAACATCCACTAAAAGTATATTGACAAAATTATTATTTAACAAAAAAACACACATATGTTCTCCTGAAACACCTATTATCTCCTCACCTGTGGGCTTTGAGGAGAATTAGAGCATCATCCATGAAATCCCTCCAGTGGAGCAGATAGATCTCAAATTCAATCAGAAGATGGTTGGTTACCTCCATAACCATCATGCCACTTATCTATAAGTATATAAAACTTATCTGAAAAATCGGTATTGGAGCTTGTACCATGAAGAATTCAGAGCCTTGTAAGAATATTGATGTTAAACCCTCTACTCTACTACATCCTTTATAGTGCCTCTGAAAATTATGAAAACTATTCAGAAAAGGGTTCAGTGTGTTGTTGATTTCCTACATCCAACATTTATCGCACCTCTGGAAATAGGGTCTTATCATTTAGTAACTGTGGGTATACTAGAATGCAATAACCAGTACAGTTTTTTGTGCCTCTGGGAACTCTTTGACAAATAACTCCTTGGAAGTGTTCTGTTCTGCCAATTATATTTTTGTTAAAGAACCCATGTATTCTTAGAGTAACCTTGCCAAACAGTACAAGATACTCCAGAAAAAAAAACATCAATTTTATTATTTTACAACATTTTAATCATCCTACAAAGCAGTCCATTGTCATAGGGCTTAGTTTTATATCCTTAATTTTGGTTAACCGACCCTTTATCCGCTGTTCTTCCTTCTGTATATATAAACACTTTAAATTTTTACTCAATACTATTTCATTCCTTATATTTTCCTGAAACCTCTATTCTATTATTTCTCCTAATTCACTTTGGTTGCAAGACCATAGATTTCCATACAACCTTTTAAAAATACAGTGTTCATTTTGGATTAACTGTCCTAAATAAGTTTTGATATGGAAAGCTTTTGTATAGGATTGAAACACATCTCAATGGTAGAAATTATAGTATAACAGAAATTCACAGTCAAGCATATGGAAGAGGACATTACAAAATAAGAGAGGTATGTTGTGGGAGTATGAAATGGTAAAAAAGGTAATTTAGGGAAAATGGGCACGATGATTTTAACATAGTTTCCATTGCTGGTCTGAGATGTAATGTTTTTCTTTGGTGAACTTCAGCTTACCCCAAACCATTAGGCTAATATTATACCTAAGAACTATTTTACAGAATTGCCAAGAAATTGAAAGTTAAGAGGATAGAAAGTAAGATAGGTCTTGTAGTAATGATTATTTGAATTTTAAAACTGAAGACATTAAAATAAAATGCCAATGTTCTAATGGTAAATTTGGGATATTTCATTTTTCTCAAATCATTGGCTATTAGAATGTGTCCTAATAGTTTAACCAATGTCAAATGGGAAGAGACAAAATTTTGCTTAATGGGGATTCATTCCATGCTACCAAGCAATGCATGTAATGTGCATTTGTATTCTATTGCCACACTAATTTTAGTACCACGAAGATATTTCGCTCTAAGCTCAAAGTAAATTTGATAAGTTCCCCACAGTATTTTAAAATTATATATTTGAGTGAAATCATAAAGTATTTGTCAAAAAGATACTTCTAATGCTTTTTTTAACCTTCCATTTGCTCATTGTGCATGATGAACATAATATGTCTTCTTGACATGGATGACTGATGTTCATAATTCTATTCATAATGTGTCATTTATTCCAAACATATAAGTTAATATTATAGAAAGTACCTGTTAATAAAATTTATTTTCAGAGTCAGTTCTTAAGGCATAATTCATTAAAGGGGAATATAAGATTTGGATAACAGCCCAAGCTCAATATAACTAAAGATTCAATAACTTTTCACAGTATGTGTCAAAAGTCATTATGATAATTACACCCAAGGGTCATCAGATCACTACCCACTGTTTTCACAAACAATGCCTTGTACTGTATTTGGAAAATAACACAATATAGCCATCATAGCTAATCAATTCCATAATCTAAATATAGTTTGGCATTTTCATATCCTTGAGACTTTGGCTATCTATGGACTTTGTGAACTACTTTTAATCTTACATATCTTTTCCATATTTAATGCAATTTTATTGTTAGAACATTAATATGTAAAATACATTTTATTCTTATTTGTTATCAGTTCTTACTTCAAAATTATTGCTTTATTTTAAAAGAAATCTAAAGGTGGCACTTCTGAATACTTGTCTAAAGCATTCAGGTTGTTTTTAAAGTAAATGACCAGATTTAGATTTAGATCAGATTTGTAGCTACACTATCCAACCTAATAACTGAAAATATTTCATTGCCACATATGTAATTAAGATCCCAAATTTGTCCAAGACTATGTTTGTGGAGAATTTAACACATGCTTGGAACTAAGAATGTTGAAAATATGGTTGAAAGTGTTTTCTCTGGATACAACTGATGGCTATGAGAAGAGGAAGGTAACTTGGGATATTAAATACAGTTTCACAAACTCAATTTTTAAAGCTTCAAGGAATAAAGTATTTCTGAACACAATGAAAGAAAAGTTTAAGGTAACTGGGCCATAACCATATGTATTCATGGCTGAACCAGAATGAAATTGTTTCAAATTACAATTCAATAAAAATGAACAAAAATTGAAACTTTATTCTCATATTTTTGATGATAAAAGTAACTTGTCTCATCTGTGTAATGTGTATCTTCTTAGAATCTACATCACAGCAGTCAAATGTTTATATATATATATGCATATATATGCATGAGAAACACTGGCTTTGTGGGAGCCTAGGCAGTTTGGATGCTCACCTTACTAGACCTGGATGGAGGTGGGTGGTCCTTGGACTTCCCACAGGGCAGGGAACCCTGATTGCTCTTTGGGATGATGAGGGAGGGGGACTTGATTCGGGGAGAGGGAGGGAAATGGGAGGCAGTGTCGGGGAAGAGAGAGAAATCTTTAATAAGTAAATAAATAAATGTAAAAAAATTGATCCTTTATCTGAGGCATTAAGGTATTGTGGGAACATTAAAGAGCTCCCTATGGAGATATTATGCCATTTGGAGAATAGTAGTGAAGCCTGCTATTGAGTGAAAGAGTCATCAGTGGTCAGTATCTTAATCACAATCCAAAATTGTAGCTCAGCTACTTGGGAATGGAGCTCAATTAGTAGAGTGATTGACTAGCATGTACCCAGCACAGATTTCTGTCACCAGCATAACATACACTTGGGGTGGATTACTCATGTCTGCATTGCCAACACTATGATGTTAGAGACAAGAGGATAAAAGGCTCAAGGTCATCCTTGGAACATAAGGAATTCAAGACATTCATGGGATCCATGAGGCAATGTCTTGAACAACAACACCCTAGCCCATGCCCACTCCCTCCCTGTGTTTCAGCAGCTTCAGTGTCCCTTCATTATGTCAGTCAGGAGAAACAGCAATATAGCCTAACCATATATATATATTTATTTATAAATATATAAATATAAATATATTTTGATCTATAAGGTCCCATCTATCCACACCTCTCTCTTAGCAGGTGCCTTCCCTTATGTCTACTCCCATTGTTTACATATATCACTCTTTCTTTGATGATCTCATTAGAACGAGTATGATAATTCTCACATCAAGATTATAGCCCATTATTTTTTTAAGAAAATGAATTTCAATTTTCTGTACTACCTTATATTTCATTATTCTAGACATGTCTTCACCTTTCTGGATGTCACCCAAGCTGTTGCAATGTACTAGATTACTTAACAATATTCTATTTATATTATTCTCACAGATAGGGCATCCTGTGTTGATTTGCTTGATGATTTAAATAACATCTGTTTTCCAATTTTACATAAATGTTCATGAGACATTACTAACTTTTTTATACTTATAAAGTGCCATGGGGTTAGAATATAATACAGCTTTCATCTATTTTATATTTAATTGATGGAATATAAAACACTAAAATTGCTTTAAGTTGCTGTACCTGCCTGAAAGACATATCATTCTTGAGAATAAATTAGTGCCGATAAATCAGAAACTGAAATGAAGGAGATTGAGAGGATAAACAAAATAAGTTTCATGGATTTCTTCTTTCTTTAAAGCTTTAAGAGACAGGCAACAAATATTTTCATTAGTATAACATGAATCAAAATGTCATTTAAAAATTTCTATTGCCATTGTTTTATTCCATTTCTTCTTGAGCTTCAAATAAATATCAATTTCAAGCAAAAATGACAACCTTTGTGCTGGGTTTCCTTTATTCATTACAATAATCAAAGATATACAATTTAATTTTCTTTTTTTCTAGATAAACTGAAACATCGTTTAATTGACCTCATAGTAAATAATATAAAGCTTATTTAAGGTACAACTAGTTAAATATTTTCAATAAATATTTTCAAATATTATATTCATTTTAGCTATCTAATTTTCTTTTTTAAAAAATACAGTGATGAGTAAATTTAACTAGTCCACAAACCAAGGTTTGACTCAGTCCCATTAGTGCTGCCTATTTGTGGGATTGGGGCTATCTACCGGAGTATGGGCAATGTACCTGTGGCAACACTTCCAAAGAAATTGGCTTTCTTTTAAGGGAAGTGTTGGTTCATGGATGTGAAATATTTCAACATCATCCCATACTTTAAGTTCTTATTGTTATTTATTTTCAAAAAATAAATAAAACATTCTATCTGGAAATTCGCGTTGTTTTGTATACACCTTCCCACCCATATAAATTATTAAAGTTCCAGTAAGAAACACACAAGGTTTAAGACAATTGAGATATTCACATCAGTTGTCATTTTAATTCTCTTTATGTAAAGAATATATATTACAATATTTTAATCCTTTGAATTCTGATGCTTGCCTATGTGACATTGCATTCCTATAATTATATTACTTTGCAATCAGAGGCTGAAGCATCATCAGATTCCATCCACCCAGGATCACCTTGTCCTATCTACTCTCAAGAAGAATTAAACACAAAAGATAAAGAAGTTGGGAAGAGAATAAAATGACAAGGGAATAGAGAAGGAGTAAAAGAGGGAGAGAGAGAGAAATAAACTGACTTGTTTTTGACTGAAGCTAATGCTAATTGATTAAATGAGTTAAGCCATTATATAAATGTCAGTTTTTAAACCAGACTTTTGCATCCCTATTAAAACTCGTTTATGTGACCTATCAGTCCTTGATTTTAATTATCTTTTATAGTTAACGTTGTACGCACTTTTCTATTTATAAGATGTCATTTCTTTCTTAAATTACTTTTTAGCTATGCAACTTGTCAAAATAATGAAACAAATCTTTTGGGAACATGTGGCCTTGAGGTTCCCATTCCATCTGCTACATGTACAACACAACCCTTCACTTTAGGCTCAAGGGCCATTGAGGAAGAGGGGGTGGTAAGAGCCAGAAGAACAGTAAGTTTCCTGTGAGTCTGTGCCTCCTATGTGTCAGAAAAGCTTCATCAGTAAAGTCTAAGCAACCCTGCCTCTTAAACAAGACCTGAACAAGGATGATGCAAATAGACATGCTAGTATCAACAAAAAAGAAAACTCTCAGGGGTTCAACCCTAGAAAAAGAACAGCAGGAAAATGAGGAACACCAAAGAAACACTCTTCCTTGAGGGAGAGTCTCCCAATTAAACATCCAATACAGCGTGTTAAACACTATAATCATGTACATTCAGTACCATTATAAGGACTGAGCAGGTTGTGTGTGTGTGTGTGTTTTGTGTGTGTGTGTGCCAAAAAACATTAATTTGAAAGTGAGCAAGGGAGACTTTATAAGAGGATTTAGACACACAAAAGAAATGGGTTGTATATTAATTTCAAAGGCACATAGTTGTTCATAATTATGGTTGTCAACATAATTTACTGTTTCTTAAATTAATATAATCATACAATATTTCTTACTCTTGCAAATTTTAATGTATATTTTGGCAACTATCCTTGAAATATTAGATTTAATAATATTCCTTCATGTTCCCAATATGACTGTCTTCTAATCCACAGGATATCTGAAGAATCTTTTTGTTTTTCAAGGATAACATATAGTTATTAAGTTACAGGTATTTATATAAAGGTATGAATTTGGCATCTTCATATGCACTTGCTGTAAACAGAGGTGTCCTATGGGATGGATAGAGGAAGACTTCGATTTGAGGACTCTGTCATCATAGCAGCTAAGACTGGATTAATATTGCCATGAGCCAGAAATGATTCCAAAAACATGTGACAAGAAACAAATTCTTGAGATTCTGCGCAAAGCGAGTGATTATAAGCTCGCTTTGTGACATGGAGAAAGACAATAGTCACAATGAAAAATAGAAAAGACTTTATTCCTATAATAGAAATAGCTGAAGAAAAATATGTAAAATCTAAGCGTGAACTCATTAAAGCAACAGAAAATGGGTATCAGTTGTCATTGGTACCATCTTCCACTTACACTGGCAAATGTAGGTTTTAGCTATTAAGAGTGTTCTCTATACTTGAACATGGATTAAAACTAGAACAATAAATTTGAAGGAGGCTGATTTTGCAGCAGAGATGCTTCCAGGAAACTAGACAAACTATGAAGGCAGAGGTATGAAATGGGAGATTTAACAATGGTGTTCTCAAGTAAATAGTTCAACAAGAAATACCTTTGCAGTCCTTGGGCAAGGAATCAATTATGAGTGTAAAATGTAGGCTGATAAACTTGACACAGATGAATTGATGAGTTGATCAAAGGAGAGACTATAAATTAATAAATGTAAACACAGCACGGATACTTTTTATGACCTCTCAGATCCAAAGTCACAGAAAGGTTTGAGCATGGGAAGAAAAATCTTTAAACTCCAGAGACAAAGCTTGTGCTGCAAGTCTGAGTGGGAGATCCAGGTAACCACAGACAATCAAAAAGGATAATGAAAACAAGCTCGTCAGATGCCAAGAAAGTATACAATATTTTACTTTATTACTGTTTATTCATACTTACACTTTTGCCCTTTAAATGATTAATAATTTTGCTTTAGCTTGTTCTTGCCTGAATATGCTTTTATGACTATATTTTTAATCTTTAATTACTATATGATATGGTCTATATTGATTTTAGTGCCTCATAGAAGCAGAGAATAGACTAATATGGCTACAGTTAAGTAGTGCCACAGCCTACTGAAACTGAAGGAGTTAAGAAATGTATGCCTGGGATTTATGGTTAAGAGGGGGCATTAGAAGCTGCTTCTATAAATTTTCCATAGCATTCATACATTCATTATTGCCTCTTTTTAATTTAATTCTCATCTTTAATTTAGTGATTATTAACACAAATAATTCCAAAATACTAATAATTACATTTTCCCCAGCAAGTGCATAGTACCAGCTTATCTGAACACTTTCAGGTGTTAACTTAGGAATGAAAGCACTGTTTATGATAAGTTGGAATTAATATCAAATCACTGCTTCTCTTACTGAACTCGGCTTCTTTTCTGAGTAGCAATGAGGAAAATTAGTTCAAGTGAAGACAGCTCTCTAAGAAGATTCACGTAAAATAAACAAAAAGTAATAGAAAAAAATGGAAAATTGAAGACTGAAGAATACCTCAATCCTGACACATGAGGAAATACAAACAAGATGTCCCCAAACAGAAATGATGAAACAAGCATTGTACCCTTACAAGTTCTCAACTCATTCCTAGAATCCAGTGCTGAGGAGATGAGAGAAATTCTAGAAGGAGTTACAGAATCCTACTTTTAAAATGGAACCAAGACAACACAGAGAACTAAATGAAGCATGAACAAAGTAAACAAATCGATTCATAACCTAGTCAAGAAATTCTGGCAGAGAAAGGAATGCTTGAGAATTTGGAGAGAAAATTTAAAAACATGGAGAAAAGTTTAAAAAGAAAACTGAGATCCTAAAAAGGAACCAGTCAGGAGTATAAGAAATGACAGACTCATTCAGTCAAAAAGAATAAACTGTAGAAACCATCATCACAGTTAAAACAAAAAGAAAAAGTGAACATCAAAGATAGAGGATGAATTTGAGACAATAGTAAATACATTCAGGATTGTAGAAAGAAAAGAAGATAGCAAACATTGTAAAAAATTTCCAAGAATATGAAAATCTACAGAGAAGAAGAAACTGAGATAAAGTCACCTACGTGATATATTCAGTTATACAAGAAAATTGAGCAAATACTTCTCAATAATAACTTTCCATGCAATTAGGCAAAAGGAAAAGGAAAAAAACTTTGTAGATAAAAAGATTAAAATCTAAAAATTAATCATATACTGCTGGGAGAAAACAATCATCATGGGCAAAGACAACAAAACCTTGACAGGAGAAATATAGCAGTCCTGTGCATATTATTAAATGGAAATATTATATCAAGAAGATAGAATACATTTTAACATTTATGTACCAAGCTGGAAGCTCACAATTTTTAAAATGAATACTCAAAAGCAAAAAATTCCTGATGTGTCAGGAAACAAAATAGTGGGTGATGTGACTATTATACTCTGATCAGAAAAATATATTAAAAATATCAGAGGGTTTTCATGTCAAAAAAATACATGACAAAGCACCTCAGATTTCTAGAGAGGTAGAAGAAAAGCTCAAATGCAATATATGACAATAAGCAAGCCAGATTAGGGTGAAATTTTATGAAGGAATAGTGACAAAAGAAAAAATATGTATAAATAATCAAAAGATGTTCTATTTGTTCTTTGTACAAATAAGGATTATTGAAAAAAAACTCTAATCAAACGAACAAAAATTCAAAGACGAAAACCACACATTAATAAAATTATAGACGAAAGGGGATTGTTACAACACATTCCAGTGAAATTCAATGTAACATTAAGGAACAATTTGAAAATGTTTTTCAAGAGGCTGGAAAATCCACTAATAATAAAGAAAGAAAATATAAACTTTCTTAATGAGGATCATTACCAGGAATAAGACTGAAGAAGCAATTAAAAAATCTCTCCACAAAGGAAAGTTCTGGATCAGAGGCTATATTGCTTAATTTTATCAAATCTTTAAAGGAGAGGTAATACCAATACTCTTCAAAACTATTCCACAAAGTAGAAAGGGAAGAGACACTGTTAAACTCATTGCACAGTGTCAATATTTCATTAACACTAAAACTGTGTATGGATAAAACAAAGACATATTACCTCATGCATATTTCACTGATGAACATAGATGTAAAGTTTCTCAACAAAATACTTACAAACCGAATCCAAGAACACATTAAGAAGATCATGAACCATGAATAATTTCATTCCGTCTCTGGCTAAATATGTTTGACACAACAGACATGAATTAAACAATGCATAAACCTCATAAAGAGGCATATAATTGGAAAATTTACAATCATTTCAGCTGATGCAGAAAAACACATTGACAATGTTCAACAATGCTTCAGTATTAAAAAAAAAGAGATCTTAAAGAAACCGTGTATGTAAGAAATACAACTCAATAGGATAATAATGATTGTAAGGCAATGTATATCCAGCATTAAATTATATAAGCTAATAGTTTTCCTTAAATTCTGAAAGGAGATTAGAGTGCCCACACTCTCAGTATCATATATTGTTAAATGTAGTACTAAACTCAGCAGAATCAATGAAACAGAACAAAGAAATTGATGTGGGAGTGTCATATATCAATCTGTTGATTTCATTGGATAAGCAATAAATAAACTGCTTGGCCCAATTGGTTAGAACATAGGTGGGAGGAGTAAACAGAAGAAAATGCTGGGCAGAAGAGGAAGTGAGGTCAGAAATCATGCAGCTCCGCTCAGAGACGCCATGCTCCCCTCTCGCGGGCAGACGGGATGGCTCTGCTCTCTGAAGGACTCAAGATGAAGCTCCAACCCAGGATGGACATAGGCTAGAATCTTCCTGGTAAGCGCACCCTGGGGTGCTTACAACATTATTATAAATGGGTTAGTCCAGGTGCGAGATTTAGCCCGTAAGAGGCTAGAGCTAGAGGGCCAAGTAGTGTTTAAATGAATACAGTTTGTGTGTTGTTATTTCAGGCATAAGCTAGCCAGGTGACTGGGGTGTTGGGGATGCAACCCCGGCACCCCCCAATTTCGACAAGAAATGAACAGGATAAAAAAAGGACAGAGAGCCGGGCGGTGGTGGCGCACGCCTTTAATCCCAGCACTCGGGAGGCAGAGGCAGGCGGATCTCTGTGAGTTCGAGGCCAGCCTGGTCTACAAGAGCTAGTGCCAGGACAGGCTCCAAAGCTACAGAGAAACCCTGTCTCGAAAAACTAAAAAAAAAAAAAAAAAAAAAAGGACAGAGAGAAGTAAAATTACCTAGCTTGCATGCCCTATGAACTATGCTTTTAAACAGAAAAAATAAACATATACTTCATTAGATGAGGTTTTAGAACTGATAACTACTTTCAGAACAGTCACAAGACATAGGTCACATATAAACATAGCTTTTCTGTATATCGATGACTAACCTGTCCAGACAGAAATTAGGAACTAGATCCCATTCTCAGTAGCTTTAAGTGTTAGGAAAACCTAACCAAGCAAGTGACTGAAAAGACTTCTATAATGAAAGCTCTAAAATGTTGAAGAAGATCCCAGAATATGGAAAGATATTCAATATACCTTGGTTTTCATAACTAATATAAAATGGTTACATCAGCAAAAGTAGTCTATGACATCAATGCAATCCCCACCATAATTGTAACCTTTCTCATATAACCATAAACAAGAAATAAATTACATAAAGAAACCCAAAATTAGATTGCCCCTGTAATCCTAAACAGAAAGAGCAATGCTAGAGATATTACAATACCTCACCTTAAATTTTACTTCACCACAAAAATGGCAGCTACAACAACGAGTGGACCATGGTATAGCTTAGAGGATTCAGAAGACAACCCACACCAACTGGTTTTCACATTTTCACAAATGGGCCACAAAGAGACATTTTTGTCTTCAAGTAAACTTAGACTTATATGTCAAGGCCCCTGTTTCAAAGACCCAATATAGTAGCTCAAACTTTGTAATTACTAAAGGAAAATTTAAAAAAATTCAGAAAATAAGTTATGAAATTACAAATATGATGGCATAAAACTGAAAATTATCTAAATAATAATCATTCATTACCAGAGAAGAGACAGAACACACACCTTTAGAAAGTCATTGTCAACTTTACATACTATATCGGGGCAACATCTAAACTAAAGACAGAACTGCAAAATCTTAACACCAATAATCGATGAGATAATAAGCAGAATAACTAATACAAACCAGGGAATAAGTGACCAGTGCACACTTTAAAAATGTTTTCAATATCCTTAGCCATCAGAAAGAGGCAACTGAAAACTAATTTCAGAGGTTAAGTTATTTCCTAAGAAAGGCTGTTACCAACAAAACAAAATGCACTGAATGCTAGGAGAATGTGGGCAAAAAAGGACCACTAGTGAGAATGTAAGCAGGCACAGCCACTATAGAAATTTAAAAGGAAAGACAACTTGATGACTTAGCTCTACACTTCTTGGGTATGAGACTAAAGAAATCCTACCACAGAGATACATGCATGTCCATCCTCATTTCTCTGAAGGCATAAGTCACAAACAATGCCACACCAGTTTGGAATTATGATTAATAGGCTAGTATTTCTTTAAAGGGGAAAAAACTTACAGATCACAGTCCCAGATAACAGCCCTCTGTACAACCAGGAAGGGAGTCTAGTCGCCAGCGGAGCAGGAAGTGAAGAGAGAGAGTGGAGGGAAGTAGCCGCTTTTTAAAGGGAGAGAGACCACACCCCAATGGGCTGGCATCTCAGCAGCTATAGGCTGGAGGAGCAGAAGGACTTCCCACAACATTTCTCTAATAACTACAGTGTCTTCAAGAAAGTGTTAGCCTAGATGCTTATCCTACAATGAATGGATAATGAAAAGTATGAATGATACTTCTACAGAGTGGAATCTTATTCAACTATAAAAAGAAATTAATGTGCAGTATTTATAGCAACATAGGCATAGGAAATGAATACATTGAGCAAAATATGTCCCATTTAGATAATAAAAACTGTGTTCCTTAATATAATTAAATACAGTTCCTAAATTTTAACTGGTGTACATTTATACTAGACTTTATTTTGAATTAATTATTTTGTGGTTAGATACTCCAATTTAATTCATATTTTGGTCATAATTTCTTTATTATTTTTGTGTTACACAAAAAATTAGAAAAGGTTTACTTCAACTTAATATTGCACTACTTCATATAAAAAACAAAATTTCACAAAGGGGTCCCCTTCAGTGTATGATAATACTAAAATATTTTAATATTTACATATTTACAGTGCTGTCATTTCAATAATTTCATATACTCATACCAATTTTGGTCAGATATCATGTTTCTTCTGACTAACAAACAAGCAAAATGACATTTTATTTGTCTATTTATGGATTCTCAGAGGCACCTTTATGACTGTACCTTAATTATCAGTCTGATGTTTCTCTAAATTAACTGCTTTATGGACCTAGTTAATGATGGGGAAAGTGATTATCAGATAAAAAATACAAAGTTCCATTCATAAAATTCATCTTTGCTTCATGGCAAAGTCATATAGAACAGATGGTTCATGCATTAGATAGGCCTTAAAATAAGGTTAAATAAAAAAATATTAAGTGAAAAAAGAAAGCCACACATTTGGGATAGAAATACAGCCTATTATTTGCCTTGTCTTTAAGGGTTAGGTTTCACGGTTCAATGCTTGCCTTCATAACAATGGTATTTTTCTTTGGGTATCTTGTGCCATTCTCATAGTGGTCTATATATGGGCATATTTTCAAGTACTAAGTGGAGAAACTAGAGTTGAAGTAACAGTCTAAATAGGAATAACAGCAGATGTTGATTCTTATTGT
Organism: Microtus obscurus; assembly: GCA_963919715.1. Classification (NCBI taxonomy): domain Eukaryota; kingdom Metazoa; phylum Chordata; class Mammalia; order Rodentia; family Cricetidae; genus Microtus; species Microtus obscurus. The sequence goes on along the minus strand of CAWTZC010000015.1, from coordinate 21,012,623 downwards.
AGTGTTCTCTAGTGGACCTATTGCTATATATAATAAATATATATTTCAAGACTTTCTACAAATTACCTTCCTTCACATTATATGTCAGATTTCAGTCACTCAAACTACTGAACAGACAGACAGTCACTACAGTCTGGAACACTGTATGTGGATATTTACTTCTATTCATTTGTTATTCAATAAGACAATAATAATAGATACACACTACTCACCACTCTGCCCATTGAGAGTATTTCCCTTCACTCTCAATCATTAATTTGTTTGGCACTTATATATTTGATATATTTCTGAATAAAATCTAAGTTTATTTCTTCTCAGGTTCCCAAAGTCCCTAAGTTGTATGTGTAATCTTTGTACAACAATGGAACAATGGGAGGAGATGAGAGGAGTCATATGCCTACACTAGTCAAAGGTGCCTACACAAATTGACTCTGAGAGCTACACATATGAATGAAAGGAGAGGGAGTATTTATTTAAAAGTAATTTACACAGCAGTGTTACTTCTTTTCAGACTGCTTATACATGGGTTGGATATTTCTTTCTTTCATGTATTTATTTTTACTTTTTATCTTTTAATTTTTTAAAACACTCTTTTATACTGTATACAATAATTTCAGTTCCCCCTCCACTCCCTCTTCCTGCTTCCCCTACCTTCTCCCCTTCCCACTTTCTGTTCACTACTCAGAGAAGGCAAGCCCTCCCATGGGGAGTCAACAAATTCGGTCACACCATATAGAGGCAATACCAAGGCCCTCCTCCCTGTATTTAGGTTGAACAAGTTGTTCCTCCATAGGGAATGGGCTCCAAAAAGCCAGTTCATGCACTAAGGATAAATCCTGATCCCAGTCGCCTCACAAACTGCTCAAGCCACAAAACTGTCATTCACATTCAGAGTGCCTATATTGTTCCTATGCAGGTTCCCCAGCTCTCAGTCCCAAGTCATTGAGCTCTTACTAGCTCAGGTCAACTATTTCTGTGGGTATCCTCATCATGGTCTTAATCACTTTGCTCATATTATTGCTCGCCTCTATCTTTCACTGGACTCTAGGAGCTCAGCCCAGTGTTTATCAGTAGGCGGAGTGAGAGAAAGGTCTTGTAGCCACCCACAGGAGACAGACACCTCAGTCGGATCTCCTTGAAACTTTGCTGGTAGGCCAAGACCTTGTGGTGTGCACAAATTAATGGAGATGGATTAGTTTAGGATATAGCAGGTAGCTAAGAATATTTTGTGGTCTGGAAAGCTAGAAATGAACAGGTGGCATCCAACACAGATGGGTGTGTAAACATGGTCTAAATCATTTGGAGTGACGCCTGCCATCCACTTTTCATCTTGATGCTTTTGCACCATCTCAGGGTCAGGAGGGAAGTATCTGAGACTATGCCCATGGCTCAGGGCTCCCTTCATAGGCAGGCGTCACAATCAGGTCTGCTAGGAATATACAGGCAGGAGAGCATGGCAGATTCCCATGGCCATACACAGAGATATTTTCAGGTTTTGCAGTGTGCTATATGGAAGATTTAGCTTTTACTCAGATAGACAGGGTTTATATGCTGCATGGTGTTACCCAGAGTTTAGGTTGTGGTGATGGCAGCTCCCACCTGGTTGTCTCAGAGGCAATGAAGAGACCTCTGCTATGTTGGACTTGGTGGAGACAAAAGGCAAAACAGTCTCCGTGCTAGCCATGCTGCTTAGTATTTTACAAAGCAGTCCTGGTCAGAAAAGGATTACAGATATACAATAAAGACAGATTCAGATTTTTTTAAAAAGAGACCTCTAAATGGATCACAGTGTTGGATAAATGTACGTAGGCTTGAGACAAAGAAATAAAAGAGTATATACACTTGTAAATTCTTTGAATTTTTTTGACTGCAAAGGAGCTAAGTACACAGAGAGATTTTATTATACAGAATGCTAAGCTAAATCAACAAATATATTTTAAAGGTAGCTTGCTCAAAATTTGGGTCTAAGGATTTGTTGCTTTGGAAAAGAGGTTCTTTTGTCTCCAAGGAGCATGAGTACCTGTGAATTTTTTTCCAGAATAATGTGGTTTGATGGAACAAAAGACTAACCAAAAAGTTTCCATAAAAACCACCAAGAATATTTCACCCAACCAAAAGCAGAAAACAGTTTGGAGATAACTATGCCTAAATTCCCAAATACTGTTTATAAATGTTTGTGTACATTTAAAGTGGGATATTCTATAGATATGAATACTTTTCATTGGTACAGATCTCGGTCTATTGATTCAAATTTTAAGTCAGTTTTGTTATATGTATATTTATGCTCTTTATTAAGGTATTGTGTTTGTGCAGCTCATTTTAAAATGTAAAGTATAATTAAAAAATACAGGTTAATAGATAGTCATCTATAACGGTCAAGCTTGTCATCATGTTAGTTAGGTTTTATAGATATAGAGATATATTTCAGATAGTAGTCTTCAAATCATTCAAAGACCTACAGAAAAATGGCATTTAAAATGTTTTAAGAACTTAGGAATTTTCATGACAATGAGACACATCTGCTCTTGATAGCACCAATTACTTTAAAAGGATGATAAGGATCAAAGAGACTCTTTTTGACAGTTTCTTACAATGTACTTCATGATTACTTATTAGTATTTCCTTCTGAGGTCTTTAATAGAGTTGAAGAATGAGAGTTAAAATTATAGTTTTTCTTAGTTACGATAAAAGATGAAGTAGATATAAATATTGCAACTGTAAATTCTTGCTTGATACCTGTTTTGTTATATGTAATTTTACTATGTTAAAGTTAAACTTTTCGTTTTATTGTACAGAAAAGGGGATATGGTGTGAAAAGTTCTTCTGTCTTGTGCTGCTTTTAATGGTTAATGAATAAAACTGTTTCAGTCAGTGGCTTATCAGAATAGGGCAAGGTGGGAGTTCCAAGCAGATAGAGGAGAGGAGAGAGTCAGTGGAGTGAGAGAGAAGCCTTGTAGCCCCACAGGAGACAGAAGCCTCTGCTGCAGCCTGCCAAAACTTTGCTGGTATGCCACGACCTCATGGTCATGCACAGATGAATTAATTTAGCATGTAAGAGCTAGCTAAAAATACGCTTATGCTATTGGCCAAACAGTATTGCAAATAATAATCTGAGTGGTTATTTTTCATGGTCTGAGCAACCTGGAAAAAATAAGCGACTTATTTGATTTTAATCTCATTACAGGGGAAGGCAAGTTCAGGCACTTTTTCCACTATTGCTTAGAGTCTTAGCTGGGGTCATCCGTGTGTATTCTTAGGAATTTCCCTAGTGACAGGTTTTCGGCTAACCCCATAATGGCTTCCTCTATCAAGAAATCTCTTTCCTTATTCTCCCTCTCTGTACTTCCCCCACTTTGACCATCAGGTTCCCTCATACTCTCCTCCCCACACCATTCTAGCCTTCACTCCTCCCAACCATTTTCCCAATTTACTCAGGAGATCTTGTTATTTCCCCTTTCCAGAGGAATGCATATATGTCTCTCTTAGGGTCCTTCGTGTTACCCATTTTCTCTGGGGTTGTGGATTGTAGTCTGGCTTTCCTATGCTTTATGTCTAACATCCACTTATGAGTGAGTAAATGCTGTGTTTGTCTTTCTGTGTCTTTGCTGCCTAATTTAGGATTTTTTTTTCTAGTTTTATCCATTCATGGCAAATTTCAAGATGTCATTGCTTTTTACAACTGAGTAGTACTCCATTGCGTAAATGTACCACATTTATTTATTTACTTATTTTACCCATTATTCAGTCGGGTGCATCTAGGTTGTTTTTAGGTTCTGGCTTTTATGAATAATGCTGCCTTGCCCAACGTAGTTGAGTAAATCCCCTTGTGGTATGAGTGTGCATCCACTGGACATATGCCCAACAGTGGTTTTGCTGGGTCTTGAGGTAGAATGATTCTCAATTTTCTGAGAAACCACCATGCTATTTCTAACAAAAGAAACTTAGCAAAGAATTCATGATTGCAAAATCTGCCTACAGCTGAGGTAGAATTCAGCTAGGAGAATTGAAACAGAATCCAAAATTCATGACAATATTTACTAATTCTTCCTTTTGAAACATCTATTTAAGGGTCACCTGAGTCATTAGAAAAGACATTTAAGAATTTAGAAATATACAGACAGTTTCAGGAAGAGATGTGTCAAGAATTGAAATGTAATAAATATTTGGACCAGTGTACAGGAAGATGCATAGCTGACTGTTGGAAAGCAGAAACTGAGAGTTCTATCTGCTTGCAAGAGGCATCCAAAAAAGGATCTGGAAAAAGGAAAAGACTCATCAGAAAGCTGAATTGGCAATCCCTCTTTAGAAGGGCAGCCAAGTTCATCTGAGTACTGAAAACAAAGAAATACTAATCATAATTATTTAGCTGTGTTGTGGTAGACAGTCTGGCTTTGAGGTAAGAAGTCAATAACAAGTTTTCATACAAGTTTCTCACTTGGGTACTTGTATGGGAGCTCTTTAGTTTCTTCTTGGAGTTGTTTTTTAAGAGTTATTTATATTTCTGAATATATCTTTTGTACTTGCCTCAGTTATTTCTAAATAAGAATTATTTTAGTATTGCTTTTCCAATTAGGCATCACCAGAGCTCCACAACTTGAGGTTTGTGGAAATGAAATTTATCACAGACGTTTAGTCGGATTGAACTGTGCAGAGCCCTCGGGCCCAAATGATGCCTTTGGATTCAGCTGTGTTATCTGTATGTCGTGACAAACATCTCAGAGCATCAAGCATTTTCTGCCTACACTTAACTCTTTGCTAAAATTCCTAGAGGGACTTGTTGGTTTCTGCGTCAATTAGAGTTGGAATCAGATTGCTAGAATATAACGGGAGAATATGATTGAAAGCCGAGTGGCAAATTTGGAAAAAAATTGCCCGGGGCCATATACTTGACTTTGATATATTAGTAAATGTATTTTTAATTTCCATGAATTAGTTCCAAGATCTAATAAACCCAAAAAATCTGTTTGAGAACTAGACATCCAGTCAGGTAGCTGTTCACTTTACCAGGCTACATCTTATTAAATAAATTCTGACAAATTTGAATTCACACACACACACACACACACACACACACTACTCAAAAGGTTTTAGGCCTCATATTGCTGTAGATGATCTATCTCATGAAAGGAGTTTGTAGTTATCTGAGTTAAAAGTTGTTTTTTAATAATGCTTTTTGAAATATATTTTAAAACCCATACTTTACCCTACTAGTCATGATGTATAGAAGACAAATACAGGTCTTTACATACCTTGAGAGTGTTCTATGTATTTGACTATGTATTGCTATAGTCATAGTTTATACTCTACATTGTGCTATTGAGTGCTAGCTCAATAAGAATCCATGCAATCCAGAGACAAATACCATAGAACCACAGTATAAGAGTACCATAGACTTCTCAGTCATATTAGGTTAAAAGAGAATAGAAGGACTGGGGTGATAGCCCATCAGTTAAGAGCACTGGCTGATCTTCTAAAGGACTTGGATTGACCCCCAGTACACATGTGGCAGCTCTCAACCACCACTAACTCCAGGTCTAGTTTGTCTTCTACGAATTTTTGGCCTCCACAGGAACAGTGATATATGGTATAAAGATATACATGCAGGCAAAGCATACACACACACACACACACACACAAACACATATGTAAATTGAGTACGTAATTGATAAAAAGGAAAAAAAAAACTTTATTTTAAACATAAGCATGAAGATGTTTCCCATTTGTGAATGTTTCTTTTTTTCTTACAGAATCTAGCAGTTGATTGTCTATAAATGATCCTCTGCAGCTCTAAGCTCATTCAGACATACATAGCATTTGTATATATAATCACATTTGCATATCTCATTATCCTGTTAGTCTTTTAAAAAATAAGATATTTTACAAGTGAGTATGCAGCTGACATCTATACTGCACTGTTGACATAATTTGGGAGATAAAAATCCAAAACTCACAGTAACTTCCCTGCAAATGGCAATCATGATGGTTTTAGTACCTGAAATGTGGGTGGAAAAGAAGATGCAGTATAGCTTTCCACCCAATGTTCCTTGGCAATGTCCGTCTAAGATGGAATGGCCACTTGCCTGATCAACCCAGCAATGCTCAGAAGGAAGGACACTACATTGCAGCTGAGTGTTCCTCTGTCATTGGCCATAAGAATGCTCTACATTGGAAGATTCCAAATGGTATAGCTAGAAGGCAACAACAGGACAAGGAAGCTTGATAAGTTTTCTGATCAGATACTGAACCATTGGAGTAAGGAGGCTGCAGAAAACTGAGGCCCCAAGCCCCTTATTTGTGAGCTATAGTTTTAGCAGATTAAAACTTCAAAACACCAATTCACATATAAAATTTGTCATGAATTCAAAGTAGTTATCTCTGAGTGTCAAGTCTTCAGCACAGAACTCTGTGTGACAGTGCCCAAAAAAGAGACTTAGATTTTAAACTCTTCATTATGCTGGAAACATTCAAATACCTTGAAAACTATCCCAAGATCATAAAAATCACAAGGCAATTGCAATCATATCTGATGGGATTCAGAATAAGATTTAGCCCACACTTTTACTGGTTCCCATGGAAACCATCAAACAGGTTTGGATTTAGGGAACGTTATTTATGCAGACTATATTACACTATTATCTCCAGTAGAAGAGAATGTAGGTTTTGAAACATATACCTAGTTTACAACATTTTTAACTACCCCCACATAATTCGGAATACTACAGAATTTTATGAAATACTAATAAAGTTGACAATTAAATAAACTGCTTCCATCTACTTGCATTGTGTATCATTTATTTTAAAAATACCATTCTTTTTTTTTAAATTTATTTTGCCAGCACCATGAGTGTAGATGGTTTCTTATTTCCATTGTCCAATTTTGACGTTATATTAAAAAAAAAGGTGTTCATAGTTGTATAAATTAATGTCGGGGACTTTGATTTGATTCCATTTATCCACATGTCTGTTTTTATGCCAGTACCAAGCTGCTTTCATTACTATAGCTCTATAGTATAGCTTGAAGTCAGGGATGCCTGCAGAGGTTCCTTTATCATACAGGATTATTTCGGCTATCCCAAGAATTCAAGCTCAAAGTCACAGAAAATATAGCCAATGTATATATGATTTCATAGACAAAAAACTTTTACCAACATAAAGAATGGAAAATGTATGTTCTTGGTGCACACTTTTAATCTCAGCTCTTAGGAGGAAGAGGTAGGTGGATCTTTAGTGAGTTTGAGACCAGCATGGTCTACAAAGTGAGTTTCAGGATAGTTAGCACTGATACACAGTGAAAATCTGTCTTGGAAAATCAAAAAGAAAGAAAGAAAAAAGAAAGAAAGAAAGAAAGAAAGAAACTAGAAATGAGTAAAAGAAGGCAAGGAAGGAATAAAAGAAAAGGAAGGAAGGAAGGAAGGAAGGAGAAAGAAAGAAAGAAAGAAAGAAAGAAAGAAAGAAAGAAAGAAAGAAAGAAAGAAAGAAAGAAAGAGAGAAAGAAAAAGAAAGAAAGAAAGAAAGAAAGAAAGAAAGAAAGAAAGAAAGAAAGAAAGAAAGAAAGAAAGAAAGAAAGAAAGAAAGAAAGAAAGACAAAAGGAGGAAGGAAAAATACATGTTCTCCTAAAGTGAAACATTCTTTTAGACTATTTTGGGTTTTTTTTTTGTTGTTGTTGTTGTTGTTGCTGGGAAAGATTCACTATATTTGCTTTGCACTCTTTTATTTTCTTTAGAGCTATTGTTTTGTAATTCTCATTCCAAACTTCAGAAACATAAACTACATTTTTCTTGTAATATCATTAAAATTTCATTGTATAGATTAATTTATTAGTTATATACTATGGAAAAGAAATGAATTCATTCATTTCATTAACTCCTTACCAATGTCCACATTATCATTTTGTAGAAATAAAGAAGATATGTTAAAGCACTTTTTCTATATCTCTCAGAGAGATTTGGATATCATTGGTTTACATGTCTTCAAGCAATACAATTAAGAGAGGTAGGCACTAGGATTGAAAATGCATGACTAACACATGCTTATCTGAAACTCATCTAGACAAAACTATCTTGTCTTGAGCAAGACTTGCTTAGAAAGTTCAGAAGTATAGTAACAGTATTTGAGGGAGAATAAAATGTGTATAAGTAATTAAAAAATGAATACAAGCATTTTAGGCCTAATAACTAAACTACTGCAGTAGTTTAATGGGGAAATCTATACAAAATCATACAAAGCCTAAAAATAATTGAATGTGATCTTTTAAACTATTATAAATCATTTCAACATTTGAATAGTTTTGTCACAGAGAATCTAATTTTGCAAATGATCTGTTTATTTCTGTTGAAGGATGTCGCTTGTTCATTTTCCAGGTGCTCAGACTCCCCAAAAACCACACAGAATCTGTATTAATTAAATCACTGTTTGGCCCATTAGCTCTAGCTTCTCATAAGGTAAGTCTTACATATTAATTTAGCACATTTATTTAATCTGTGTATTGCCACATGGTTGTAGCATACTGGCAAGTTTCAGCATCTGTCTCTGGTAGTGGCTCCATGTCTTCTCTCTGACTCTGCCTCCTTTCTTCTGACATTCCATTTAGTTTTCCTTGCCTAGATCTACTCTACCCTATCACAGGCCTAAGACAATTTCTTTATTAACCATTGGTATTCACAGCATACAGAGGGGGATCCCACATTACCTTCCCTTTTCTGTTTAAATAAAAAGTAAGGTTTTAACTTTTACATAGAAAAATTACATAAAACAAAGCATGTATCAAACAAGAATTACAGCTACAATATTTATATCTACTTTATTTTTTAACATAACTAAAGAAAACTATAACTATACATTCTTCAACTCCATCATAGACTACAGAATTAAATAACATTACCTAAGTAAACAGGAAATGCATTGTAAACAACTTTCAAAACTCTAGAAATGACAGAGACATCTTGCTACCTGAACAGTCACCAAAGTTCTTCTGTACTCTTGGGGCATCCATCTTCAGCCTATGGACCAATATTATCCAGCAGACTTTTCCAAGAAGCAGGAAATTTCAAAGACAGATCTGCCTATATTGGAAGTTTGCCAGTCATCACTTCCTGGAGAGAGAGAGAGAGAGAGAGAGAGAGAGAGAGAGAGAGAGAGAGAGAAAGAGAGAGAGATCATATTAATCTAGAAGTTTAGTTTTACTATATCTTGAAGACATGAATGAATCTGGAAATGGTGAGAAAATATCACATTGTTTAGGAGTAGATGACAGAAACAAATGTAGAATACTGTGATAAATAAGAATATTTTTTTTTATTTTTAGGTCAGAAGTAGGAAAGATCTTATACCAGGAAGTGGCATGTCTCCACAGCAGCAAACAATTTGAATGGATTCTACAAAGTCACTGTTAATGAGAATTCAAGCGATCAAGGGGAAATTGATTATTGTAGCACAAACCCAAATCTCTTGTAGTCCTTCGCCAATGATGGAATATTGCATTCTGGTCTGCTGCACTTGTTTTTACAGGGTCCTTCTGACTGCTGTTTTCAAGAAGCAAATAGAAAAAGAAACCTTCCAAATGAGAGTCCAGTTTCATCCGAAGTGAGAAATACTCAACTGAAATAAGAGCAAAGCCAACGAGCATCAAAGACAGCAGTTTCAGAATCAAGTAATTAGTGAGATTTTTCTGTTGTTTTAGGTCAGAGGAAACAGTGCTGTGGGTTAGGGCCAAGATGTGAAGTACTGGAGATGAACTGAATAGGGAATCAAATGGCAAAGACTGTGAAGGACTTAGTTAAGTGATCATGGATTTTAAAATCGACCCATGGGGTTGGAAAGATGGCACAATGGGTAAATTACTTGGCATGCAAACATGAAAATCTGAGTGTAGATGACCAGAACTGACTTAAAAGCCAAACATTGTGGCATGTATCATTAACGCCCACATACCAGGGTGGATAGAGGCAGATCCTGGAGATCTAGCTGAAAGAAAAATGTCCACGTTCCCAACAAATCCCGTCTCAAAGGGATTAGGTAAAAAGTAATAATAATGATCAATAAGGAAAAGTAAGTAAGTAATTTCCCATAATTTTTACTGATGGCTTTTATGTATGCACACACAGATGAGTGTACACACACACACACACACAGAAGAGAAATGAATGAACTAAAAATTATACCTTTAGCATTGTTAGATATTTTCTCTATTTACATTAATTATCTCTATTTTATTAAAATCAGAGGTGTCAAAAATAAGAATTTGTCTTATTTAAGGAGAAAACAGAGTGTTGGTTGTGAATAAGAGGAATGAAAAAAATATCAATGAATTAATTGTGGTATAAAAACAAAATTAGATGTTGTTTAGTGAATGGAAATTAAATAATGTGTGGGAATTTATTAGGAGCTCAACATTTGGTGGAGTTGCAGTATGTGAAGGTGTGATACAAAAGGAAGAAAATTGGTAGAAGAATAATGCAGCTTCCAAAAGAGTATTCTGGAGGACTGGAATCATTAATGATTAATTCACAGGGCACTACCAATAGACTGAGTGATTAAAGCCAGAGTTTGGAGAACAAGAACATCACAGAAAATAAGGTGAGGGATTGTGCCATTTGATTTCAGAAAGCCAGTCTCCATGAATAGAGCATCAAAGAACTAAGGAAGGTGAGCTCAGCGCTTTGGAGAATGAAGGTAGAGGAACATACGCAGCCTCTACCCTCAGACCGGTATACTTCGACAACCAGAGGCATGCCAAGAGTTTCTAAAACAGTTCTGAACTGATATTCATTTATTGAATGAGCTGATTTGGTTAATATATCTTAAACTTATGCAGTTCCAGAGCTAGGGTCAGTTCACATTTCCTGAGAAATCTCAGTCCCTTGTGTGTGATGATAATCAGTTGTGACTAGCTATTGACTGAGTTACTGCTAAGCAGGGGAATATAGGATTGCATAGCCTGGCACGTTGTATCACCTTGAATTTCCTTTTGCATTAAGTACCATAAATTAATTATGGATGGTTAAATAGGCAATCTATTACATGTAATATTAGCAACTCAGTCAAGTTTCCATTTAACATCAGCTTTAATTTAATATCAAGATCCTGCATTCATTTCATTTCTTTGTGAAACACAAAAACATGGAAGGAAATAACTTTACGTCAAGCTTATGAAGGCATGGAAGTTTCTGTGAAAGTGTCATCTACTAAGTATTGATATTGACAATGTTTGTTTATTCTAATTTTTAATGACTATGTTACTGAGTGCATTTACTTTATATTTTTATATTACTTGTAAATTGTTTTATATTTTCTTAAATTGATGACATTGGAAAATTTTGTATTAGCCTTGTATGGTAGTCCATGTCTTTAATTCCACCAATCAGGAATCAAAAGCAGGCAGATCTTGGTGCATTCTAGGCCAGCCTGGTCTACCTAACGAGTTCCAGGACAGCCAAGACTATAGAGAAAGAATCGGTCTCACCACCACTTCCCAACTCCCAAAAGTAGAAAAGAAATCAAATATATTCTTCCTTTTAAATCGAAACTTCTAGTCTTTTATTTAATTATTTACTGAATATTTTCTAAATTTTGCTTTCCTTTTGAACTTACTTTTAATACTCATAAATATCTTAATAGAATGAAAGTTCTCATTTTATGAGCCATTTTTCCAATTTTTATTCTTATCTTCCTCTATAGTAATCACCTTTGGCATAACAGAAACTATTTAACAATGTATTCCTGACTTTATGATTTCAGAAGTGCACTGATCATCTGACATTGCAGATTTGCTTTCTGAAGATGAATGATCCTGCCTGACTGGACACAGTCTATAAGGGGCTGTGTTTCTAGGAAATAAAATTTTGTTTCTATTTTTTAAAAACAAGAGCAATGGGTCAGATCAGTTCACACTAACATTGTCAGACAACTCCATTTACAGATACGCCTTGATATACTCTGTATAAAAAGAACCAAATGTCATTCCCAATATCACATGACTGATGATGAGTGTGACAAAATAAGAAAGAGAGCTCCAAGAGTAGGAAAGCCATGTTAATGTCCATAGTCTTCACTGTCACTGGAGGCCATGAAGAAGTTCATGGTGCTACTGATAACTGTAAAGACCAAGCTTTGTTTGTAGTGGTATAGATGGCTATAGACTCATAGGTGAGAATGAGAGACATAGAAAACTTCCATCATAACCTCTCCTTCTCACCCTCAGCCACCAAAAGAAATAGTCTAGACAGGAAGCCATTGAAATGAATCCTTAAAAACTGTGGTAGGGATGCTGAAATGTAGCTCTTCACAGTTGATGGTTTCTGGCAGGGATGGGGGTGGTGAAGGCCTCAGTTTTCACTAAGGAGCTGGCCACTAGGATTTTTATCATGCTTAGACTTGATATATACATCCATATATATGTGCATACACACACACACCACACAGACACACACACACACACACACACACACACACACATATATATATATATATATATATATATATATATATATATATATATATATATATACTTTTATATATATACACATATTTATTTTATGTGGAGGACACAAGAATAACGTGGACCTGGAAGGACTGGGAAATGAGTATGATCAGAGTATATTATGTAAAATTCTCAAATAATCAGTACAAGAAATATGTTGGGGAATAAAAAAGAAAAAGAAGAAGCACTGGAAGGCAAATAGCACAGAATTTGTTAGAGCAGCTTTGGTTCTTAGTTCTCAGATTTTCTTTTCTCAAGGTTAAAACTGTGCTGTGGTCACCTTAGCAGAGCACTTGGGCTCAGCAGTTCTAACAAGAGAAATGGCTGACCATTGGAGACGGCAGCACCAGCAGGGCTGGCTTCTGAGGCCTCTCTTTTTATTAGCAGGCCATGATGTCACAGTGTCTTCACTTGCCCTTCCTGTTCAACGTGCCTATTTCCCACTTTCATTTTATAAGAATACTGGTCATATTATGTCAGAGTCCATTCAAAAACTCTCCCTGTTACCTCAATGATCTCCATATTCCTCCTTCCAAAATACACTCACATTCTGAGAACTGTTAGTGATGGCAACAGAGGGACCAAGGAGGACTTTGTATAGTAATACCACACTTCAGCCTCAAACACATTAAATAGTGCATCCAAGGTCAAAATATACTCAATAAATCAGGTCAGCTGTGATTCATGCTGAGCTGTCCTCATCAGCAGAATCCAGTTTTATGATTGAAACTGCCCACCAGTAGAACCTGAATATTCATTAGTAGTATGCTCTGGTAGTATGGCATTATTAAAACATGTTTTCAGCCAAATTTCTATTTCTTTACACATTTTGCACTCTGAAGCAAAACTATGCCCCATTTATTCAAACAGCATGATAAAGCTCGCTAAAAGAACTATAAAACATAGTTAGAAAAACTTCCCTAGTACTCATTTTGTGGAAAGGATTTTTGTGCTGCAATTTCATTTCCATGTATGAAGTACAGGTTTATACATATTTATGGAGCCAGACGGTGATAAATTTCTTTCGAGAAACTAAATTTATATGAAATCAAAATGGTTTACATTTATAGGCATAGTTTATCACTACTAAGCATTGCTTTGATGTTTACTTATCTCTACTTATCAGAGGTACATACATTTACTTACCATGTTCAGTAGATTGATACAGCCATTTTTCATGGTCCAACCTACCTAAGATTAAGCTTATTGCTGAGGCAGTTCCAAATATACCGGCTTGCCTGAATGTACCTGTCAACCCTTCCAACAGAGAAGAGGCCTGGGTTTCGGTCCCCCTTTCCATCTATTCCTTCTGACTTGCTCTTTGTGAAGTCTGTTGAAAACTACAATATATTTTGAATTTATTTATCCTCATTTTTTTCATTACCGAGATCATTAAACCTTTAAAAAACATTAATGAGTATGCTGATTACTTGGGCTACTCTTAATGATAAAAATCAACAATTAAGAATAATTTTATAGTTACTCATATTCAGAACAGGCCAATATTCAAATATTCAAAATTATAAACCGCTTCTGTCTTGAGGAGTATAAAGTAAAAGTTCCTTAAGAGTTACAAGTTTGGTCTTTTTATTGTGTCCCATATTTCCTGTATGTTTTGTGATGAGAATTTGTTGGTTTTGCTATATTCTTTGATCAATGTGTTTATTTTCTCTATGGTATCTTCAGTGTCTGACATTCTTTCTTCTATCTCTTGTAATCTGTTGGTAGTACTTGTCTCTGTGGTTCCTGATCGTTTACCCAGGTTTTCCAACTCCATCCTTCCCTCGGTTTGTGTTTTCTTTATTACTTCCATTTCATTCTTCAAGTCTTGAACGGCTTCCCTTATCTGTTTGAATGCTTTTTCTTGCTTCTCTTGGTTTTCTTGGGTATCTTTGAGCGATTTATTCATTGAGAAGGGGAGGGTGGGGGGAATTTGGGGAAACGGGATGATTGGGATAAAGGAAGGTTGGTTAGGGGAGCAGAGAAGCACACATCTTAATTAAGGGAGCCATCTTAGGGTTGGCAAGAGATTTGGATCTAGAGGGGCTCCCAGGGGCCCAGGGCGATGTCCCCAGTTAGTTCCTGGGGCAGCTGTGGATAGGGAACCTGAAATGACTCTATCCTATAGCCATACTGATGAATATCTTGCATATCACCATAGAAATTTCATCTGGCGATGGATGGAGATAGAGACAGACCCCCACACTGGAGCACTAGACTGAGCTCCCAAAATCCCAATGAGGAGCAGAAGGAGGGAGAATATGAGCAAAGAAGTCAGGACCACAAGGGGTGAGCCCACCCATAAAGACAGTGGGGCTGATTCTTTGGGAGCTCACCAAGGCCAGCTGGACTCTGACTGAAAAAGCATGGGATAAAACCGGACTCTGAATTTGGCGGACAATGAGGGCTGCTGAGAAGCCAAGAACCATGGCACCGGGTTTTGATCCTACTTCATGTTCTGGCTTTGTGGGAGCCTATCCAGTTTGGATGTTCACCTTCCTAGACCAGGATCGAGGGGGGAGGACTTTGGACTTTCCACAGGGAACCCTGACTGCTCTTCAGGCTGAAGAGGGAGGGGGAGGAGTGGGGGGAGGGAAGGAGGAGAGGGAGGAGTGGGAGGAAAATGGGAGGCGGGAAGGAGGCAGAAATTTCTTTTTTTTTTCCAATAAAAAAAAAGAGTTACAAGTGCTGGCAAAGAGATAAAGTAAGAAGTAAGATAGTACAAAAAAGTGGAGACTACAGTTGAAGTGGAAAGATAAAATGGCTTCTCAACTGCTTTATTCTTTGTGTGGAATGGCTGTATACATGCATTATATTGTATATTTGTGCAAATATAGAAGACAGAGGTTGATGTCCGCTATCCTCAATTGCTCTATTTTTGAGGTGACTCTCTCACTGAATGTGGAACTCATAATTTTTGCCTGATGGATAGTCAGCAAGTTTCTAAGATCTTCATGTCTCTACATTCCACAGCCCTGAGAATATAGATGTTCATATGTTCTGTCCCACTCAACTTTTAAGGGTACCCCACCTTAGTTCTTAATGGTGGTACCACAGCAACTTACCCATTGATTCATCTTAATACCCCATCAATTTCTTTTATTCTTATTGCTAGTGATTCCGTTTGTTCCCAAAGACTGCATGAACACATGCTGTTTTCCTTTGAGTCTTGAAAGGACGATTAAGAAATTGTGAGCATACACAATTTGTCTCCTGGATCAATTTATTGACTTTCTATGTTCTAATGGGTGAAATACAATACCATGCATACTTCATAAACATGAGCTTCATAAAGCTGATTTGAGAGGTTCAAATTCTGACCAGAGCATAATTTACATATTTGGAGGCTTTTACCAATAATAGGTACTTCTCCATTTCAAAAAGCTGCATTATTACAATTATGTTCCTGTTGGCTAAATGTAATTCTAATATATACCATAGCAGTTAATGTAGAATGTGATTGGTGTGCAAATAACAGCTCCAAATGATTGTTGTATCACAGAATGTACTATACCCATACCATAATCATTGTCAACAGATTTTGTCCATAGGACATAATAAGACTTTTCACTTTAGTCATCATTAAAAAATATTTATATTTTTATGAAAGTAAAAATGTATATCAATGGACAATCAACAGTCAATTTCTCTGAGTGGTAATAGCATATTCAAAAATCTAGTAATTTTTTTTAAAAATGTGTTTAACTATTGTGAATTTTTCTTTGAAACTCAAGTTTTCCTCATTCATACTGTATGTTTTATGAACTTTTGTTGGCTCTCACCATTTATCTTAAAGTATATATATTCTCACAGTTGGTAAAGGTTACTCTTTTTATTGTTATGGCCTGACCTGACACGACAACCCAGAATTGATGGCAAAGATGATTATTTTCACTCACAGTTTGAGGAATATCGTCATTTATGGAAAGAATGTTTTGTAGTAGGACAATTCATGGTGCACACATGTTTAGCTTAACTTTTCATTTTCTTATTTCTGGAGAAAATAGGAAGCAGAGAACAGGCATAAAATAAGTATGGCTAGAAAACCTCAAATTCAAACTCTACCAACCCTCATCATCCAGAAAGACGAGTTCCTAATTGCTCTACCACTGTACAACACAGTACCACCAGGTGGGACCAAGTGTTCAAACACATAAGCTTTAAGGGAGGCAATTCACATTCAAACCACAACAGAATTGCCATTATTACAATTGTGTATTTTAATACATATTTGGAAAGAAACACTGTAAACATTTACTGATTTGGTAATTCTTAAAAAAATACATAAAACTAATATTTGAAATCACATTCAGTAAAACCAAGTGTAAAGTGACAGATTTTAAATTATGTGTTTTGATTATCCTCATAATCTTTCAGGAAGGACAACAGAGAAGCATATTTAACTAGAATTGCATGCACATATTAATATGCTTATGTCCATAATTCGACAATATTTCCATCAACAATCTGTTGGGAAAGGTAACATAGAATGCCTTACTAGCTTAAACAATACAGATTGCTTTTAAATGGCTCTCAGAGTTCCCCACCTTCTGGTATTCATGCCCACTTACTTTTTTTCTACTGGTTTGACCTGGTTGTTTGTTTCCATTATATAAAACAGAAATTATAAAATGTTAATTCTAAGATTTAGGTGATTGTATGTTTTGCCTAAAGGCAAAAAGCATATCCAATTTTGTGGTTTCACAGCATACAATGAAGTAAAATGAACGGCAAAATAGCTCAAGCATAGAGATAGGAGAAATTGGAACATACATACTGCATCGGGCTTCTTATAGTGTTACAAGGGAACTCAGAGTCTTCCTCCTGGGGTTCTCAGCCTCCTTAATAAAATAATTTCAACAGACTGAGGCAAAAGCTCTATGAAAATTTTGTTAGAGTTTTAAAACAAAACACAAGCTCAAGCAAATGGTAAATCTTGACCAATACAAAGAGTAAGGTGCTGAAGAAGAGGAAAACCATACCGCTTGTAAGCAACAGCAGGGCAGAAAAGTAGCCATGTGGTGTGGCAGAGAGCTTCAGAGATACAGGAGATGCATATTTAGGCTCTGGCCAGCATCCAGAAGAAATGGCGAGCAAAGAGTTTGTCTTAACAACCTAGAAAAGCATGGTGACTATATACTACTTGCACAGAGAGCAGGGATTCTGGGAAGAAAAAGCATGCTCTCTCATTGAAGGGATGTGTTTGCTTTCATCTCTTTAGCATACCTTAAGGCAAATTAGGTTTTTTTTAGGTGTGGCTACTCTGCCATAAACCTGACTGACCCAACCAAATGAACTCTTATGGGGGTGACATTTTTATACCTCCACTCTCAACAGATTTTAGTTTTTGGAGCAGAAGGAAACAACTTTCCTTAATGGGTTTCCAAAGCTACTGTAACAATAACATAAATAAAGTGGCATTATATAATATGGGTTAAATTTAATTAAAACTTTATACGGAAAGTTCCAAAGTGATAACGGAGAACTGTATGCCTTGGCAGAGAAGAGTACTTGCTGAGAAGTGTTCAGGTCCCTACACTTCCATACCAAGCCAGGCTTTTGTGCACACCCGTAACCTTAGCACTAAAGACAAACATGCCCTTGGGGTTTGCTGATCTCCAGCCTTGTTGTAAAAAGATTGCAAGCTCCAGGTTCAGGCAGCACAAACCCCACCTCAAAAAATATGCAAAAAAAAGATATTGTAGGATATCTGATACTTCCCCTTTCCTCTGTGCATATGTATAACCAAATACACACACACTCTCTCTCTATATCACACACACAATTATTCTGGAGACCAGCCCAAGAGAGGGAGGAGCAATAGTATAAACAAAGGGTTCATCACCATAGTGGGAATACCAACAGAAACAGATGACCTGAGCTAGTGAGGGTTCACTGACTCTGGACTGATAGTGGGCAGGCAGAGGGACTGCATAGGACCAAACTAGATCTATTGAATGTGGGGGACAGTTGTGAGGATTGGGCAGTTTATGGGGTCACCGGTAGTGGGACCAGGATATATCCCTAGTGCTTTGAGCTGGTGTCTAGAAGCACATTGTTTTTGGAGGGATACCTTGCTCAGTCTAAACATAGTGGGTAGGGCCTTGATTTTGCCTTGAAGTGAAGTGTCACTTTGTTAACTCCCCATTGGAAGTCTTACCCTTTCTGAGGAGTGAATTGGGGTGGAGTGGAGGAAGTGAAGCAGGAGCGGGGGTGGGGGGAGTGGGAATGGAGATTGCTATGTAAAATAAGAAAAAAATGTATTAAATCTTTTTATTAAATTCTTAATGACTTATTAAATTCTTAATTCTACATTAAAAAAGAAAAAAAAACAAAAAATATTTTCTTTTAAAAAGGAAAGAAATCGTGCTATAAAATTAACTTTACAAAGTCAGTATTACCCTTATATCAAAACTGAGTAAGGACTCAACAAAAAATAAAAGCTGAGAGCACCTTCTTAAAGTTGAAAATGAAAAGATGTCTACCTTTTATTCTTATACTCACCTTAGTGCTTGTCTAGTGATGCAAAGAGATCAGATAAACAGGAAAAGCTATACAAATACAAAATAGGTCAAAGTATATTGACCGATGTCATGATCTTGTATTAAGAGATCCTAATGGAGCCACCCGAAAAGCTGAAACTGCTAATCATCTTGAGTAAAGTAGAAGGAAACAAAATAATCCTCCAGAAATCAGAAGCATTCCATTATCTTGATGAAAAAGAAATCAGTATGAAGCCCCACAACAATACTTTAAAAATAATAAGAAAGCACCCACCTAAGAATGAACTTAAGCAACAAAGTATACATTCTCTATATTTAAGAACTGAACTAATGAAAATATTGAAGAATACATTAGAAGATAATAGAATTAAAATCAGGAAAATGATTACATTGTCTCAAGTGATATGTGGATCTAATATAAACTTCATCAGATTCTGAAGATATTACAATAAAAGTAAAAAAAAATTGAAAAGTTTTATGGAACCCCACAAAACCCAGAAGAGCAAAATCAATCCTTAACAGAGAGCAAAACTTTGGTCGTGATACCTGACAAATCAAACTGAGTGAAGAGACATCCACAGAATAACAATAGGTAAAACTTTAATTTCAAAGTGACATTTCAAAGAGATATTTTAAAGTGATATACAAATCAAACAGTAAGTATATTAAAGAAATAATAACTATTTCTTAAAACATAATGTCAAAGTGGCAGTGAAGATATGGACAAAATGTTTCACATCCTTAGCCAACAGGATAATGCAAAAAAATAAAAATAAAAATAGACTAGTTTGAGACTTCATCCCACACAAGACTCAATATCATTAAGCAAAAAAAAATAATAATAATAATATTAAGTACTCTGAGGATGCAGAGAAACAGGGACCATGGTGGAACTAGGAACACAGAGAGACAAACAGAAATTTACTGGAATAGAAATGAGGAGAGGGCATGGAAATGTACATGGTCAACATGTATGATATATATATATATAAGAATATATATATATATATATATATATATATATATAAATTCTTTTTGCAAAATCTGTTTTATTTGCAAAAAAAAATATATTCCAAAACATGATTGAAAATGTCATTCAAACAGAAGGTATGTTTCAAAAAGTTTTGGAATTAGACATGAATTGATAGTCAACAGAAAAAGACTACTTCAACTCAATTAGAAGATATTATTATAGCTACGGAGTTGGCTCATGACTGTTAATGACAGATACTAGGGAGCAATTTGTAATAGCATACATCTTGAAAACTGTACTAGTGGCGTGCATGAATGATTTCACCGAGAAGCATTTATTTTTCTTTGTAAGAACTGCATTATAAAATATTTAACTATGAAAAGTGGAAACAAACAAAACATCTAAAATTTTTGACAGGTTCAAAACAGGAGAAACACTACCTTTTAGCAAACATTTTTTTTTCCTCTCCTTATTTTTCTTCCATATAATTTTTCTTTCTTGTTTGAAATGTCTTTTCAGCAAGAAAATTATATAAAATATTAAGCCATATAAACTAAAGTCTTGCTAATATTTTCATCCATGTTACTTTTCTTTACTGATCAATCTCTCTGTTAAAGAAATCCATAGCAAATAGTAATCTTAAAAATGCAAAGGACTCCTGGAAATATTATGAATTAATTAATATTCTCTGTTTGTATATACCATTCCTAGCACAAAGACTAATTGGCTAAAAGAAATAGGGGTTTTCAGTGAAGTCCATGAAATATCAAATTATGTAGACATACATCTCATACTCTGAGAAACAAATTCACATCCTGACTCTGGAAGAATATATTGCTATTTACAATATAATTTATGAAATTTTCTTCCTATCAAACATTGGACATGGATTATAGCTGCTCTTTCCCATTTGAGACAGAATTGAGCCCCACTCTCTATAACTCCACTGAGTCTCTACTCCCCTCCCAGCCTATTTTCCTCACAAATGGGAAAATTGACTTAGAAGCAAAGAAAAGATTCGGGTTGTTTTCTGCCCATGTTATTTAGTAAGTAATAATCTCTCTAAAACTCATACATTTAAAATTAGGGTAATACTTACAAACTCTGTGGAAGCTAAATGAAATAATGCTTGGGAAAATAGACTTTAAAATACAAAGTGCTCTTTGATGATTTGTAATTACTATTTTAATCAAAGCTACATTGATGTTACTTTAATCAATAACACACTTTTGTGGCTGCTGCTGAGAATTTTAGCCAGCATTTTACGCATGCTTAACAATCAGTTTACCCCCACCCCAATGGCATAAAAAATAGAACCTCACCAAAGGAACTTTTAAAATCCACTTTTAAAATTTAAGCTATTTTAGATAACTTAATGATAAAAGTATAGATACTATCAAGTAGCATAAAAATATAGACTACCCTGAAAATTAGCTAAGAAATATATCAGAGCAAATATTTAAAGTCACTTACATTTCAATGTGCTCCAGTTAACAGTAATTTAAATATTGTTAATTGCTATGAATTTCTTGCATGTTTAAAAAAGCAAAACAAATATGTGTTCATTAAAAATTATTGTATTTTCCCCAATATCTTCATTTAATAAAATTTTGTCTTTATATTTTGACTTGTTCAACTAATGAACAACAACAACAACAAAAGAAAAGATTGCTTTTCTTGAACAAAATCAAAAATAGACCCAAAATTCATGCCAATGGGGGCTGTTAACCTAATGATATGATCATTAAAGATTTGATTTACTTGAGAAATGAAAAATATGTCAGGCACTAAGCAACTTAGGAAGGCACTGCACAAACCGGAAGTAAACAAAAGGAAAGAGTAAAATTTTCCTGTTCAGTGATTAATGAGTTTATGGGTGTATTATTCTCAATTACCTTTAGTGGAGCTAGAAAATTCACTCAAAACTCTCAAAAACATTTTACCATTATTCAATGAGCACATCAAGATCACAACACATTAGATCAATACATAGAGATATCGATGGCTTACAATAAGTTGATTTTTGACAGAAGAACCATGATGGCTATGTGTGTCTCAATACTTAAAAAAATGATGTTTATGATACATTATTGACTATTATGTGGACAATTAAATTTACCTAAAACACAGCACATACATTAGGAAGTCTTGTTTGTTGTTTAAAAATTAGTGAGTCCCTGACAAACGGTAATGTTTTCAAGCAGAGGGGTCTTGCCTCATTGAAGCAAGCAGTGGACAGATTAAGTTGCTGAACACTGAACAATGGGACAACTCTGACAATTTATGATAGTAAAACAGAAATGAATTTGCCTCTTTCATTTACTACTTCCCCATACAAGTTCTATCTGTGGAAAACAGTGTTCTTTGGGAGCCTCTTAGCCCTAGCAGATTCTTGGACTCAATCCTGTCAAACTCTTCTGCTGCCCCATTAACTGTGTATGTGTACTCCAAACCCTTCAGCATTATTTAAACAATGTTCATGGCATATCCACCTGAAGAAATCATACTCTTTCTATAACTGTGAAAAAGAATTCTATATTGACTAAGGTTGTACCACAAAAATAAAGATTTTAGTGGCAATCTCAATGTCCACTCAGAATTCCAATTTCTATTTCTCTTCTACTTGGAATTGCTTCTTTCACAGGAATCTTGGTCCATTTGAGGTCCTTGATGAAGGTAGGAATCAACTCCAAAGCAAGCATTGCCATTCATATTTGGCCTTTTCCCCACAATTGTAATTTTTCAATGACACCACAATTGATGAACTTCTCAAGATTTTCAAGCTATTTACTTATATATTCACTGAGATAGCTATGTGTATAATTTCTACAGCCCTAAATATGCTTCTCAAAATAAGGATTTTGCAGACAGAATGAATCATTGACTCATGAGAAACAGAACTGAATGCTTGATCCAGGACAAAGTGTTACTCTCTCTTTACTCCCCAGTCAGAGCAACTGGGTGAGCAGGTATATTTTCAATGAGCAATATTTACAAGGAAGACATTTTAATTTTTCTGATCAATGAGACTCAAGAATATTCTATAAACCACGTTGTAATGGAGAAGTGTATGTGCAGACTCAATTGTTCCTTTGCATAGGATGGGCTGACTGAACTTAGTATAATTTGAAAAGCCTACATTTTTAGTAAAGTAAATGAACACCATATTAAATTAAGATTACCTTGGGCATTACTGTAAAGAGTATCAGTTAGTTTTTACTTTTTTTTTTTTTGCTGAGGGGGTATTTGTTTGTTGTTTTCTTAGCTCTGAAGATAGGCATTGTCTTCTTTCCAACCATGGAAGACTAGAAGGCATCTTATTGCAATAGCAACCTGTTTTGTCTATGTAGAAAGTAAGTATCTCACTGTATCCTTCATCAATTTCTCTAACTAGGTGTTATAGTTAACATGTTTTAGCTTCTACGTTAACACTAGGGGTCTCAGCTCATGCTTCTGTATAATGGTGATATGCCCTTCCTTAAAGTTATAAGTTAGAGACTTATAGCCTCTGCTGATTCACAATTTTCTTCTACACCTGCTCTTAAGCACCATCATGGCATTGAAGGCGGTTTTGGGCTCTAATGTCGAAAGAGTTTGCTTTAGCAAAACATTTTAACTGTTGTGATCTTCTACCTAGAACACTCATACCTTATTCACAGCAACATCAGGCTGCCTTTGGTGGCAGTGCGTGTTTATTGGAATAACTGTTCTAAACTCGAGAATGTTCCCTTTGTATTCACAACTTGGCTAACTCTTTGGTTAAGGAGTATAACACTTAATCTAGCTTTTTATATATGTTCTTACTTAGTACACTCCTTTATAGCTTAGAATTTAAATTGACCAGCCTGTCCTCTCCCTTTAACTTAGGCAACCACCAACCAACGTAGAGTTATTGACTTAATTTCAACATTATTTGTATCAGGGACTGAGAAATCCATAACGAAGGAAAGGGAAAGTGGCCAGTTAAATAAAAAGAAAAACAACCATTTATCAAGTTTATCTGTTTATCAACATATTCCACAGTGTCTCCCTATAGTTATAATAATTACTTCAAAAATCACTGACCACAAACAATCAAGAAATATTTGATAGTAATGAAAATGTTTGAAATACTTTGAGAACTACTGAAGTGTGGCAGAGACAAAAAGAGAATAAATGCTACTCAAGAATGAAGGAAGAAGATTGACCGGGCAGTGTTGTCAAAGGATTTCAATACCTAAAAGACAAAAGAAGAAAGAGAATAAACAAAAAGAAATTTTTGTAGTGCACATAAGGTTAAGCATAGCACACTTGTATACAGAGTTATCAATGTGATACCAGTCAAGAGTTCTCACTCCATCCCTGCTCACTCTGAGAATTGGGGTAAATCCACTAAGTGTTACAGGACTCTTGGTTATACAGAGAAGGGAGTCTGGAGGCCTGAAAAAACAGGTTGCAGAAACGAATGGTCTTGGAGTCTAGAAGTAACTGCAGGGATGAATTTTCTTCTGCAGTGCAGCACAGATTTGAAAAGAGAAGAAACAGGTTTTCTATCTGCAGTTGTTGTTTGAGTTTAGAAGCTGTCTAAAGTGAGATCCCTGTTTGGGGCAGAATCCTCAGACCAGGGAACCACTGACAAGTACATCCCCAGTGAGCCTTGAATGCATTCATCCATTTCTTCGTTTTCTATTAGGATCTACAGTACTCTTGTTCCACAGCCCCACAAGTTTGAATTTATGGGAAGCCAAATGTAAACTGATTTGCTGAATGTGGCCATGTAAATATGATTAAAGATAGGATTCTGTCATGTTTGTTCTAGCTTTATGTCTTTTTATAAGCCTAATTATATCTTAAGGACTTGTGTCTAGATATTATATTCATATTTCATAATCAGGCTTTTCATATTTCATAATAAGGATGAAATTTAAATACATTGATCCTTTAGGAGATATGAAAATAATGTGTAAATAATAACAGTTTTTATGGACTCAGTTAGCTCAGCAATTAGGTTTGTACTCAAGATAACTGAAAACACAATTTAAACTAGTGAAATGTAGTTTATTCATTCCAGAAATAGCATTGGACTGTTACAAAAAAAAAAAAAAAGATGTACTGTTCCTGTAATCCTTGCTTGAAAATACTGTAGTCAGTATACAGATCTGACACTTAGCTACATTCTTGCCATGTTTTTAGTTACATGAAACAAATTAATGGGAAAAAGTAGATTAGGAGATATGAGAGATTATATAGAAGAAAGGGGTCTGTATCTGCATAATGGGGAAATATTTTGCAGTCTTGAGAGTGTATTAGAGCCCAGTCCATTGTTATCTGCAAGAAGTGAATATTAACTTATACAATTTAAAAACTATTTAAGAAAACTTGGTAACTCTAAACTCTTTCTGTGTTGGTTTCAGAGATGTGTTAGGACGCATTTAAAATTACTGAAAATTCCCAGCAAATAAAATTGCCAATCAGTTCTCACTTTAATGTAGCTAAAATGACTGTTGTTAAAGACACTAAAATCACTGTAACATTTTTAGACATAAAAATTTTTTGTTTTGTATTTTTGAGACAGGGTTTCTCTGTGGCTCTGTAGACCAGGCTGGCCTCGAACTCATAGAGATCCGCCTGTCTCTGCCTCCCAAGTGCTGGGATTAAAGGCGTGCACCACCACCGCCCGGCTTAGACATAAAAATTTTTGAGAACATAAAATACTTGTAAGGCAATTGAACCATATTATAAGGTAAATAAATAAGTGGTTATTTTGGATGTTATAGCCACAAAGATATTATAGAGATGCTAATTACTTTGATCTAGCTTTTATGCATTATGTAAATAGATTGAAAAATAACATAATAAATAAAAAATAATATTGTCCCTATTAAATATGAGCTACTATAAGTAGGAAAAATATGGTTCTGAGTTAAAGGTTTTCAATTTGTCTAGGCATTTAGTATAATTTCTAAAGTTCTTTTTGTGCATTTGATAATATCATGATGAGAAATAAACATAAAAAATTGGAGCATAGAAGTAAAGAGGCGAGTGAGGAATGAAGACAGTTAGGCAGGGAGGTAGAAGGAAAGGGAAAAGGGAAAGGTAGCTCCCTATGTCCTTCTATAGAGATGTTAGCCTGTTAAGTTCATATCATTTACACTCTCTGCTGAGTTAAGTGTTGGGACTCTGAAACATACACAATTGTCAGAAGGTTCGTACATTGATGATGTATTAAACTGGTGGCCTTATAGGACTAGTATCTCCTAAAAGATGAGGAAATACTAGAATCCATCTTCTTACTAAGATATGTAAGAACAGAATCATCTTAAAAGTAGAAAGCAGCAGTCACAGTGAAAGAAATCAAATGAATATTCTCAAGACACCAACAAAGGTCTAGTGATGTTTCTAACGCCCTCTGCCTTCCCTCTCTTCCCTTCACCCCACCTTTTTTTATATACACATATGGACTCACATGCACACGTAAATTGATCACTAAGAGTGTTGAGTTTAGAGTAAACCATATTATATAAGTTACAAAAGCTTATGTCCTGAATTGTAATCATGGAAGTAAAGCATCCAGGAGGCTTTTATATTATTTTATATTATTTTTTAAAAGATAATCATAGATGTATGTACAATATACTTATGATTTACTCACTTTCCAAATAAAACAACTCTGCAATACTAATTAAAGTACACATATATTATAAAGTAGTAAAGGCATGAGGAAGTGAGACAATCAGAATGTGCTCATATTGTTCAATTCTTCCAAATATTTGGTGCTAGAACTTAGGTCTTCTCAAGCTGAAAGTTCAAGATCTTGAATTTGTCATTTCATCCTCGATACATGATACACTAGAAATATTAGCTCTTAAACTACAACTTAAAGTTCTATATATAGAAACCAGACTGCAGATACTCATTCTGTAAAACTGAAGCAAAAAGAGGCAATTAGGTGAAAAACTAATATATATTATATAAAATATATGCAATAAAATTTATATAAACAACTTAGAAACAATTACACACACACACATATATATATATATATTATATATTTAATTCATGTGTTAATATTTGAATTAGGCTAGGATTGTGTCTTGAGATATATCAGTGTGAATAACAATTGCAGTTGTGAAAATGAACAACATAGTCTGACTTAGTATGTTTTGTAAAATCTCATGTCTCATCTGAAAATAAAATATTTGTGAAATGCGGTCAAATAAATTGTTCTTATAAGAATGGAGTATGGTGTTTTTCTATCATAGGTTACAAGGTTAATGCCAGCTACAACAAAACAAAATGACATGTTTACAAGCACATTGAAATATATTTCTTGATTTTGGTAAGTCACAAAGAAGCATGGTTACATAGAAACAATTGAGATAATGATGATAACAATCCAAGACAGGGATAAAGGCCTGTCCAGTCATCTTTGTTCTCTAAGTTTCATCTAGACATTTATTTTCAGAAGTCTCGAGGGAAGATCACAGGCGAATATGAGAGAATAACCCATTACCTTCATCTCGGTGGTTATAGGCCACATTCAGTGACAATGTGTTGTGTTACTTTCTTGCATTTATGTGAACAAGTTTCTATTTACCCTACATAATGCATGCACTATGATTCTATGTACCAGAGGATGATTCTATGTACGTCTAGTTTGCTAAGAGTTTATTAAGGCTATTAAATAAAGTGAATAGAGAATTACTTACAGGTTAATGGGTAAATCAAAGGCAAATATATCACTGTGAAGTCAACACCAACATGGCCAGTAACTTGTGAGAGAATCCCTGATGTTTCCTGAAAAATTTACATCAAGTTCCAAGTATAGTATCTTCTCCCCCAGCAATGGTTTGCTGCTTTGTTTTGTTTTGTGTTTTTACAGTCTTAAAGAGTACCTTTACGAATATTGTGACTTTCTCAGCCCTAGTTCTTGTAAGTTTCACCAGTTTGTAAGAATTATGAACATCCCTTTAGGGAATAATGTTTCCATTTGGACAAATATCTATGTAACACTACACCTCTGCCTTAGTTTCCATCTTCTTTCCATGTCCTTTTCAGTGCTGTATCTTGTATTTTGGAAGAGGTGACAAAATATCCAATTATTTGTTTTCCATGTATAGCTGAGCATTGGACAATAACAAAACTCTCAGCATCCTAGTTCATAAACTGCTACTCATTACTGTGAGGAAAATTCTTTTGGATGGCAGTTTGAATGAGAAATGCCACTCAAAGGATAGAGAATTTAATTTTGTTGTTGTTGAAGTTGGAGACAGTCTTTAAGGAAATACAGAAAGTTTTGAAGATAGAGTTTTGGAGGAAGGAACTCTCTGTGTATGTGCTTGAACAGTCTACAGCACCACCATACTTCCAATGTTCTCTCTCTACATTCTGTGTGTAGTTGGAGATGTGACTGATCTCTTGCTTTTTGGAGGCTTAGAAATTGTACTTGCTTATGAACCAGGTTCAGATTTGTTACAGCTAGACATTAAAGTTCTGCCTCACAATAATAGTACAAAAATGGTATAGCTCAATAGTTGGATGCTAACCTGTCTTGTGCAGGAACACAGATTCGATCCCCCCCCCCTTTTTCTCTCTCTCTCTCTTAAACAACTGATTGTTCTCTGGGTTAAAACAGCAGCTGCCTGTTTTCTGGGTCCTAGCTCAGTGCCATCTTGTCTAACATATTTAACTAACGTGCTGGGTTATGAGTAAAATCAGTAACTTTGCCACAAATATAAATATTTCTTCAGTTCTCTTTATGAGTTTTGCAAAATTAAAATTTAACGTTGCTTTCAGGTTTTGCTTAACATTCAGAATAATTGTATGATTAATTATCTGATCTTTCCATGTGGTTTTGCAATCTTTGGCTTTTTTTTCCCCACTGTTAATGTTGTCCCAAGACATTATCTTGATAAGAGGCAGGTTTAGGGACTAATTCAACTTTTATTATAATATATTGCTATAACTAATTTATTGTTTGCTTCCTCTCTCTCTCTCTCTCTCTCTCTTATATATATATATATATATATATATATATATATATATATATATATTGTTCTAAATTAAACTTTGCTAAAGATACACATAAAGGAATAACAATATTTGATATCTGCTTGTGTATCACCTAAGATTTCAGTCAACTACTGTGGTGCATTGGGCAAATTATCTGTAGACAAGGTGAGAGTCCTTACCATCTTTTTAATTACATGAATGAAACTTGGTTAGAGAATAGATTCTTGAATCTACAATATTCACCTATCAATGTAATTTATTTTCTGGTAACTTCCTTTTATTTTTCTTCTATTTTCCATTTCATAACATCGCAGAGATTTTTCCTTATTATTATGCAGTTAGATACCAAAAAGTTCTTATTGATTGAGAAAAATAATTTGTGGTTATGTGAAATTTAAAATTTTTAAAATATTCATAATCTGTTTGATGTGAATGAGTCAGAGAAAAATCTAATGCCTACCTTATTACTAAATTATACATGGTCAGTACACAGTGTTAAAAAAATACATTTAGAATACTAAAGGAAAGGAAAGGTTGGTAGTGTTAGCTGGTTAGTTGAACCAGGACAAAGTTGAACTGCAAATGGCAGGGAAGCCACTAAAAGCAAACAAGGAGGACCCTGTGTTTGTGTTTATTCCCAAGCATGAAAAAGATTACAACTTGTGGAAGTACCAACCCCAGGTCCAGTCTCAGGTGTGTTTGTAGAGATGTGAGGGTCATCTCACTGTGGAGGGAAACCACAATCAAAAGGTTCTTGTGGAATCTGGTTCTCAGAGAAGGACCATTAATGGAAGAGGACTGGCTGTAGAAAGAACACAGTATGGAGTAGAGCAATCTCATGGATGACCTGAAGCAGACCTATGCCTGAGACCTCAGCTTGTAAGAGTCATTACAAAAGTAAATGTCAAAAAGAATATGACCTGTCGGAGGCACAGGGCCAGGGATGCACCAGTGCTCACAGAGAAACAGAATGGGAAAAGACGCTTTCCTAATAAGCCTGTTCAGTGTTTGGAAATAGCCCAGGGATTCTCAGAGCAACCACAAGGAAACTCAAAGTTAGGAGTCCCAGGGCTAATCAGACAGCTTTCCAAGTCTTTTACATGACTTGCTAAGGTGATTTGAATAAGACCCCACATTGTTCCTTGTATTTTTTATGATGAAGTCTTAGAATTTCTTTCTCTGCAATTATGTATACTAATCCAAGGAAATTTATACGGTCACTCCTCAAACCTAGGTAGATTTTAAATGCTTTCCAAGTTTGTTAATGGGAAAGAGTTCAGACAAATTTATCAGCTTGGCTTCATATAGATAAAGGAAAATCAATACAGTTGTAAATATTATCATCTTAAATCCAAAAGAAATAGAAATTGGATATCATAGGTGGACACTAATAGCTTTATGTCAGACTTGTGATTATAATTAATATGAATTTTATGAAAATGAATTCTTCCCATAAGTAATAATGGATAATAAAATAATATGAATAATTTTATGTCAGCTACCTTTTTATTGCTATGAAATATACAATTTCCCAAGTAACTTTAAAAAGAAAAGGTGTATTTTGCTATAGTGGTTCCCTAGGGGAATCCATAATGGCAGAGAGGCATGTCAGCAGGTGCCAGATCAGGAAGCAGATAGAACACATCTCATCCACACCTAAGTTGTAGAAACAGTGAGAAATGGACATGGGGCAAAGCTCTAAATCCTTAAACAAGACCCCAGTAGTGGACTCCCTTTAGCAAGGCTGCACCCTGTGAAGGTTCCCATAACTTCTCCAAAATGCCATAAACTAGGAACCAAGAGTATAAATATGTGACTCTATGAGGACGGGGCATTACTTACTCAAATCACATCTGAAAGCAAAGGGGATACTTGAAGTTAGAGTAAATAAAATCCCACTTGAGAGTTCTCTAACATATGCCTGCACCCACTATCAGTTTGTTTGCTACACCATTGGTTTCATTCAAGTGGTGTTGTAGCCATATGTCTAGGGGTTTATCTCTTATAGGTAGATTTTCAAAATGGTTTCATACATGTTATTTTAGGATGGGGCAGAAAGGGGAAAATTCATAATTCAATCCAATAATGTACTTAGAAAATGAGTAAAGAATGAGGTTTCCAATACAATAAAAACAATCATGTCAAGAAAGCAATCAAAAGATGAGACTATATTACTAGAAAGTGTGTAAAAATTCTTCACAGGAAAATATAATTTATGAGCCCAAAGTTTTACGGAGTTTTGAAAGGCTCTTGAACCTGGGAGAAAGTATTGATAAAGTCTTCAGCAGATTATTACTATTATAGCAAATAAGAACCAAATATCAAGACACGAGGGAACCTGGAAGCCTGATTATAAACTTGCATATACCCATAACCCATTATTCTTCTATAAAAGCAACTTTTTTGAAAAGTTGAACTATACAAAAAAAATCAAGAGAGTATGTAGTTTAGAATGACAATACATAGACATTTGTTTTTATTTGAGAACCAAAAAGAACTAGAATAAATAGATATTAATACAAGTTTTATTCTTCCTATGTATAGGTGCATGGGAAGCTGCCCTCTCAGTTTTGTTTTGATTGTCCAAATCTCGTGAGTTTGTTTTCCATCTCCAACATGTGATGGAACTTAAGCTGGCAGATAGACAGTGCTTTATCTGGGGTTGCAGAAAGACAAAAATCATATTCAAGTCTATCTGATTTGCAAGTGACTCAATCTGTGAGTATTAACAGATAATGAAGAAGAGTCATGGTAAAAATCTGATAACTCCCGAAGCTTGGAAAATAATATGGGAAAAAATGAAGAAGAGTCATGGTAAAATCTGATAACTTCTGAAGCTTGGAAAATAATATGGGAGAGAAATAAAGTAAATATGGAGATAATTTAAGGAAACCGGTTCTCATATATGATAAAGAATAAACTGACATGATCAACAAAGTTAAGAGGGACTTGTGACTACAAGACAGAATAGTGCTTCCACATAAGTATGTGTTTCGTTGAGTACCACAAGTCCTTTCAATTGACCCATTCTTTAATAGCCATTTTGACATTAATTAAAATTCAAAACTTTCACATTTGCCTTAAAAGTTTACTGAGAGTAGACGTATGGTTATACTAGATTAAATTGCAAAGAACACTTAAATATCTTAGTTTAATATTTGGACTTTGTAAAATAAGTTTCTTCCCTGTAAAGATATTCACAAACACACACACTATCAGCATATGCAAAGGGATGATTGTGGTATTCCTGATAATTAATGAATCGAGCAATTGCTTCTCATACACATTACATAATCATGTACACTTGAGCACCAATTAGATCTGGATGAAAATAAAACATATATACCACATAATATAAAATTATATCCATTTTCTTTGCAATAACCTTTTTAATTCTTTATATTATGTCACACACTACAATGAATCTTTCAAAGGTTTCAAGATGCCTTGAAGGCAGGTGCTATTATATTTTCACATAGGAGAAAACAGTGGTTTAAAGAGATGAATTGATATGTCCAAGTTCATGCAATCACTGAAATGGGAAATGTGACAACTATTCTGGAAACTCTGAGACAAATATAATATATAGAGACAAACTATTTCAAATCATTCTTTGAAATGTTTATAAAATAAGAGTGCCGTATTCTTTTGAACATATTGGAGAAAAATATTTATTCTATGGTCTGGTGCTACTAAGAATTTCCTTTGAGTCTAATGAGGAGTATTTAATTTTTGTAAAGCTGATTTTTATACATATAACACAAGTGTGTGTACTGCTCGTAAGGCATTGTGGCTAGAAAGGAAAGAAGGAAGCTTCCAGCTTCCAATACTGGTTGGTTGAATTCAGTTCCACGAAATCTGGGCAAACCTATCTCTAAAACATTAACGACTATATTAATGCAAATCAATTATGACTGTCAAATACTCAACCATAAATTGAACATGAATACTAAAACCCCTCCTTGCAAGTTTTAAATTTCTTTGCAGAAGAGGAGAGAAAGAGTCTAAGACAGGTAGTAGATATAGTGGCCTACAAGGATATAGTGTCTTCTGTTAACAATAGGGAAATCTTGAATATCAAATCATGGAGACTGTGACATCACAGGAAAGACCAACATAAACCCAAGCCAAACAAAATACTATCTTGCAGGTGGGAGTCTCCCTAAGCAAGGAGCTATTGGCTTCCAGAAAGAGATCAAGTTTTCTCTAAGTTTTACTCCAAGTAAGTCAAAGCAAATTGTATTTGGAAAGTACAAATTGGTCTTGTTAAGGCTTTTAAAAGGACAAAATTTGGATGGATGGGAAGAAGGGGTGCAGATGGGACCAGCTGGTGCTGAGGGGAGTGACTGTGACCAAATGCATTGTATGAAAGTCTCAAAGAACTATCAACAGACTTTTAAAGATGTGATAAAACACTACAAATAAGCATACATTGCTACAATTTTAAGATGATAGTTCTGAGAGCTTTTTTGAATAACCAGTTAACTTCCTGAGAGGAAGATCCGGCAAATTTTACACACGTTGTACACAGAAATATGCAAAAATTTAATATTTTTAAATATATTTGTGTGTATATACATACATACACACATATATATAGTTTAATTTTTACAAATTCATAATTCATTTATTTATTAAGGACCCTAACATTCTAATTTTTAAAATATTTTCACTAGATGGTATAACTAACATGTCATTAACTTATTTAAATTATATTTTATTTGTTTATTTATTTATTTTTTTTGTTGAAAAAAATTTCTGCCTCCTCCCCACCTCCCATTTCCCTCCCCCTCCTCTCACTCCTCTCCCCCTGCCCCCACTATATATTATAATCTTTAATTAGATGTGACTGGTAGCAGTTGTAAGTTCAAAATGCTAACGTTGAGCACCACAAGAAAGAGCAGCCAGCTATGTCTGAGGGCTTGGGACTTTGCCATTATGGTGACATCTGCGTTTCTCTCTGATTTTCTGTTGAGTGCTATCCAGAGCACCAGTTATCTAACTGCATGCCTGATAACTAACTATACTTGAAGAATTTTCACAAAAATATTTCTCCAGAATTTTTGGTCTGGTTATATAGCTCAACAAAGATAGTTGTTTCCCCAGCCCAGCCTTGGAATTCTAGCAAGGAAGGCAAGCTTCCATCTAAGTTTCAATCCTGGGCATTGAACATCATTTTCTCCTTGCTTCCCACTGTTCCCATTGCGAAAGCCTTCATACCCTGCTACTCCCCTTCTGCTTTCTTATGCCTAAATTATTTTTAATAATAATAATATTTTTAATAATAATAATTTAATACTAATAATTACATTTTCATTACTTCAACATTCTAGATTCTTTTTTTCATGTACAAAATTATTCCTGTAAGAGTTTTCTTTCCATACAAAGTGAGCATGCTCTCATCTTTCATAATTCAAGAAGTGGTCCCTTAGGGAGAAAGGCTTGGCCTACACAATGAAGGTTAATTACCTTCTTCCTACAGAACCATTATTCTGCCTCATAACATCCTGAATGCCCTCTACAGCAATTATTAGCTTGGTTAAATTATAAAATAATCTGTTTAGTTGACAGTTTGCCAATGTGTGCAAAAATGCAAGAACGGGCTCCTAAAATAATAGATTCCTAAATATACTTACATTGATCTTAGATATATGCTGCATATACACATTTTTGTTATAGCTGTTTTTGAATATATTTTGGCTAACCAAACTGCACACTATGTTTTTATTCACATATAACTGTATAGTTCTGATTTTCTGAAGAATTCAGATTAATACTATTGCCGTGTTAAAAATTTGGCTGATATTTGAGATTTAAGTAGGGCAAACAGATTTGGCTCAGATCATGAAAGCTCGTGGAGCTGGTACTCTTTTACACAAAAAAGAAAATAAAAAATAAATATGTCTTTTCTTTGTCTCAATATAAAGTAGAAAAGTTTGGGCATCTTTAGAAATTTCATAGGCTGTGCTGTTCCCATTTTATAAGCAAACTGGGACGGCAACAAAAGTTCGCTAACTGTGAATCCCCAGTCCTCTGAAACAACACTGTCAACATTGTATATGCTCATACTCATACAAAATGATCTGGCCTCAAACACTGGTTTCCATGGCAAACAGCTTTATTTAATTAGCTTACAAACACAAAACACAAACTAATTTACCACAGGAGTAGCAGCTGTCTATCAAGTAAAAATTTAACATAATCTATGAACTGATTTTTTTATTAAATTTATTTATTTATTAAAGATAGATGCCTCCTCCCCGCCACTGCCTCCCATTTCCCTCCCCTGATCAAGTCCCCCTCCCCCGATCAAGTCCCCCTCCTCATCAGCCCAAAGATCAATCAGGGTTCCCTGACCTGTGGGAAGTCCGGGGACCACCCACCTCAATCCAGGTCTAGTAAGGTGAGCATCCAAATATCAGGAACTCACCAAGGCCAGCTGGCCTGGGTCTGAAAAAGCATGGGATAAAACTGGACTTGCTGATCATAGTGGACAATGAGGACTACTGAGAACTCAAGAACAATGGCAATGGGTTTTTGATCCTATGAACTGATTTTTAAAGTAATGGAATATTTACTAAATTTATAAAATGAATAGAGGCAGAGCAATGCTTATATATTGTATTATTTAAGGAATGCTAATAATTCTATACTCATTTTAAAGTACTTAAAATACATTTTTAGATGTAAGAAAAGGTGACAATGAATTTATAGCAGGGAATTTATCTAGACTCATAGGAAAATATTAAATTATCAATACTAAACTTTCATTTATCTGTCATTCCTTGTAGAGAAGAAGAGAACGATAAACGATTTCAATGTACAAATAAGGTTTTAAAGCACAGTGAAGTTTAAGGTTCTTATGTAACGTGACACGACTGTCGATGCAGAAGCAGAGGACAAAGGATGATTTTCTCCTCAAAAGCTGGAGATGGCACCCAGCTGTTGAGTTCCTGTGTCAAGAATCTGCAGCAGTGACACTGGCAGCCTGGCGGAAGTGCAAGAGCAACCTTCAGAGTGAATGTTGGCATTGTATCGGAGTAATTTTTCAGTCGTGTCGTTTTCACAGATGTTTTTAAATTAGTTAGTGAACTGTTCACATAGCCTGGCATCTTGAGTGCCATATCAGTTTTTTTTTCTTATTGTGGAGAATTAAGTATGTGGACAATTTATTATTCAGTTTCGATGTGGGATTTCCCTCTGTATGATGTGATTACCATTAATGAATAAAGAAAACTGCCTTGGCCTCTTGATAGGGCAAAACAAAGCTAGACGAGAAAAACTAAGCTGAATGCTGGGAAGAAGAAGAGTGGAGTCAGAGAGAAGCCATGGAGCTGCTTCAGGAGACAGACATGCTGAAACTTTTCTTGTAGGCCATGATCTCGTGGTAATGCACAGATTAATAAAGATGGGTTATATTAAGATGTAAGAGTTAGCGAATTAGAAGCTAGAGCTAATGGGCCAAGCAGTGATTTAAATAATATAGTTTTTGTGTGATTATTTGGGGGCTCAGTGGCCGAGAACTAACTAGGGTCCTCCTTCTACTAACTAGCATCCTCCTTCTACACAGTTTGTCAAGTTGAAGTCATGCGCTGGTTAACTTCATCAAGAAATGAAAAGTGTAGCATTTTTCCTTCCTCCTTTCCAGGCACCCATTCCATGCGCTTCATTGGAAAGCTCAAGTACATCTCAGGAAAACATTTAGTGACATCTGAAGAACCTATAAAAGGAGGATACTAAGGATGAAGAGGATATAGAAAAGTCAGGAGCTATGAGTCTGTCTAATGAGTATGTCATCTATTTAAATTTTAGGGTAATTAGGAGTTATGAGAGTGAAAACAGAGTTTTAGAAAATCTTATGTTGTGTTCACGATTCCCGTCCCTACCATGAATGTGTCCTGTCTACGGTTGTCAGTTCTTTTAGGAAGTGCTCTGAAACTGCAGACTGCTGATTCCAGATCACTGCTTTGCAATGAGTGAGCTAAATAAGGAAGAGATCAAGTCAGTCAGTTGGGAATGTTCAGAAACATAGGTTACAGTGATTGGAGTACTCAGAACCACGTACAAAGGTGCAAAGTATCCAGAGTGGGGAGTTCCTGAAAATGCCTTAACCAGTCTCTGTGGGGACATTGCTGATGTGTACCAGATTCTAGTCAGGACTGAAGGAAAAATTGCAAAGGAAAACAGATGTCAGGGATCTTCAAAAGAGCAAATAGCTGGCTGAACGTGCATCCTATATAGCCTTTAGAACATTAGCAGTAGCCCAAGACCTAGTGCATACATCAAACTGGCGCCATATACAGAAAAGATCTGCTGGGACTGAGGATCAGGAGTAACAAGCCTGAGTCTAGCTAGTCCAGAATTTCTGAGAAATGACACATAGCACTAAATTTATGATGGTTTGATGGAGGTATTTTAACTTGGCACTGCCATAAAGGATACTCATATAGCCATTTCATTTTCACTTTCGGGAAAGCAGCCACAATAGTCACTAAATTATAAAAGAGAAATGAGAACTCATTATAAAATTGTGCTAGTTCATATATACCAGTTGCTGACTTGTGTCCCCTTCTGGGCTCATGGTACTAAGCTATGCCATGGTGCTCAAACTTCCTACCTCTACCTGTCAAGTGTTGGGGTTGTAGAATTATTCTACACCTGACTGAGAAATTCACTGATAACTTAAATATTTTCAAGATATGATGTGCTACAAAGATGTAATTTCACTTTCTATCTACCACACTAAATCTTAGAATTTAAGGGAGTTACATTCTGTTGAAAAACTCTTGCCTGACTATGTACTGGATACCAGGTAAGACCCTAATATATTCATACAAAATTTTTAGAAAGGTTAGCTGGACTCAGACACTGTTAAGCATGTTTACTTGAAATTGGCACACCTAAATGACCAATTTTGGGGTGCTGAGGAGACTCTCTAACCTACCCTTTGTCTCATGTGTCCTTCTCCCATGAGTGAGCTTTAGAAATCAGAATATCATTAAAATTCACGCAGAAACCTTTTTATCTTTATAAATTTATTTTATTAAAAGGTTTTAACATATACAAAGAACAAGCATTCAGAGACTCCCGTAGCTTACTAGAGAAAAAAAATATGTATTGTACCTGTTCAACATTTAGATCTTTTAGGTACTTGTAACACTCCATTCTTTGATTAGGCGAGAACTGGGGACATTCCTTGGTTCCTGATTTTATGAAAAAGTAAAACCAGATGTGAAGACACAGATTAACTTCCACAAAGTGATAGCAGCTTACTTCAATATCCCACTCTCCAAAGTTACACGTCATAAGGACAAACACAAGGAAAGTTGCACTGGAGTTAAGAGAGATTATAAAACGTATAATTCATCTATAGAACATTACATCAAATGCTAAAGAATGCACATTCCTTTTCAGTTGCCCATGGAAAATCATCCAAAATTTACCACATATTAAGATACAAAGCAAGTTTTAGAAAATATAGAAAAACTGAAACAATAAATCCTAACATAATAAAGGCTGTATACATTGTACCTATAGCTAAGATCATGCTAAGTAGAAAATGGTATTCACACCATTTCCACTAAGTTCACAGACAAACAAAGGGTGACGATTCTCCACTCCTATTTAACAGAGTATTTAAAGTCGCTAAAGTAATAGGACAAGGAATGTAAGCAAGAAGAATTCAAAATGGATAAGAAGGAATTAAAGTTATTTTTAGATGGTAGGATTTTATACAATAGAGACTCAAATTCTCCACCAAAATCTGAGTTTATTAACAGTCTAGGAAAAGTGTCTCATTGCAAAATTAACACCCAATAGTGAAGCAGCTCCTTACATACCAATGAAAAACATATTGCAAAAGCAATCAAAGAAACAATTCTTTTTCTTAGAGTCACACTAAAAACATTTAAAATACTACAGAAGAAACTGTAGCAAGAAAATGAAAGAATTTCAATGGAAACTGTTTGGGGAAGTAGGAAAAGAATTTGAGGAAAACACTAGACAGTGGAAAAATTACTATGATCATGAATGGAAAAAAATTAACTACTTACAAATGGTCACCTTTTTTTCTTTTTTTTAATTAAAAATTAAAATCATCTTTCTATACATACTAATTCCAGTTCCCTCTTCCTCTATCCTTCTGCTCACCCACATATTCTTCCCACCCTATCCCCATCCATTCCTAAGAGAGGGTGAGGCCTCTCATAGGGAGTCAACAAAGCCTGTCTCATACCAAGGCCTTGCCCCTGTATCTAGGCTGAGCAAGGTATCCTTCCATAAGCAATGGGCTCCAAAGAGCAAATTTATGCAAAGGGATAGATCCTGGTTCCACTGCTAGTGGCCCCACAAACTGTCCAAACCATGCAAATGTCACACACATTCAGAGGGCCTATATTGGTCCTTCGATGGTTCCCCAGTTGTCAGTCTAGTGTCAGTGAGTTCGCACAAGCTCAGGTCAATTTTTCTAAGGGTTTCCCCATCATGGTCTTGGCCCATTTGCTCATAATATCACTCCTCCCTTTTTATGGCTGGATTCTAAGAGTTCAGCCTAGTGCTTAGCTGTGGATTTCTGCTTCTTCTTCCATCAGTTACTATATGAAGGTTTGATGATGACGATTAAGGTAGTCATCAATCTGATTATAGGGAAATGACATTTTAGGTACCCTCTTTACCAAGACCTAGATTCTTAACTGGGGTCATTCTTGTGGATTCCTGGCAATATCCCTAGTGCCTGGTTTCTCACTAATTTCTTTTTTTTTATTTTTTTTATTGAAAAAAAGTTTCTGCCTCCTCCCCGCCTCCCATTTCCCCCCCCACTCCCCTCCCCCACTCCTCCCCCTCTCTCTCCAGTCTAAAGAGCAGAGTTCCCTGCCATGTGAAAAGTCCAAAGTCCTCCCCCCTCAATCCTGGTCTAGGAAGGTGAACATCCAAACTGGCTAGGCTCCCACAAAGCCAGAACATGAAGTAGGATCAAAACCCAGTGCCATTTTCCTTGGCTTCTCAGCAGCCCTCATTTTCCACAAAATTCACAGAGTCTGGTTTTATCCCATGCTTTTTCAGTCACAGTCCAGCTGGCCTTGGTGAGCTCCCAATGGATCAGCCCTACTGTCTCCGTGGGTGGGTGCACCCCTTGTGGTCCTGACTTCTTTGCTCATATTCTCCCTCCTTCTGCTCCTCATTGGAACTTTGGGAGCTCAGTCCGGTGCTCCAGTGTGGGTCTCTGTCTCTATCTCCATCCATCGCCAGATGAAGGTTCTATGGTGATATGCAAGATATTCAACTTTATTTGGGGAAAAAAAAACAAAACAGAATAGGAAAAACGGTTCTGTACAATCATGGAACTTCTGGAGGCATTATAATCCCTGACTTCAAGCTCTCCTATAGAACTATAGCTTGTTATTGGCACAAAACCAAATGTTCATCTTACATAAGCTATGAAGAGATTTAATTCAATGCCACCCAAAGTTTCAGGGATATTCTCAGAAACAGAGAAAACAATTTCAAAGTTCATATGGACCATCCTTCCAAAGATAAACATGGGAAGCCAATGCAATCTTAAACTAGTATAATACTACAGGAAGAAGGGCCATATCTTATTTTAAATTCTAATTCAGAATAAGAATAATAATAAATAAAAACATGGAACTTGCCCAAAAAAAACCACAAAGACCAATGGAGGAGAAAGATATTAGTCCACTTATGTACCACTCTCTGATTTTAGGCAAAAATGCCAAAAGTGCATAATGGAGAAAAGACAATGCTTTCAGCAAATGGAGTTAGGAGAATAAATTTCAACATGAAGGAAATAAAACTAGACCTGTTTCTCACACAGCGCAAAATTGAAGTTTAAATATACTATGGATATAATCATAGGATATAATACTCTGAAACTGTTATAGGTTAAATTAGTGAGTACACTTGAAATTAGGAGAATAGGTATGGCCTTTCTATATACAACTTCCATAGAACATCAGTTTTCAAATGGGATATCAATATCACCTGTGCAATACAGAATATGGTCAATTGAGTAAATAGGCAGTCCATTGAATGGAAGATCATATTTCCAGCTATATCTTTAGTAAAGAAACATTATCTAAATATTCAAAGAACTCAAAAACTAAATATGGAGAAAAACAATTCAATTTAAAAATAATAGGCTATAGAACTGAACAGAAAATTCTCAGGAGTAAGAAATACAAATGGCTAGTCAAAACAGTGTTCACCATTCTTAGCTTTGAGAAATTCATACTAAAAACACTTTATGATGCCATTTCACTTCAAAAAGACAGACAAAGATCAACATAAAGACTCTAAATAAAAACAAATGTCGGAGTTAATGTGGGTAAAGGCAAACCCTATGTAATGTTAGGGGAAGTGTGTACTGCAGCAATCACTTTTGACAGTGGTCTGACAGTTTCACAAAGAATAAAAAAGGATAAGAAAAAAATAGAGATATCTAACATATGACTCAGCTATACTACTACTGAGCATAAGATCAAAGGACTTATATTCTACTATAGATCAACTTTAATAGCTATGCTCATCACTACTGTATCCACTATCACTAGAAAATGAAGTCAACCTTGATTACAGCAGCCGACAAAAGATATGAAAAAAATTTTATAAGTATAAAGGAATACTACTCAGGTATAAAAAATAAAGGAGAGAAATTTGCAGTTCAGTGGCTGTATTTGGAAAAGAATACAATGGTGAGATCATTCATGCTCAAAAGACAAACTTTGCATGTTGAAATAGAAAAACTGAGGACTGAAATAACTATACTTGGAGGGTATAGCGTCCAGGAAATTGAGGGAATGCTAGGAGGTTTAACTAAAATTACAGATGTAGGAAATAAAGCTACATCAAAATCTTCTCTCTTGCAACCAAATAAAAATTTTAAAAAAGATAATTAGAGTCCATATGATGCAAAAGGACAGGAGTGAAATATTCTGAATTAAACATCTAAGTATGTATTGAGTTAAGGTCATAGAAAAGAGCAGAGACTACAGGGTTGGTTGACTGAAAACCAAGGATGCCTGAAAATGCAGTGGGGGTTTATTTGTATTAAGCCCAGAATCATTACAAGCCAAACTGTTCTGAAGCAGTAACTGCAATGGCTCAGTTGTAGATGGGTGACCTATATCAGTCATCCCTAAACCAAGCTATGAAAACATCATGGGAGATGAGGCAAAAAGAATGTAAGAAATGGACGATACAAAAAAGATCTTCTAAATACTGTCTCTTAGACATGACACAGCTGATATACACATCAACTCACACATCTGTGTTTACTTGCTCACAATTAAACTAGTTAACATTGCAGTATGAATTAGGAAGGTATTTTTAAGACTTCATGAATAGACCTGAAACTATTGGACTCTGTTGTTGTTGAAGGAAAGAAAGATAGTCACTTTTGTTCAGAGAAGTGATCAGTGAAGCATTCCCATACCACATCACATGTGGACAACACTGATTGGACTGAAGGCCTGTTGATTATGATATTAATAACATGAAACTACTACTAGTAGTAATAATAGCACTCATAATGAAAGACATAAACTCAAGAAACAGTTTGATGGTCTTCAGTATAATGAACAGGGAAGCAGTGAGGTACAGCTAACATCAAAATATATTCTATCCAAGTATAAGATCTGTAAAGGATAAATAATAATTATATATGAAGTTACTAGATTCTTGGATTCTTTCTCAAAATGAATGTAAACATATCTTTTACTATAGATAACATATATAAATAATATCATACATGACTTGACTAATTATAGATATCAAAAATTTGGGTAGATGGTTCTTACAGGAACTAAATCATGTACATTCAAATTTTAATACTAAAGGAGAAAACTATAGTGTCAAAAAACGCCTGATTATACTGGAGGTTCAGTCTTTAAAGTATAAGGTACACTTTTGAAGTTATTAAGAAATTTTTCTGGTATCCCACTGTAAGAATAGAGCTGGAGTTACGTGCAAGTGGTAATTCATCCCACATAGATGGATAAAACACAATTCAGTTTCTCTCAGAGAGTAGAATTTGTTTTTAACCACTGAACACTCTCTAACCCTGTTTTGTTATTTCAATTTTTAATAATAAATTTCCTTCTCTTTTCTCTCCTCACTCTCTGTCTTTATCAGTGTTTATATGCTTAGTTTATATGTTATATGTTTAGTTCAAGGTGCATTTACCAAATCTTTTACAGTAATTGTCTATATTTGAGCCGAAGTGAAAGTGATGTTATGATCAATAGGTGATTCCTCACAAAGCTAGACTGTCTCTTTGGCACTTCACAGTTACTCCTTAGTTATGAAAATGTTATTTTGTCTAAGGCAAAGATCCAAGTCCTTCTGTTATAAGTATGGATGTATTCTTTCTGCCTAGATGAAAAGTAAGGTAGATTTCTTCAAACTGTCATGATCTTCTCCTCTGAACATTAGTAAATGCATAATTATGTCAACTTTATATTATGTCAACTCAGCATTAGACAATGTTTTTACTACAATAACGAACTGAGTGTTGTTTTGAATAGAATTAACATTAAATACATGTAGATTGTGTAGATATATAGAACATTAACTTTAAAAGGAAGCTGTGTTTGCAAATGTAGAGAAAAATATTAAAAAGTAGGTAATTGTCCTTCTAACCTTATCACTTAAGCATACCTGTAAATCCAGAGAAAATACTGCTTTCAGAATGGGATTTCAGAACTTCTTATTCTCGAGGAATGAAGGTAGATACCTAGAATTTTAAATTTCCCATTTGCTTAATTTAATATGTATATAAGTGCAAAATATTACCTTCTCATAATATTCCAAATGTAATGAAACATATGTCTATAGTACTTATACTACATGAAATTATAA
This sequence comes from Microtus obscurus, assembly GCA_963919715.1. Classification (NCBI taxonomy): domain Eukaryota; kingdom Metazoa; phylum Chordata; class Mammalia; order Rodentia; family Cricetidae; genus Microtus; species Microtus obscurus. The sequence continues at coordinate 20,968,803 of CAWTZC010000015.1, read as the reverse complement.
AATAGTTATATTTTATAAAATAGCTCAGGTTTGCATTGAACTCATGATCATCTTATTTCAACTAAGACTATTCTTTACAGAACAACTGTACTGCACTGAACTATGCAATTCAATGTTATTTCTGTAATCATAATTTATATATAATTTAGTTAACATGAAGCATATGTCTGAACTACTTGACTGTCTTAGTTACTTTTCAATTGTGAGTGGATGTCATTACAAAGTCAATTTATTAAAGAAAGCATTGGATTGGTGTCTTGTTAATAGTCTCAGAGCGTTCACCCACGGCCGTCATGGCAGTAAGCATAATGGCACACAAAAAAGCATGGAGCTGGTGTAGTATCTGAGAACTTACATATGATCCACACTCATAAGATAGACAATAGGCTAAACTGATCTTGACATGGGATTTTGAAACCTCAAAGTCTCTCTGAGTGATGACCTCCCCCAACAAGATTGTACCCTCTAATCTTTCCTAAATAATCTAAAAAATGTGGCCCAAATATTCAAATATATGAGCCTATATGGGACATTCTCATTCAAAGTACTGCAGTTGCCTGTTCAGGTTTAAGAGCATTGGTGGATGAAACATGCTCTGAGTCTCTTTGAGAGCAAAGACATTTAGCAAAGTGGTCAAGTTCTTCCATTAAGAAACAGGGAGAATGATTGGCAGAATAAAGTAAAACACCTGCCTACCATACTGAGTATATCCTATAAATATTGTTGAAGGTTTTATATATCAATTTTCTGGATACCTCTTAGCACTTCTGCTTTGGAAGTGTGATGGAGAAATTCGTAATTAAATTCAGGAATTTAATTTCATAAAAATGAAATGAACTTTCGATGTCATAAAGATTTAAATTTTAACAGAACACACATAAAGTTTGCAAAATTCAAGGACAAATCTTTGTCTATTGCTTGGTTATCACCCTCCTTTAGGTGACACAGGCAGCACACCCTGTCAAATCTCGTCAGTGTTAGCATGGATACACAAGGCATTTGGAAAAACATTCCATTCCTCCTCACTGATTTCTACCTTTTAGAGTTATTTGGACAAACCAGCTTTCTTTCTCCTAACCACTGTTTTAGCTATCTGCAAAATCCAATCCTGTTCCCATTTCCCTGGTTATGTTGTGCAGTCAATAAGAATTATTGCTTCCAGTAATCCCACTGTTGCTACTCACACAGCCTTATTAGTCATTTGGTTTAACTCCTTTATCTTTCTTGAAATTCAAACAATAACAGCTCTCACTCAGAGTGTGCTGAAAACACAAATATAATGATTCAGTTTGTGGTAACAAGAACATTAAAGGAAAATTATAAAAACTTCTCACACACATGTGATATGAAAGAGAAAAAAGGAAGAACAGAGATGAAGCAGGAAGACAGAGAAGAGGGGTACGTAAAGCAGAATTAAGAAAGTATAAAAAGTAAGGAAATTATATAATTCAAAAGCTAATATTTTATTAAGTTGGAATGGAGGTATTCTGCTTGGTTGGGTAAAGCCATCTCTGGGAATTATAAAGTGTAAACTAAATGTCCCTATACTGGTATTATTGGGCAACATCCCTATGAGTTTTTGGTCATGCAGGTACCTGAAAACCACCAAAACAATACAGGTTATTGTAACTGCACTTAGTTACCCCAAAATAATTCAATGTTAAGACTCTATTGCTCAACATCACACAACACTATGACTGAAAGACATACATAAATCAAGCTGGAATTCGCCTGCAAGCTTGTTCCATGCTGGATAACATTCAAGGTACTTGGTGATGGAGGTGGGTCTTGTATCTTATCTGTTGCTTTCATTGGCCAAAATAAAGAAACTGCCTGAGCCCATTGATAGGCCAACCCTTAGGAGGGTGGAGTAAACAGAAGAGGACTCTGGGAGAGAGAAGCCTAGAAGGAGTCGCCATGATGCCTGCATTCCAGACAGACGCAGGCTAGAATCTCCCCGGTAAGCACACCTTGGGGTGCTATACAGATGATCAGAAATGGGCTAGTCCAGGTGCAAGAGCTAGCCAATAAGAGGCTGGAACTAATGGGCCAGGTAGTGATTAAATGAAGACAGTTTGTGTGTTGTTATTTCGGGCATAAGCTAAGCCATGCGGGCGGCCTGGTGCCGGAACGCAGCCCGGCCGCACAGCCCCGGCATTCCTTATTACTACAACTTGGAAGCATTTTGAGTATTGATAGAAGAACAAATATCGATGGTAGTCTTACTCAGCTGTGGATTGGCGCAATCTATACTACCAACTTTCCAAACAGATCTGCCATAATGTCAGGGATATGCTATTCACAATCAAATGCTTTCTGGTTGAACTGAGGCCTGTTTTATGGGTGGGAATTCATAACTAGTACTATGTACTTTGTCAAAAGCCTGCTTCTAGGGAGATAATATGGTCTAGTAGTGAAAATACTACCATTGCTCTGACAATTGAACAGAGTATGCCCATGAAAGTGCCTATACAGCCATAGGTTGGTGCTATTCTGTTCTTTGGCTAGTGGAACGTCTTTTTGCTGTGAGTGACAGGTAAAGCAAATACTCGTAATTGGTCAAAGCATGGAAATTAAGTGACAGTTTGGGGCTGAAACCTAAATGGGACATCTGTTTCAATTCCTCACCATGAATAGTCATTGAACATCATGGAAGAGGATCTGGAAAGAATATATGGTGGAAGAACATGCTGGGGTACTGTAGAACACTCCTGTAGGCTCAATGCCACTTTACGCAAAAGCTTACATGAATTTGTTTGCAATGACATGTTTTAAGATAACAAGAAAACCAGAGGATAAATCTTTCAAAGAAATGACTATTTTTCAGGGATTTAGAACCTCTTATTATACTTACCTAATCATGGTGCTTTATGTATCAGTTTTGATATTGTTTCCTCTAACAATAAGCAAATATTGTCTCAATCCTCTAAAATATAAATTAAAAATAAATTATGCATTCTGAGGTTGTTAATTTGATATATAAAGTGCTTTTCCATTGACTTTATAGATTATTTTGACCAAATCATATCTTACAAAACAAATTACATATAAATTATATTTGTAGTCATAATTCTAAATAGAAATGTTCACATTTCTTTCTCTGTTTGACCTATAAGATACTTTGCTCATAAACATCTCCTTTAGAACACTGGAGTTGCTTACTTGTACTATCATAGCTTTTCCTGGGAAGTCACTCACAGATAAATAAGATCATCACTAACAACAATCGCACTGTATACATATACATACATATATATATTTTTTTCCTTTTGATAAAAATTTTGATGTTCCAGTCCCTTAATCACAGCACTTTCTCATCTTTCTACAGCTACACACTCTTTTATTGTAGTATCATACTATAAAATTATTCCTTTCTTAAAATGTGAATGAGTGTTAATTTTTCAATTTTGTTTTCCACATTATAGTTTCTTCCTATCACTATTGTAACACTGGCCACACTCATGCCTGCAATTTAACTGTTTGGGGAAGTACTTCTCTATTTGGAACAATTGGAACAATTTTCACAGCTTTCTGTTTTGATACATGTAGCCAAATGGACACAGAGATATGTTTTTTTGTTTTTTATTATTTGTGAAAGAATACTGGTTTTTATAATTACTATACTCTATATGTATATACTATATATAATATGTGTATATTATGTATGCATAACTGCTTTACCACTGAAATATATAAAGCTTTCTTCATGACCATATTTTTTTGTTTTGTTTTGTTTTTTCCAGACAAGATTTCTCTTTAGCTTTGTAGCCTGTCCTGGAACTAGCTCTTGTCGACCAGGCTGGCCTTGAACTCGTAAAGATCTACCTGCCTCTGCCTCCTGAGTGCTGGAATTAAAGGCATGTGCCATCAGCGCCCGGCTCATGACCACATTTTTACCAGCATCAGTTGCCATTTGTTTTTTTGATGATTATCATTCTGATCAGGATCAGTGGAATCTCCAAGTTATTTTATTTTAACATTTCCCAAAGGAAATGTTAAGTAATTTTAAAACCATTTATTAGTCATTTGTTTTCAAGCACTTTACTATTTGAACCATCTACCGCAAGACCCAGTAAGACTCCTAGGCACAGACTAAAGAGACTCCTAATTCTACTACAGAGATACTAGCACATCCATGCTTATAGCTGCATTTCTCACAAGAGACTGGAAATCGAGCCATCTTAAATGTCTATCACAGATGAGTGGAAAATGAAAATTCCGGGCATATATTTAATGGAATTTTATTTAGCTGTGGACAAAAATGAATTTCTGAACTTTGGTGGAAAATGTATGGTTCTTAACAGTATTTTGTGGTGATATTTTGTTTGGTATCTAACAAGTAAAACTTGCCAGAGTGTCAGAGTGCAGAACTAAGCCACTAGATAGTCATAGAGGCCAGACAGTGATAGTACATATTTTTAATCCTAGCACTCAGGAGGCAGAGGCTGATGGCTCTCTGCGAGTTCAAGGCTACACTGTGCTACATGAAACTGGTCCAATCTAAAAGATAGACAAAGCCAGGTGGTGATGGATCACACCTTTAATCTCAATACTTGAAAGTCATAGAGACAGGATCTTGCCTATTCAGTCTGAGAATTTGGAGAGGTAAGAACTATAGAGGCTGGCTGCTCTGCTTCTCTGATCTTTCAGCTTTCACCCCTAATACCTGTCTATGGGCTTTTATTTAATAAGACTAATTAGGACTGTGTTGCAGTAGCATAATTAATGAGATAACCAAAGACAAATATCTCACATGTTTACTGAGGTGCAGAGCACCCATAGTCAAGATTATCTGTGTGTGAGTGAGTACAGGTACGGCATATGAAAACAGAAAGAGCATGAGATGTATAAGAAATGTGGAAAAAAATGGCTGGTATGGGTTAGAGTACATATGGAATATAAGCATAAAATAAGCTATAAGGTGGCAAAAGGTGACAGAAGAGGGGGAGATAAAAGTTTGAAAAGAACTAGCAAAAACTAATTTTACTTAAGATAAAAATTTTTGGAACTTAAACAATGAAACATAATTCTGTGTATACTAATTAAATTTTTAAACTGTTTTGTCAGAAATCCTCTAAAACAGTTGTAATCATCTTTATTCTATCAGCCCTGTCACAGGAAACTCTTACCAATCTGTTGATGATTTTTCGGCTGATCATGTTGTGTCTTATGCATATTGGTAATGAACTTTATTATTTAAGGGATTCAGACTATTTGCTACTATTATTACAGATAAAATTTCTTTTTATATGAGTTTGTAGTTTGCATCTACTGCCACTTCTTGTACTAAATATGAAGGCTTTGTTTTTTAAATGTTAATGAATGCTTCAAAACAAAATACATTAGAAGAAGATTGCAAAACGTTATCAAAGAAAATCTAAACTTCTTTTTACAAAATGTACCTCTACACATTTGATTGTATTTAGGAATTGTTACATTTCAGGAATGATGGAGAGATATTACTAATCTTAAAATTTTAAATATTCTAGATATATCTGAACTTAATTCCACAAAAAGTAAGAATTATAACTCTACCTGTCTCACACACCTATAAGACTAAATATTTGAACTTGCTTTTAATGGAGAGCTAAAGTCATTACAGACCAAAATGAACTTGTTTGGGGCTATTTTTCATCCCTTTGAAGGAATTCACTACCCACATCTATGTGATCTAATATCATAACTTTAAAATATGTTCTTAGAATACAGAAGTTCCACCAATCCTAAAGCTAAGAAAATCATAAGATAGCACCTGAAAATACCAGCAGAATTTTTCTCAGTTTTTCTGTAACCCATATATCTGTTGTCCCCATCAATAAGCTTGGTATACAGGTTGATTTATTACTTTTGCTGTTCTGTGAGAAATAACATTTCATGCAGTGACTTCTGTGGTGCATAATAGTATAGGTAAAATCATGACTCTTTATTCCCAGGCAATGGTGAATCACAGTCAGATTCAAAATAAACTTATCTCTTTAAGCCTGAGGAGATGAGATCAATAATTTTGTATGAACATGCAAAACTCAAAGAAAATAAAACTTTAATTAAGGCATTGCTTCAGAGTCATCTGGAGGGAAGACAGGAGATATTATTAAGATTAAATAAATGTGGAAGATGTATGCTTAAACTTTTCTAATCTTACATACTTTACAAAGAAAATGAAAAAGATAATTTCTGCTCTGGGATAATGCTCTTATACACTGTAAAGATTTTCACTCATGTTGGTTTAATGAAACATTGATTGGCCAGTAGCCAGGCAGGAAATATAGGCAAGATGACCAGACTAAGAATTTTGGGAAGAGGAAAGGCACAGAGTCTGTCATCAATCAGAAGCAGAGGAAGCAAGATGAGAATACCTTACTAAAAAAGGTACCAAGTCACATAGCTAAACAGAAATAAGAATGATGGGTTAATTTAAGTTGTAAGAGGTAGTTAGCCAAAAGCATGAACAACATGCCAAACAGATTATAATTAATATAAGCCTCTGTATGTTTATTTAAGACTGAATGACTTCAGGAGCTGACAGGACAGGAACTTTGGTCTAAAAACTTCACTAAATATGGATAGACAAATATACTTTTGGGATTGAAAACTTGCAGGCTGAAGTCACGTATAAATATACATTTCATTGATGACTAAGGATGTTGAACGTTTCCTTAAGTGTCTTTCAGCCATTTTAGATTCCTCTGTTGAGAATTCTCTGTTTATGTTTGTACTCCAGTTTTTATTGGATTATTTTTTCATTTGATGACCAATTTCTTGAGTTCTTTGTATATTTTGAAGAACAGACCTCCGTCTGATGTGGGGTTAGTGAAGATTTTTTTCCCGTTCCGTAGACTGTCATTTTGTCTTGTTGACCCTGTCCTTAATTTACAGTAGCTTTTCAGTTTCAGGAAATGCAAATCAAAGCAACTCTGGTATTCCATCTTACACCTGTAAGAATGGCCAAGATCAAAAATACTGATGACAACTTATGCTAAGGAGACTGTGGGGTAAAGGGAATACTCGTGCATTAATGGTGGGAATGCAAGCTGGCACTTTTGGATGTCAGTGTGGAGATTTCTCAGAAATTAGGAAACAACCTTCCTCAAGAACCAGTAATATCACTTTTGGGTATATATCCAAAAGTTGCTAAGTTGTGCCACAAGGACATGTGCTCAACTATGTTCAAAGCAGCATTGTTTGTCATACCCAGAACCTGGACACAACCTAAATGCCCCTCGACTGAAGGATGGAGAAGGAAAATGTGGTACATGACACAATGGAGTACTTACTATACAGCAGAAAAAAATAACAACTTGAATTTTGAAGGCAAATGGGTGGAGCCAGACCCAGAAAGACAGTTATCACATGTACTCACTCATAAATGGTTTTTAAACATAAAGCAAAGAAAACCAGTCCAAAAATCACAATCCCAGAGAATATAGACAACAATGAGGACCGTAAAAGAGACATACATAGATCTAATCTACATGGGAAATAGAAAATACAAGATCACCTGAGTAAATTAGGGCCAAGGGGACTTTGGGAGAGGGTTTAAGGGGAGGGGATTAGAGAAAAAAATATAGAGTTCAATAACAACCAATAAAAGAAAATATAAATTTCTTAAAACTATATCAATGTAAACTAGTCAGTGTGAATATGTAACTAATTTCTTTAATTCATTACATATAGATTTATGCCTTATGGTGCCAAGTCATAAAAAGAAACTGCCTTTTACAATGATAATTTTACATTGAACTAACTTCATACTTGTATTCCACTGAATATCTGTGAAAGAGCATGTTGCTTTGTATGTGACTTGCTCTGAAAACTAGCTTAAGAGGACAGAAGAATCTAAATGGGAATAATCAGAAATCTGATAAGCTACTGTAATTTGGGCTTCTAAAGGCATAAGGAAGCTGGTCCTTGCTAGAAATATGTTTAATTAATCCTCATTCCTGCATACTTGAGACAGGAAATCTACCGGGAATAGGTGCTTGTTGCCCGAGAAACCTCAATTCCCTCTTCCCCACATCACTGCATTTTCTTGCCCCTAAATTTCAATCTCTGTGATTTGTGGTAATGCCTCCTAATTGTCATTTTGCTCTTCCACTTACATTGATTAGCAGTAGGATAGTGTGTTGCATTTGTATATTATATGCACAACAACTAAATTACTACTTCACTACTTACTAAAGCTAGTAAAATACTTTCTTTGCCAAATTCTTTTTTCCTAAAACTTTTACGCCAACAAAAATAATTTTGCTCAGTAGAACACTTTACAAGTAATCTCAATGATATAGTTAGTTAAGAAAAGTAAGCAGAGACCTAGGTAAGACTAAAAACGGACTTGATCCAGGTGTGGTTCAGTAGTTGACTGTTCAGTTTCCATGAGTTTGTAGGCTTTCTGGGGGTAGCATTGTTGTTGAATTCTAACTTTAATCCATGGTGATCTGATAAGATACAGGAGGTTACAAATATTTTTTTGTAACTGTGGAAGTTTGCTTTGTTACCAAGTATGTGGTCAATTTTCGAGAAGGTTCTATGAGCTGCAAGAAGAAGGTATATTCTTTCCTATTTGGGTAGAATGTTCTATAGATGTCTGTTAAGTCCATTTGATTCATGGTTCTGTCTGATTGACCTGTCTATTGGTGAGAGAGGAGTGTTGACGTCTCCTACTATTAGTGTGTGTGTATGATGGCAGCCTTGAGTTTTAATAATGTTTCTTTTACGTACGTGGGTGCTTTTATATTAGGGGCATAGACATTCAGGATTGAGACTTCATCCTGCTGAATTGTTCTTGTTATGAGTATAAAATGTCCCTCTGCATCTATTCTGATTGATTTAAGTTTGAAGTCAACTTTGTTAGAAATTAGTATGGCCATACCTGCTTGTTTCTTAGGTCCATTTGCTTGATAAACCTTTTCCCATCCCTTTACTCTAAGTAGGTGCCTGTCTTTGTGGTTGAGGTGTGTTTCTTGTAAACAGCAGAATGTTGGATCCTGTTTTTGTGTCCAATCTCTTAGCCCGTGCCTTTTTATAGGTGAGTTGAGACCATTGACATTAAGTGATATTAATGACCAGGGGTTGTTAACTCCGGTCACTTTTTTAGTAGTAGAGTTTGTGTGTTTCCCTTCATTGAGTTGTGGTGGTGAAGGGTCTCTAGATGTTTGAGTTATTGTGGTCATTGTTGGGCTCCTTTGTTTGTGATTTTTCTTCTATTACTTTCTGTAAGGCTGGATTTGTGGCTACGTATTGTTTAAATTTGTTTTTATCCTGGAAAATTTTGTTTTCTCCATTTATAGTGAACGAGGGCTTGGCTGGGTATAGTAGTCTGGGCTTGCAACCATGTTCTCTTAGCTTCTGCAGTACATCTATCCAGGACCTTCTGGCTTTCATGGTTTCCATAGAGAAGTCAGGTGTAAGTCTGATAGGTTTACCTTTATAAGTAACTTGACCTTTTTCCGCACCCACCCACTGAGACAGTGAGGCTGATCTATTGGGAGCTCACCAAGGCCAGCTGGACTGTGACTGAAAAAGCATGGGATAAAACCAGACTCTCTGAACATGGCGAACAATGAGGGCAGATGAGAAGCCAAGGACAATGGCACTGGGTTTTGATCCTACTTCATGTTTTGGCTTTGTGGGAGCCTAGCCAGTTGGGATGTTCACCTTCCTAGACATGGACGGAGTGGGGAGGACCTTGGACTTTACATAGGGCAGGAAACCCTGATTGCTCATGGACGGGAGAGGGAGGGGGAGAAGGGTGAGAGGAGGGGGAGGGAAATGGGAGGCTGGGAGGAGGCGGAAATTTTTTTTTCCTTTTTTCCTTTTTCAATAAAAATAAATAAATAAATAAGAATAGAAAAATGAAAAAAAAAGACTGAAAATGGCCAAGTAATTTTCACAGGGGTAGAGTTGAGTGAAAACAACTTAGCCCTTTCAGAGAGAACAGAAGTTGTCAAAGAGATAATCTCTCACTTGCACTACTTAATATGCGTAGGGATGCATTTCCATCAACAAATCTCTGGCGTTGGTGTCTATCAATTGGACACAACACACGGTTGGCACAGGACTGTGTGGAAAGGTTTTTTAAGTTGACCCATGGAGAACTATTTATTCCCCGTGCAAGAGTAACTCTGTATTGTGTGCATGAAAAATGTTGAACCATGCAGAAGGGACTGCCCAGCCTTGGGCACTAGAACTATTGCTAATTCATAGAAGCTATCTGGAAAAATAGCCCAGGCAAATGACAAAACTGATGGTTCTGTCCCTTTAAGGGTAACCGAGATGCTGGTAGTTCTGAATTTCTAATGATGCACAAAAGATATCACATGCAAAACTGACTTCCATTAAAAAGAAGTCACAATATAAAGACTTGTGGAGTCTCTTGTTTCTGGAACAGTATCTAGTACCAAACTGAGGCCTGGAATGGATGATAGCAGTAAGCATCATAATGATGTACCCAAGTAGGCAAGGCAAGCCAGGGAAGCTGACAAGGCTGGTAGCCTTGAAACCTAGATACTCATCTAGATAGTTAGATATCTTCTAAAACAGCAACTACTAGAAACAGTGAGGCCCCACCTCACCCACAGACTGTAATCTCCACTGTTCCTAACTAGCTGTCCCACCTTGGTGACCTGGAAGACTATATTTCCCTGTGCTGTATAAAGAAAGCTAACAGGATTATGCTAAGGATTAAGTCCAAGATCAGCTGTCATGAGTCATAGATCATGATGGGCATGAAAACAGTGAAAGAGAATGAAGCTATGATCATTCTTATGTTCCATTCTACTTTGCAGGTTTTTAGTTACCTACACATAGTTAACCGCAGTTCAGAAAACTGAATTGAAAATTAAAGCAATAATCATAGATAGCATTTTACAACTTTTTATAGTGGATTGTTACAGTTGTTTATTTCACCAGTAAATATTGTTACTAATTTGAGTAGATGATTATGTTCAGCTTATAAATTAACTTTTTCATAAGGTTGTGTGAAGACAGAAGATACCGGATATATAAGATGAACTACACTCTATAGCCCCCAAACTTCACTGGGACTTTGAAAATGTATCTTGCCAAAGAATATGGAAAAAATGTGCCTATAGAGAAGCTTTTAGGATATTGGAGAAGGCAGTGGTCAAAGCAGTCATGCATAAATGACTGAATTGATGGCAGGTGTTAGGTGCAAGACTAGAGACTGAGAGAAATTGAACTTTTGATATGCTACTGGAGGCCACACGGCAGTTTATGGTCTCCAGGATTTAGGGGCAACAAACTCTCCAAAACCATAGTTATGGCTTTGGAAGGACACTTGAATCACTTGGGCATTGTCCACTATATGCCAGAACTATGATTTGAAAAGCAGAATTTGGAAGTCCAACATTTATATTCCATATAGTAGGAGAGGCGAGTTGGCAGCATCACACACCAGACCTGATCTTACCATCAGTCATGACCAGAACCATAGCACATCCACATGAGCACTGAGCATCTATGGTCAAGCAATGCCAGTGCTTCCGAAAAGAGCTGGAAATGTCCCTATGGCACTGATTTGGAAGGTGACTGTATTTGAGAATTTCTGCTCAGAATGCTTTTATCCACCATTCTTTTTTTTGGGGGGAGGGTTCCCATGACTGCTTATTTTATTTAGCACAATATTCTTCCATTTTATCCAACTTGCTCTAAGTTACACAAATTAATTACTTTTATGGTTGAATAATATTCTACAGTATAGATACACACTCAAATGCATTTTGTTTAGTTAAATTTAAAATTTTATGTTTTCAAAAACTTCTGCAAGGAATGTTTTATATCTTTGTTTCTCAGACTGTAGATCACAGGATTAATGAGAGGAGTAACCACGGAATAAAACAAAGTCACAAGTTTCTGCATTCCAGCTTCATGCTCAGATGTTGGGCTCAGATACATGACCATCACTGAGCCATAAAAGAGTGAAACTACTGTCACATGGGGTCACATTCTTTACAGGGGAGAAGCATACTGTCTTTACATCAATTCCTTTCCTTCTCTTTTCCCCTGTTATTTGGTATTTCTCAAAATAATTTTTTTGCGTGTGAGCTCCCATCTTATGTGCATGCTGCTCAGTGAGGAAACATGTTGTGGGACGTTTGCCTCCACATCTTAATTTTTTCTTTCCAGATTTACTTCTAAATGTTGAACCAAGACAGGAGCAGCCTCACACAACGTAGTTGTAGTTGTTGAGTTGTTCCATTTAAGAATCATCTCTTGATAGCTATTCTCCAATGAATTCAAAATGTCTGATTTTCTGGACAAGAATACTGGTTATTCTTTACTTTTTCACTATTATATTATAGGAGGACTATTTGAAGGATGAGAAACTGTCAAATATTGAGGTGTTCCTTTCAGATTTCCACAGTTACATTGCTTGACGCTTTAGGCTCTGCATAACAGTGTCGCAGTCCACACACCAACATGAATGAGGGCTTTGTTGGGAGAAGACTCAGAATACAAAATGGAATCTTGAAGTGAACCTCAGTCATTTCAACAATATTCTTTCCTCTGGCTCATGCCATTCTCCACTGGAAACTCTAATTTCTTCTACTCAGTCGTGTACAGTGAGTAAATTTAGTCATTAAAATAGACTTCTTTCTAGTGTCTATGAATATAATAATATAATTTTCCAAAGGCATTTCTATATTTATTCTTACCTGAAAAAAATGTTACCAGGAGATAGATTAGCAAAAAGTATACTTGATTTATAAAAATGCATACATTTTTATGTAGCATTAAAGAAAACATAAATAAATTGAGCCACTATTTTAGGGGAGACAAAAAGTAAAACAATTGTAAATTTATTCCACAATGTTTAATCTATTCACTTTATATAAACTTACAGAAATTATAAATTCAGATCCAAATATGAAAGTTCTACAACTGTAGGTGAGGAAAATTAATCAATAAAGAAGGGATAAGGCAGACATGAATAGAATAAGAACATAAAACTGTAGGGAAATAAATAATTTGAGACTGCTTATACAGTACATTAAAGCTGATTTCACAACGATGACTTAATATCTCTGGAAACAGACAGAAGTTTACATAGAAGATAGGTTAATGAAGTATCAATGGATTAACAGATAAATTAAAATATTAAATTAACATGCAATGAAATCAGATTTTCCTAAAAGAGGGAACTAAAGTGCAGATTTTTGAACGTGACTATAAGTGTATGTTTGTGCCTGTGTCTGTGTGTGTGCTTTATGTATGTGTTTTTGTATGTGTAACAGTGTCCAAAAAATGTTGTGGGAAAAAAACAGAAAATTTTTAAGAAAAAAAATATGACATATAAAAGAAAATATGAATTACAAACCTGGGAAACAATTCAGATTTGCCTCAAATACAAAACATATTGGGAATACTGTGTGAAGATAGAATTAAACCATTGTACACATGGACCTAAAAGTAGGAAGTACAAGTATTGTATCTGCAAGGTAGCACTTAGGATGGTGTCTGTCTGAGTGTGGTGTGGGGGCTGGAGAAATAAACACTGTCCACCATTAGAGAATGACCAAGTGAGATCTGTATAAAGACTCCACAAAGTTACAACAGCTACACACAAAACATCACTTCCATGAATAGGGAACACAGAGACACTTATAACATAGAGCAAGGAACAGAAAAAAAATGTAAAATTTGAAATTCTAGCACATAAAACACACACATATTTTATAAGAGGAGAATGAAGTGGAGTGAATAGGCCAAGTAAAGTGGAATGCTTGCCTACCTCAGAGGAAAAATGTGCACACCAGGCCCAGACCGGGGGGGGGGACTGGCTCACAGAAAGGAGGTAGTCACCTTAATCTTCTCTCTGTGCTGGAAAACAGAATACAATCCAGCTAAGGGGCACAGGGAACAGCTCAAGCAGGCTGAATGATGAAAGTCCACCCTAAGATGACAGAAAATAAGACTCCAAATCAATTCAGTAGGAGAAGGATGAAGTCTGGTACCCTTATGGACTACAAAATAGGCAGTAAACTAGGCTCACATATTCTACTTTAGGGAATTTAAATGTTTTTAATGGGCATTTTTTTGTCCTTTTGAAAAGTGCTTTTATGGACAATGATTTTCAACAGAATATTTTTAGCCCGACAAACATAATAATCTACTTATTTGTTACAAGGATACAAGGTATTTATACTGTCATTTTAGGACATTTTCTTGTTCTCTAAATTTTGTGACAGAAATTGAGAATAAGGGGCTTATAAATTAATTTAAAATTCATGAGTGAGCAAATATATGTCACATTTGATTTTGTGCTATCAAAGAATTAGAGGAAAGCTAGAAACACATGGGAAAAATATAGGAAAGATTTTGCTAATACTATATATATATATATATATATATATATATATATATATATATATATATATATATATATGAGATTTCCTATAAGAAACTGCCTTATCACTATGGAATCAAAATATCCTAAGACAAATGAAGAAACAGTCAAGGAGGTTATAATCTCAGAAGAAGAATGGTGTCACAGGCCCCCAAAGATGCAAAGTTCTGAGTAATCAGTTTCTCTTCAGTGCCCTCTCTAGGTCACTGACTGATTGGGTGAGGTCCACCTGCATCGAGAATACAAAGCAGGACAGCTGTTCATATGAACTCACAGAGGCTGTGACAGAACACACAAGACCTGCACATGTTCAAAACTGACAAAATCCCAGCATGGAGAAGAGGAAGTGGACACAAAGGTCCACCCCAACAAAGAAGCTATTTGTAATTGACAGCTACCAGGAGAGGAAAAATCAATTTTTCCTCTGAAAATTGAATGTTTCAATCATTCTTCATAGAGCAGGCCTCATGATCAGAAGTTGGCCAAAACAAATCAGAATTTATGCTGTGTATATGCTTATGTGTCTCATTTTTTTTGTTGTCATTGTTTTTAAGAGCCAGGAAGAACATGAGTTTGATTACATATGAGAGAAGTTGGGGAGGGAAATAATAAAGATATATGGAAGAAAAATTTTAAAATAAAATTAATAGTAAAGTTTTAAAAAAGAAAAAAGAACAGAAAACTGGTGTGGGAGAATTGTCTGTATTCTGTCAATCATTTTTAAATAAACGCTGATTGGCCAGGCAGGAAGTATAGCTGGGTCCAACCAGACAGGAAGTAGAGGCGGGTTGATGAGAACAAGAGAATGCTAGGAAGGAGGAAGCCCATTCTCCCACTCCTGCCTAGACTTCCAAGAAGCAACATGTGATCTGCCCCACTGTGAAAGGTACTGAGCCACAAGGCTAACATAGATCAGAATAATGGGATAATATACGTGATAAGAGCTAATAAGTAACCCGAGCCAATGGGCCAATCAGCTTATAATCTTATGGAGATCGCTGTGTGATTTTCTTTGGGGCTTGCAGGCTGTGGGGTACCAGGTAGGACAGATACCCCAACAAGTTGACTCTCGTGTTACAGAAGACTAATCTCTTGTAACCAGTATATTCACTCAGAAAATACACTTAAGACATGCTCAGTACAATGTTTGTTCAAACAAATAAAATCACTCAAGCTAGTAGGTGGGGCAGACATATCATTGTAAGTTCAAGCATAGTCTTTATAGGAAGTTCCATGAGGCAAAGTTACACAGTAAAACTCTGTCTCGAAAAATATGAAATAAAATAAATAAAGCCACCCAGTACTCCCCTGGTGTTTTAAAATGTCCGACAATACAAGACATCTGTGACCCGATTTATGAGCCTGAAGAAGTTCTTTAAATGGCAACAAATTAGATTATCCACAGAGAGACAAGTCTTCTGGGATATTATGAAAAGAACTATGACATGTTCTAGGAATGAAGTAGACTTATTATTGAGCATTAATGAATCCTTAGAATAAATGCCAAAGATAAAGTTTCAACAAATGGCACATTGCATATTTATAATTGTTTAATTGAAAATATCAAAAATAGAAAAGTAAGGACTAGTGGAAGTAGGGGAAACACACAGGGTGTGGAGCAAGGATAGGGAAGAAAGAGACCTGACAGGTTAGAAGGATTGATGGGTGCAGAAAGAGAAAGAGAGAGAGAGAGAAAGAGAGAGAGAGAGAGAGAGAGAGAGAGAGAAGGGGAAGGATAAAGCTTTAAGGATGTCATTTTTCTAATCCAGGGCCTGTGTGTCCAGAGTGTGACATACTTTGTAACATTGTTTAAGTTCTATGCCTATGTTTTACTGATGTCAAACTTGCTATCTATCACATACCACAAATAACGTATGGTATTGTGATTGGATTGGAGAGATAAAACCGGACTCTCTGAATTTGGCGGACAATGAGGGCTGCTGAGAAGCCAAGGACAATGGCACCAGGTTTTGATCCTACTTCATGCTCTGGCTTTGTGGGAGCCTACCAAGTTTGGATGTTCACCTTCCTAGACCAGGATTGAGGGGGGAGGACTTTGGACTTTCCACAGGGCAGGGAACCCTGACTGCTCTTCAGGCTGGAGAGGGAGGGGGAGGAGTGGGGGAGGGAAATGGGAGGCGGGGAGGAGAAGGCAGAAATTTCTTTTTTTTTCCAATAAAAAAACAAAAAAAAACAAATACAATATTAAAAAATAAATTTAGTTTCTGAAGCATCAAAAAAAAAAAAACTTGTGAAAAAGTTTCCTGTAAAACTCGTTTGACTAACATTAAAGAGATTTATACCTCAAAACAGCTTCATGTAGGCTACTCACTAACCAGAGTGAAATTTAGTTTCACTTGAAGCTGTGTTATTCAGTTTAACAATCAAACCTAAGAGGTAACTCTATGTTTGTGGCCATCTGGACTACTGATGGAAAAAAATAACATACACTACTGCCAGATCATAAATATTTTTTTTTCCTGGATAAACAGTCTGCACTCAAATAGCAGCATCTTCTCTTCCTAAATACGGAAACTCACTACTCTTTTCTCACATCTACATTGGTAAACAATTAAGTCTCATACTAAAAGAAAGTTCTTATAAAGTGATCATCTCTGAGGTTACAGCAATCAGTCCACAACTCTGGGCGGTAAATGTGGAGTACCACTACTCCTGAGGAGACATTGGAAGCTTTACTCCATCACTTCTATAAAACATGTGTTCATACTTTTGTCTTCCTTAGGAATGAATGCAACATATATTAATCTATACAAATTTATTAGAAATGACATCACTGCTATTAATGGAAGCTTGCTTAATAATGCAGAATTTTAAAACGAAGTGATGAATTAAAAAAATATTTAATACAGCTAGTCACAGGTACACTGGCTTGTCATCTAGCATTTAGGATGCCAAAGCAAGAAAATTTTGAGTGCAAAATATGGACTATGCAGTCTGGAATTAGTAGAAAATTCTGCTCTCTAAAAAGTAGAATAAAATTTTATACTGCATCAATATATACATATAAGTTAATTGCATATTATAATTAATACATTTCCTGAAAACATTTTGTAAAACAATTTTGTGGGGATAAACCATCTAAGGTCACAGGATTTATTTTGAAACTATGAGGTGAATGTACGTGTAAAGACCTACTTCAAACTAAATAACTGAATATTTTACAACATAAATAAGCACACACCCATTTGAGTAGTAGATACATATAGACTATCTCTCAAGTGATCCTTTTTAGTTTCTTCCCATTGGAAAAGGGAGTTTTAATTACTTAAGCAACATAACCTGAATGAAGTGGCACATGCATTTTTGGGTTATGCTGTTAAAAAACGTGCCTGTTTCTTTTTTCATTTCTCACTATACAGGGGTTTCAAGTATACTGAGAAGAAACCCAGTCAATGAGAATACTTATATCACCTAGAAGTGTACTTTTTACGTAGTCATGACCTTTGATCAATGAGTTATTCTAGCTGAAAAATTAAACAACTGAATTTCAACTTTGGAGTTCCTGTTGTTTTGTCTCTGCTCATCTGCCATAGAGTGACCACCTCCAGCTTCCACACATGAAGCTCATATATGACCTTAGAGACCTCCAACAGTCACTTATTTTTGAAAGAATACAGTACCGTGAGCCATGTGAATGTTGCTGGGAACTGAACTCATGTCCTCTAGAAGAGCAGCCAGTGCTCTTAACTGCTAAGCCATTATCCTGTTTCTAGAATTTTTTAATTTAAGTTTCTTTATTACAGTTCATTGAGATCACCCACATGGCTTAAGAAGGTTTTATCATCACCTCCAGTAGATCCGACACACATTTTTGAAATTCCATGCATGAAGTGTAAACATACACATAAGTAAAACACTTGGACACACATATACAAATAAAACATATATATTTGTATATTTTAATCCCAATTCTAGTGCCAGGAAATAATTCAATGGGTAAAGTATTTGTCAATAAACTTAATGATGTTGGTTGTTGGTTCAATCTTATATAGTTGAAGGAGAAAAATGATTACTATACTCACTCCCTTAATAAATGTGAGAAAATTATAACAACTACAGCCCATCCATACTTCTCTAGGCCCACTTTCTACACTATCTTTAATTTTTTATAGGATGTTAAACCTGTAATGATCAAAATCTTAGAAAAATACAAGAAGGCAGCCACTAAGCGATGTATCTATTAAATACCGGAAACATCATTAGTCTTTTTTTTTTTTTTGGTTTTTCGAGACAGGGTTTCTCTGTAGCTTTGGTGCCTATCTCGGAACTAGCTCTTGTAGACCAGGCTGGCCTCGAACTCCCAGAGATCCACCTGCCTCTGCCTCCCGAGTGTTGGGATTAAAAGCATGCGCCACCACCACCCGGCATCATTACTCTTATTTGACATTAAAGACTAAAACATATGCCATATTTTAAATATTCAGCAAAAGGCAGAAAAATAAAACATTTTACTAATCACTGTTTTATTTAACCATATGATTACAGTGGAAAACCTTTTGAATACATGTGATATTAGGTTTTGAATACATGTGATATAATGGCTATATTATATGGGAGATATAACATCATATTAAAATTAATTTCATCTGCTTTTTTTATAATTTGTGAATTTATTCCATGTAGAAATAAAATGCAAGTGTCATAGTTGTCTGGATATTGTTTGATATGTGATTCCTTTACAGAAAGAAGGCAAATTTTGAAATGCCAAAGAAACAATCATTTTGTAACATGGTATTTTTTATTGTTTAATGTCTAATAATCCACAAAGCCACTGGTATATCTTTACCTGACGAATATTATCTGGAGTACATTTTAAAATACCGCTGAGATTGCTCTTTGATGGGGATTTGTTTGTTTGTTTATTGGTTTGTTTTCTGTTAATGAAAATGGATTAGCTACACTTCCATTTCAAGCCCTGAAAATGTTTGTTTCCCCCAAGACTATTAAAGACAATTAAATTCAAATGAAATTATAAAGAACATATAAAATAATTGTTTGCTCTGATGTTGTTTTGAATAAAGGGCATTATCTTAACATGATATTGAAATATTCCTTTTCCAAGTAAAAAAGAAACCCAATTTCTAGTCCACTTTCTATGGACTTTAACAGTACACCATAGATTCTCCTTATCAATAGATGCTTGCCTTTTAATATATCAGTAAAGACAACAGAACAGATAATGGAGCATACTGTTCCTGGAAACCAGGTTTGAAGAAAGCAGGTTTTGAAAGTACATATAAGCCGCCTAGAAGTACCTCTGCTCTACCCTTTCATGGGAAAACATGTTAGGAAGTAGTCTAGGTCCAGAGGAAATAGATTTGCATGTATGAAAGAGCATTGCTTTTGGAAACACACTGGTGTGCTTGGAGCCTCATTGTTATCTGAAGTCAGTCACAGATGCAGCATTTCCACCATTTTGAGTCAGTTCTGACTGCAAACAGAATGGGAGTCAGCACGTTTTTGCAGGTGGAAAAGCCACTGTGGTTCACTTGCCTTTGCACAAAAATAATAAAATGTCACACCCAAAATTCTGAAAACACAAAAGTTTTCTAAACCGTGAATGAGAGACACATACTTTCACTTGTTTCTTCACAGTAAGAGTATAGATATTATATAGAATTTACCCTTCACCAATGAAGTGATCCCCAATCTCTCTAACATATAGAACCACAGACTTATAGTGCATTGAAGAATCCCTATAGTTGCTGCAATAGCTTAACTATACCCAACGTCAAGATTGTAGGTGTGGATTTATCCTGACTTTGAATTTCAGAAGTCATATTTCAGAAGTACGAATGATTGCTTCAACATAAAATAGTTACATTAACACCCAAAGTTCTATAAAATACCTGACACAATGTGAATTAACATCTTTGTTTGGTGAATAACACATATGGAAGATAAAATGGAAGAATTACAATTTTAATAATAGGCTATTAATTTTAAACTTTGGTCTTAGACATTATCTTAGATCACAAAGCATTAACTGTTTTTTTTAATATCTTCAAACTTATCAATCATGAAAGAATTCAGACCCCAGATATTCATCATGAGATCTCTAAAACCCAAAGACCAAGTGTAGTGAGTCCAAAATATTGAGAGTATTTTGGAAAAGTGTTGGGAATTGTGAACCCCTAGATCCTGAATTTCTATGCTTTTTTTATTTTTATTATTTTTTTGAGAATAAATTTTACTTTATTATTTTTTTCATCTCCTCCCCATTTCCCATTTCCCTCCCCCTTCTAGCACACATCCCCTCCTCCCCCTACTCCCCTATTCCCTCCCCTCCCCCCTCTCCATTCCCCCTCCCTCTCGAGAATGAAGAGCAGTCCAGATTCCCTGCCCTGTGGGAAGTCCAAGGTCCTCCCACTTCCATCCAGGACCAGGAAGGTGAGCATCCAAACAGGCTAGGCTCCCACAAAGCCAGTTCATGTATTAGGATCGAAACCTAGTGCCATTGTCCTTGGCTTCTCATCAGCCTTCATTGTACGCCATGTTCAGAAAGTCCGGTTTCATCCCATGCTTATTCAGTCCTAGTCCCGCTGGCCATGGTGAGCTCCCAATAGATCAGTTCCACTGTCACAGTGGGTGGGTGCACCCCTCCTGGTCCTGACTTCCTTGCTCATGTTCTCCCTCCTTCTGCTCCTCATTTGGATCTTAAGAGCTCAGTCTGGTACTCCAATTGTCTCTGTCTCCATCCATTGCCAGATGAAGGTTCATATCCAGGTGGATGACTATTGCTTTCTTTGGGTTCACCTTCTTATTTAGTTTCTCTAGGATCACAAATTATATGCTCAATGTCCTTTATTTATGGCTAGAAACCGATTATGAGTGAGTACATCCCATGTTCATCTTTTTGGTCTGGGATACCTCACTCAGGATAGTGTTTTCTATTTTTATCCATTTGCCTGCAAAATTCGCGAAGTCATTGATTTTTACCGCTGAGTAGTACTTTAATATGTATATATTCCACACTTTCTTCATCCATTCTTCCATTGAAGGGCATCGAGGTTGTTTCCAGGTTCTGGCTATTACAAATAATGCTGCTATGAACATAGTTGAACAAATGCTTTTGTCGTATGATAGGGCCCGAGACCCTCAGGAGTTCCTGATTGCAGGAGAGTAGTTTCTGGTGGGTTTGGCTGGGGAGTCACTATCAGTTAAGGATCCCTATATAAGCTGCCCCTGGACACAATAAAAAGGGCATTCCTGTTTCAAGGATGACCCGTGTCTCTGTCTCTATGTGTGATTGTGTGTTTCAATCTCCAGCCCCTTGCCTGGTTCACGAACTCTATGGTGGCACATTAGTGAAGATGGGTATGGTGCGACACAGAAAGGGATATAATTTTCAGATCTATAAAGAAGCACAAATACTCAGGATAGCTAAAACAGCTGTAAACAATAAAAGAGACATAGTGGTGTCACAGTCCCTGATTTCAAGTTTTACTATAAAGCTATAGTAACAAAATCAGCAAGACATTGCCACAAAAATAGGCATGCTTATCAATGGAATTGAATTGAAGACCCAGATCTAAATCCTCACATCTTTGAACATGTCATTTTAATACAGAATGTAGAAATACACACTGGAGGGAAGATGGCATTTTCAACAAATAAGGCTAGTCTGACTGGTGTCAGCATATAGAAGAATCCAAGATTATCAATGTTTATCACAATTCACAAAATTAAACTACAACTGGATCCAAGATCTTAACGTAAAAACAGACATAGAAAACATGATAAAAGAGAAAGTGGAAAATAGCCTTGAACTGTTTGGCACAAGAGACAATTTTTGGAACAGAACACTGTGAACACACACAGTTTGATTGACAGTTAATAAATGGGACCTCACGAAACAGATAAGCTTCTTCATGGAAAAGAAAAGTGTCATTTGGAAAAGCAACAGCCTATGGAACAGGAACAGATTTGAGGGATACTACTCAAAATAAATAAAGAACTCAAGAAGCAAAGTATGAAGAAAACAAATAACCCAATTAAAAATGGGACAAAGAGCTAAGCAGAATTCCCAAAGATGAAACTCAAAATGGCTGAGAAACATTTTTAAGATGTTCAATATCCTTAACCATCAAGGAAATTAAAATTAAAAGTAGCTCGACAGTTCATTTTACACCTGGCAGAATGTCTAAGATCAACAAAACCAGTGACAGCTCATGATGGTTGGATGTGGAGTAGAAGGAATACTCATGCATTGGTGATGGGAGTGTAAATGCATAGAGGCACTATGGGAATCAGTGTGACGGTTCTCTGAAATAGGAGAATCTATCTTAAGATCTAGCAATACCACTCTTAGGCAAATACTCAAAGGATGATTCTTTCTAATTCATAGACACTTACTTAATCATGCTTAGTGCTACTCTCTATTTAATATCCAGCAATTAGAGATGGCCTAGATAACTCTTATAAAGTAGATAAACAAAACGTGGTACATTTACCCAATGAAGGATAACTTAGCTGATGAAAAAAATGACATCATGGAATTTTCAGGTAAATGATTAGAGCTAGAATAATCATTCTGAGTGTGGTCTCCCAGATTCAGAAAGATGAATATAGTATGCATTTGTTTTTATATGGATATTAGCTGTCTTCACATTGCCTTCCAATGATAATCAATAAACAATCTATAGAACCACAGAGGGTAGGTATAGAGTATGGACTAGAGGGGACAGGTAGTCTCATTGGAAAAGGCAAACAGAATATACAGATATGGATGGAAGAAAGGGGACTTGAATGGGAGGATCAATTAGGGAAAAGACAGGAAAATGGGTTGGGGTAGGAAATACAGGGAGAATCAGCTGAAATGAGGGAATATTTTAGGAACAGTATGGAAACTTAATACACTATACTTACTAAGAGCTATACATATATGATGCCACTCTAAATAAAATTGCCAAACATTGGGGGAAACTGATTCCCAACTGGACATCTCTTTTCATTAAACACAGGTTTCTGTACTGGGACTATATTACATCTAGTTGAGCACTTGGCCAAAGAAGCACGACAGGAATTCCCAAACAAAGCAGGCTGCTGCCAAGGTTACAGGTTGCTTTTCACAAACTTACAATAAGGCCCATTTTTGAAGACAACACCTGCACAACTTAATTTAAAAATGTATTTTTCAAGTGAGGGACAACATAGGGCCTTCAACCATACATTCCATTGTTGGTGTTACAAGAAAATACTTCACATATTCTCATACCCTTTATCTATACTGGTATGCTACATGCAAAATGTGCTAGGGCAGTGGTGGCACAACCCTTATTAAAATTACCAACCAATAACTCATTTGACTTGAGGCCCAGTATATGAGTTACACCCAATACCCAAAAGAGCTTGATTAACCAAGAACCTGATGCTAGATAGCTCAGTAACCTGGGGTAAAACCAAATAATACTCATTTTAAAAAAGTATAGTGATTAAAACAACTTCTAATGATATGCTACTATATTCATAGATCGGTGCTATGTTCAGCTATCAAGCAAGAATCATCCTTCTTCAGCAGATGGGAACAAATGCAGTGATTCCCAGCCAGGTTTTATGCAGAGAGGAAGAGAAATTGACACACTAAGCCCTAAATGAGATTGTCTCTATTGAAACCTCTGGTCAGATCTCAGGGACCCCTGGGGAAGAAGACACGAAGAAAATCTAAGATCCAGAGGGCATGGAAGATACCAAGAAACAAGGCCCTCTGAATCATATACAAAGTTAATTTGAACTGAGAGACTGAAGCACATATTCAGGGCCTGCAGAGTTCAGAATCATATTCTCTGCACACATATACTAGCTTCCAGTTTAGTGATTTTGTGGGATTCCTGAGTATGTAAATCAGTGGGTCTTTCATGTATAAGCCTTTTCTTTGATTCTTTTTCTTCTGTTGGTTTGTCTTTCCCAGCTGTGATGTGAAAGTTTTTGTTTTATCTTATTATAATTTATTTTGTCATGTTTTTAATTGAATTAGTTAATTAGTTAATGAAATCCTAGTCAAGAAGGTGTAGGTTAACAACTAAACTCTCAGTTATAATAGTTGTAATTGTCAGTTATAAAAGTGGCAAAAGTTGCATCAACAACTCTAACACTGGCCTCATGTTCAGAAGTAGTTTGCCATCATAGGACCATAGTTATGTGTTTATCTGTGTGTGTGTGTGTGTGTGTGTGTGTGTGTGATTGAGAGAGAGAGAGGGAGGAGGGAGGGAGGGAGGGATGAGCAGAGGAAGGGAGAGAGAAAGAGAGAGAGAGAGATTTTATTTTCTTACAGTTACATAGGATTTTTGTTGCTGTTGTTATTGTTTCGCTACTTTATCTTTTGGGGGAATTGCATGCAAGATATTCTAAGTGTCTCATTAAATTTATACTCATAAATATTAATATTTTATATGCATAACAGTATATACATATATATGAATTGAATTGTAGGGCAGGTCCAATCATATTGAACTTGCAGCTGCTGAATATCTCTCATTGAAGCAGACAATATGCCATGCTCATACTTTATGTGGGATTTTTTGTATATGTGTTGCTTTCGTTGACTAATGAATAAAGCTGTTTCAGCCAATGGCGTAGGAGAGTAAAACCAGGTGAGAAATCTGAACAGAGACATATAGAGAGAGTATGTAGAGTCAAGGAGACTCTTTATGGCTGCTGAAGGCAACAGACGCTTGAACCATACTTGAGGGGCACAGCCTTTTGGTAATACACAGATTGATAGAAATGGGTTAATTTAAGATATAAGAACTAGCTAGGAATGTCCCTAAGCTATTGATCAAATAGTGTTTTAACTAATACAGCATCTCTGTGATTTTTTTGGTTCTAGACGGCCAGCAAATGAAAGAGCCATCTTTGTTTACACATACCTGGTAGACTTTCAACTTTAAAGTGTGATTGCTAATAAAAGCCACTATCTATAGCTGTGATCACAAGGATCTGTAATTGGTAGAGATTTAGAGTAGTTTGTGCTCCAGTCTTAGAAAATCTGCTTTAATATATGTATATAAGGGTTATTTTGTTGTTGTTGTACAATGCTTGGAATGTGTTTATAATATCCATTCTCTGTCTTTGAACAGTCCTTTCCTCCCTTTAAATGTGCTGAACACACTAAATTCTATGATGATTTCAAGCCTTCAGCTGTATTTTTCAACTGCAGCCTTCTTTAGGGCATGCGTTGGCTCTTCCTGTGATGATTAAATTGACGTGCCAACCTTCTGGACTATGGTATCCTGTTGTGTAGTCCATATCAGAACAAATATTCTTAAATTTGTAAGTATGATTATTGCACATGTTTGACTAAATGAAAAAAGATAAATTTTTCTTGATAATTCAAGTAACTTGCACCCAATCAACTGAAGCCCTTAATAACAGCAGTTAACATTTTGAAGAAACAGTTCTGTCTTCAGTGAGAACACTGAGAATCTAACTGAATTTTGAGTCTGGCAGCTTCTACTATGGATTCAGTCTACCTGTGGTGTGGGAGGTTCTTCTGTCTATGTGTTGGTTAATAAATAAAGGATTTTAACCCATTGTTAGGGCAGAACCTAGGTAGGCATGGAAAACTGGACTGAATGCTGGGAGAAGGAAGGCAGGGGGGGGGGGCATGGAGTGAATGCCAGAGATAAATGTGCTGAAACTTTGCTGGTAGGCCATGACGTCGTGGTGATGCACAGATTAATGGAGATGGGTTAAATTAAGATGTAAGAATTAGCCAGTCAGAAGACAGAGCTAACATGTTGAGCAATGATTTAATTCATAAAATTTCTGTGTGATATTTTGGTTCTGGGCAGCCGAGACAAACAAGCAGCCCCCCTCCAACAGAGCTGGCTTCTTGCAATGTAAGGTCTACATTCTAGTCAGGTTGTTTGTAAAATTGATGCAAATAAGGAAGAAGAAACTTCAACTGAATTATTTCCCAGATCATATTAGGCTGAGATTATGCCCAAGAGAGATTATCTTGATCTAAGATTGATATGAGAACACCCACATACATTCTACTTGATATGTGTTACTTGGTATTTTACGAGGACCTTTAAAATCTAAGAATACTGTTCCTTTTGGGAGTTACAGTTTATTAATTGTTGATCTCAGTGTCAGTGCTACTGATGTTATGTTTAGGAAGTTGTCTTCTCTTCCAATGTGTTCAAGGCTACTTCCCACACTCTGTTCCATGAGGTTCAGTGTAACTGTATTTATGTTGAGGTATTTAATCCACATGGACTTGAGTTTGTGCAGAGTAATAGATATGGATCTATTTGCTTTCTTGTATATGCTGACATCCAGTTATGCCACCAACATTTATTGATTATGCTTTCTTTTTACCATTGTATAATTTTGGGTTCTTTGTCTAAATCAGGTGGTCATGGGTGTATAAATTTATATCAGGGTCTTTGATATGGTTCCATTTTTTCACATGTCTGTTTTTATGCAAAAACAAACTGTTTTTATTACTATCACTCATAGTAGACCATGAAATCAGAGGTCATGAAACCTCCAGAAGTTCTTTTATTATACTGAAATTTTGTAGTCTTGTGTTTTATTTGTTTTTCCAAGTGAAGTTGACTATTGTACCTTCAAGGTCAATGAAGAAATTTTGGTAGGAATTACATTGAACCTATAAATCACTTTTGGTAAGATTTTCATTTTTAATATGTTAGTCATACTGATCCATGAGAATGGGAGATCTTTCCATTTTCTGACATCTCCAATTTCTTTCTTAAAAGACTTAAAGTTCTTGTCATACAGGTCTTTCCACTTGTTTGGTTAGAGCTAACCCAAGATATTTTATATTATGTGTGGCTATTGTACAATCTGCTGTTTCTCTGATTTCATTTTCAGTCAATGTATTATTTGATTATAGGAAAGCTACATTTTTTTCATTAATCTTGTATCCAGCCACATTACAAAAAGTGTTTATCAGCTGAAATGCTTCTATAAAGCAAAGGGCACTATTAATAAGACAAAAATGAACACACAGAATAGGAGAAGGTCTTCAGCTACCCTACACCTGACAAAAGGCTGATATCCAAAATATATACAGAACTCAAGAAATAAGACATCGAAATCAAAATAAACCATTTTAAAAATGGAATATAAATCTAAACAGAGAATTCTCAACAGAATAATCTCAAATGACCAAGTTACACTTAAAGGAATGTTAAATATCCTTATCCATCAGAGAAATGCAAGTCCAAACGTTTCTGATACACCATCTTACACCTTTCAGAATGGCCAAGATCAAAAATACTGAGGACAACCTCTGGTGGAGACATGTGGAAATGGGAAACACTCCTCCACTGCTCTGGGGAATGGAACAGGTACTTTTCAAATTAGTATGGTGGTTTCTCAGCAAATATGGAATCAATCTACCTTAAGAACCAGCAAAAACACTCTTGGGCATACACTCTAAAGATTCTCAATCATATTATAAAGATACTAGCTCAACTGTGTTCATGGCAGCATTATTCATAATAGGCAGAACCCAGAAAGAACCTAGATGCCCTCACCTGAAAAATAGATAAAGAACATGAGGTATATTTACACAATGGAGTATTATTCAGTGGAAAAAATCAATGACATCATGCAATTTGCAGGCAAATGGATGGAACCAGAAAAATATTATCTTGAGTATGTAATCCAGACCAAGAAAGGCAAATATGTTATGCATGTTATGTACTTGGACACAAGTGGATGGATGTTAGTTATAAAATAAAGAATATTCAAGATACAATTTACAGCCCTAGAGAAGCTAGGTAACAAGGAGAGCCCAAAGAGGAACCCATGGGTTATTCTGGGGAGCAGAAATAAATGAGACTTCCTGGGTAGGCTAGGGGGAAACATTTGGGCAGGGAGATGGTAACATGAGGAATTGGATTGGGGGAGGGGGTGGGGACAGAAGGGGTAGTAATGACAGTGATATCATTTTGGGATTAGGGAGAAGCCTGGCACCAGAGAAACTCTTAGGAATCCACAAGCTAAGACTCCTAGCAATAGTGGAGAGGGTACTGGCATTCTCCTTTAATCAGATCGGTAACTATCCTAATTGCCATCAGAGAGCCTTCATTCAGTAACTGATGGAAACAGATGCAAAGATCCCCAGTCAAACATTAGGTTGAACTCAGGATGTCCTGTTGAAGAGAGCAAAGAGAGATTGTATGGTCCAGGGGAATCAAAGGCATGACAAGGGAACCCACGGATACAGCTGACTAGAGCTCCTGGTAGCTCGTAGACTCTGGACCTAGAGTAGGGAGCCTGCCTGTGACTGACCTAGACCCTCTGCATTTGGGTGACAATTCTATTGCTTGATCTGTTTGTGGTGTTACTGGGAGCAGGAGCAGGACTTATCCTTGGCACTTGAACTGGCTTTTGGGAACCTTTTGTCCATGCTAAAATGCTTCTCCCACCCTTGATGCATGGCAAGGAGTTTGGGCCTGCCTCAACTTGATATGCCATGCTTTGTTGATTCATGGGATGCCTCTGCACCTTTCTGAAGGAAAAATGAGGAGGAGTGAAAGGGTGGGTAAAAGCGGTGGAGGAGGGGATAGGAGGAGAGGAGGTAGGGAAAATTGTGGTCAGTATGTAAAATAAATGAAACATTTAATTAAAATATTTATTATGCTGTTCTATAAAAAATCTAAGAATGCCCCTTTATTGACATCCATAGCACAACTTACAATATTATTGCATCAATCTAATCTACTAGCATGATCAATAGCCTAGACTCTTCCCTGATAGCCTAGAGTTCATTGTGCAATAACCTGGGCTTGTCCTAAAATGTTGTGTGGTTTGCTAGCACTGAATTAGCTACCAGCCTCGTGGAAATGTTTTAATGATCAGATATTGAGGATAGCATTGAACATCTTGAGAAAATGAAACCAAGCAAGCACACAAATACTGAGCCAGACCTTACATGTGAAAGTATCTTTGACTGAGAAAAACACCCCCATCATTAATATGAAAGCAATCACATTCAATTTTGGAATGCCACATAACTGCTGTGAGGGAGCCCTTAATGTAGTAAGATGCATTGGAATATCTGCTTCTAAAAAAAGTTTAGCCAGTAAAAGAACATATTAGATTAATATTCTGGATATAGGGCTTAAGCTTTGAAGAGATATGAACCTTTTAAACCATTCTCCCAGCAATACATTTGTGATATTTTTTCAAATATAAACTGGTTTACTTTACCTTTTGTGTTTGAATAAACAAAAAACAGTTTTCATAATAGCTCTTGTTATCCCATCAGCTGCTCTACTTACAGTATATGAGGTTCTCAGTGCAATGAGTGGTTACTATGGATGGATAGACTTTGAATGATAGTAATATCACATCTTTATATTTGTTTTAAACTAATTGTTTCAGCACTTAATCTACCCTAATATGTGATAACATAATGTCTGTTGTGGCAGTTATATGTTTTTTGTCAAAACTAAGCAATAAATATAGCTTTATAACCATGGGAGCCGTGGTGGAGCACGCCTTTAATTCCAGCACTTGGGAGGCAGATCTCCGTGAGCTCGAGGCCAGCCTGGTCTACAAGAGCTAGTTCCAGGACAGAAACCAAAAACTATGGAGAAACCCTGTCTCAAAAAATAAATAAATAAAAATTAAAAAAAACATGGGAAATGTTGTTTTATAGTAACTCATTACACTAATTCTAATGACAAACAGGAGACTTCATGTTAATCCTGCAGGCTATAACGCACCTTACAGAAATAAATGACCATGCGACAACTCATAATTTGCCTCAATAGAAAGGCACAGAATCCTCACGTTTGATATTTACCTGGACTGCCGTCCTGATAACCCCCAAGAATTAGCAATAGTTCTACTGTCCAATGCTGTGGTGTCTCTTCTCCATGGTTCCACACTCCCTAACCACAATACAGAGTGATTGCAGCATGAGGAATGAACAGTTCTCGACAGGTCATCTTACAACATATTTTCACACAGCCCTGTGCCAACTGAGTGCTGGTGTGTTGTATCTGGTCAACAGACACTAATGCCAGAGATTTGTTGATGGAAATGGGTCCCCACTAGTACTAAGTAGTAGAGTGAGGGCTATCTTTTTGCTAACTTCTATTCTCCCTGAAAGATTTATGTTGATTTCACTCAACTCCACCCCTAAGAAGATTTCTTGGCCATTTTAAGACACATCTAAGCCTCCTCTAACTTTTCTTAACTAACTATGTTATTGGGATTACATTAAAAGTATTCTATTGAGCAAATTTATTTTTGTTGGCACTGTTACTTTGTGATTTATAGTTCTGTTTTGGAAGGAAGAATTGTCAGTAATAAGTGAGTGTCATCTGATGTTCCACATAGAGTAACTAAGCTAACTCCAGAAACAGTGTAAAAACATTTATCGAGTGAAATTAAAGATGAGTGTTTAAATGATTTAAACAAAAAAAACAATGCCAGATATTTGGTGAATCTCATTTTAAGTTCAGTTCAAAGTTTTAAGGAAAAAGAATTTGGCAAAGAAAATATTTTACTGGTTTTAGTCGGGGTGAAGTAGTAATTTAATTATTGTACATATAATATACAAATGCAACACACTCTGCTAGTTCTAATCAATGAAAGTGGAAGAGCAAAATGGTAATTAGAAGACCTTGCCACAAATCACAGAGACTTGAAATTTAGGGACAAGAAAATGCAATGCTGAGTGGAAGAGGGACTTGGAGTTTCCCGGACAACAATCCATATCTCAGGTATACAGGTATGAAAATTCATTAGACATTCTGACAAGTATGTCCAACAAGGACCAGTCTCCTCATGCCTTTAGAAGCCCAAACTACAGGAACTTATAATCTTTCTGGACGTTCCCTTATGGACTCACCTGTCTTCTTAAGCCAGATTTCACAAGTCAAATACCAACAACATGCTCTTTTCCAGGTTTCCAGGGGACTATAAATATAAAGTTAGCTCAATATAAAATTATCATATTTTAATGGATGATTTTTAGAATAGGGAGCAATCTGTGCCTTAAATATTAGCACTAATATGGTAATCCTGGTTGTGTAGCAACATAAACACCTGAAACTGAATACTTGCATAAAAAAGGAAGTTTTAGCTAGTTTTTAATCTAGAGAGGCCAGAACTGAACAGCCCAATCCTTGGTCTGTGACAAAAATCCTCTGATTACATTGCAAGGAAATAGGATCACACACCAGAAAGTATGTGATAGTATAAGTAGTGGATGTAGGAAAAAAAAAAAACACAAATTTGCCTTACAAGGGTGATAATGGTCCCAATACCAACAGAGCACTATTTTAATTCTTAAACATTTCCTTAACGTTATATTATAATTAAAGGTCCTGGAACATTAAACTTTTGATGACAAGTCATATTTAAATCAAGCCATCATAATAGTGCATATTATAAGGACACTAGCTCAACTGTGTTCATGGCAGCATTATTCATAATAGCCAGAACATGGAAAGAACCTAGATGCCCCTCAACTTATGTAACAGTACATGTCTAAGAAAATATTTATGTGAATTAAATCTTTTTTTTTATTTCTAGACTTCATGTCTTAATATGAGAATAACATAAAAGAAACAGAAAAAGTTCAAGTAAATCTATTCTTTGAAGACTTATTTTTTTACTTAAGGCATAATAATCAACACACAGTTTACAAATTACCCAGCAATACTGAATTTCAGAAAGTGCATGACCTCAAATTTTCCTCTAATTTGTTGCAAGTTTTACATAATATACTGCTGATGGGGAAGTGAAGCATTTGCCTAGTGTTTTTTAATGAAAGAATTTCCTCCAGATGAGATTCATAACTAGTCTTAAATGTATAATTAGATTAGAACTCATCTTAAAGGTGACCTTGATTTATTTAGCTGGTTAGTCAGTAGATACTTTATGGAGTTCAATATTCTCAAGATTGATCAAAAAAGGAAACTTTTAATGTCCTTAATAGGGTCATTAGTGGACTCACTGGATGAAATTAAACTGAAGGACAATCTTAACAAACTTTTTTTTTAGTTCTAATAGCATACCCTTGGGAACATTAATAGCTAGTGTAAATTGGTGTCTATTTCCTTTATCTCATTTTCTTTATCTGACTTAAGTAGATAACAGATGATTACACAGAATATAAATTAGAAGAATTCTTGTTTTCCAAACTTACTCTTTTAAAAATAAATTCATGGATTTTTAAAAATTCAAGGACAATTTTTTTTTTGGAAATTCAATCACATTTTTAAAAAGCTGATACTTTTATAGACAATAAGAGTTTTTTTTATGTGGAACTATCACAGCATTTTTTTTTCTGTTTTGATTTTTAAACAATTAACCCAAAGAAGGAAATGAAATATTACCTCAAGAATGGTTTAAGATTCTCAAAGTCAGCAGAAAAGGCAGCATCAGCCAAGAGAGAGTTTCTCAAATAGAGAAACATATACATTTTTATGCACTATCATTTCTACTGTCTCACATACTTAGATGTCGTAAAGTCCTTTACAGATAGACCAGGATTGTTGTGTGTTACTTAGACTGTGAGAACATGTAGAAGCATGTCATCCTGATCTGATTGTTATTTGAAGACAGACACAAAAAAGAAATTCCACACTAGTTCAGAATTGAGTATAACAAAAGGTTATTTATTTAGGTGTAGATTCACATAGTACAGACCTCTGCTCAAATAGGGAACAGCCACCAAACCACACAGCAGGAAAAGAGAGGGAATGTGCACTTTACATTGGCATTTGTACTATATGAGGCCACACCCAAGTGGGCAAGTAACTTAAAGGCTACTACATGTAGGATTAACCACATTACATACCCCTTTTGTTTAAATAATAGAGTTCTAAGCCTAATACAGAATTCTATACAATAAGAAACAATATCAAGCAAGAAACATGATAAAAGTTTCAATAATTATCCTATCCTAAGGAGTTTATGTCTTCTTGCTATTATAAATAACTTGGCCAAGTCATGAGAGAAAAGTAACCACAACTATCTAGTCTTCAATCCCATTGAAGACTCAAGAAAAGAATAACTTACTTGAGTAATCGGGAAGTGCAATCAAGCAACTTCCAAAATGTGCAACAAATGATAGAGACTACTGGCTACCTGGGTAATCACCCAAAGTCTCATTTGCAATGTTGGAGCAGCCAACTTTGGCTAAAGCATAGAGTAACTGACAGATTATTTTCAAAGGCAGGAAATTTATCAAGACTTTCTTACCCTGTCTTGACAAGATTTGACATTCTTATGTCTTGTATCTTGCTTGTCCCCTCTGGACATTGTGCATTTTGTCAGTTGTCAGTGAAGGGGCAGTTTTGGCAAGAAGAAAACAATTTCCAAGTGGAGTGTCTTTTTGGTGCTCAACATTCTCTTGGGAATAGATTGGTGCTGCCAGAAGCAATCATGTCTCACATAAGCAAAACTCTAAATTATTTAAAAGACATTTTCTACAGCTCTTTGAAGTGTTTGAAGATTACCTATCTATGCAGAATACAATCTCTATGTATCTAAAGGAACATAGTCTAATTATAAGTATAACAAACATGGATGACTATTGACTTATAATTCTTAATACCTATATAAAGACTAAGAATTCATCTTAGAATATTAAACAATATTTAAATGACTGTGCACAAAATATAAACAATGTATAAGAATCTTGATTAGGGGTAGAAATGTATATTGCAATATGATAAATATATCCTAAAATTTTATCAATATACAAAATGTTTTAAGCTGAGGTAGAAGCATGCATGCATACAATATGACAAAATAACTTTGCCTAGCTATACAAATATTGTAGACAAAAATAGAAACACATTCAATATAATTTAAGTTTGTATCAATATACAAGTATCTATACCAGTATAAATTGCCTATAAATTATAGCTCACAATATTCACTCTATTACTCAGTTTTATTATTAGTATGAATAAGCTCACATTAATCTACCATCCCATCCAATTTCCCCCTTTATTTCAGAGAGATTCCTAAGGCAACATAAATTACCCCCCCAACTCCACTCCTATACCAATTATAATCAAGCCCTAAATAGTGTTCTTAACCCTGAGGACAAACTTTATTGCAAGAGAGGACATCATCTTCTAGTATTACTTCCAGCTGTCATGGGGCAATGTTCTTTATATCAGATCCTGTGAAAGTAAAATGATCGTTAAGTTCCAAGATTACTGTCTGGTATAATTGTAAAGAGTCTCTTAGTGTTCAGTATTGTTTTTCTGAGCTTCCT
Organism: Microtus obscurus; assembly: GCA_963919715.1. Lineage (NCBI taxonomy): Eukaryota > Metazoa > Chordata > Mammalia > Rodentia > Cricetidae > Microtus > Microtus obscurus. The sequence continues at coordinate 20,934,190 of CAWTZC010000015.1, read as the reverse complement.
ATTTGGAATGCCATCCAGAACATTTTAAAAAAAAGTGCACCATTTCAACTAACTAATTTGTAACCATCTTGAACTGCTGGTACCCAAAACCAGTCTTACAGTAGTGCTATCAGCATCATGACATCATATCAACCAGGAGTTGGAGTTGTTGTGAGGCTTCATCTTCTTCCTGGAAACTTTAAAGATTAGTGCAGGAAAATTCATTGTTCATTGTGGAAAACTTAAGCATTATTTATATAGACATACACACACATATATATTCAATGAAAGGTATGTGAGAGACAAAAATAGGTATGAAGAAAAGTAATTTTTTTCTAAATTCTTTTTCTTTCTGTCACATACCATGGCTCTTGATATGAGAGAGGAACTCTGAATTTTTATTTTAACAACATGCTTGGATTTAGAGAAGGACAGAGCCATTGCCCAACTCCAAAGTCAGCTTTGATTTCTAAGTGATCATGACTATTATTCTAGTTAGTATTCAGAGATTCTTATCCTCAGATGACCTGTTCTCATAAGTGAAAATTATCTTTGCTTAGTGATCCTATTTGCAGGCATCTAAATGTTCAGGGTATCTTGACTTTTTAAAGATAAGTATTTTCCTGCAAAGACAAGAGCAGACATTGTGTGCCAGATGAAGATGGATGCTAAAAAGAAATCCCACACTAGCTCATAATTGAATATAATAAAGAGTTGTTTATTTAGGGGTAGACCCAGTTCACAGTCTTCTTTTCAAACCAGGAAGAGCAACTGAATACAGCAGCCCAGAATAGAGAGGGAATGTGTTCTTTACATCAGCATTTATAGTATGAGAGGCCACACCTGAGTGCATGAGTAACTTATAGGCTACTGTCTGTAGGAGTTCCTACAGCAGTTATTCTTTTGATAAAAGAATGATAAATATGCCTTTGCCTACTAATGTAAGAAGCATACTTAATAAAGAGTTGAAAGCAATCTAAAAGCTACGAAATACAATTTAGATAAGAGAGATTTTAGAGATAATAATATTTCATTCTCAAGCCTGGCTTTACATCAATCCTCTAGGCATGGTCATAATGTTTCATGTTTCTTGCTAAATCAAATGCAAACAATGAAGGATATTCATGCATCTCTTGCAGCTAGAATTTACAGTCTGAAAGAGCATTTGAATAGATTATGATAAATATGTTGAGAAAGTTGAAGATCAGTGATTTAAATTCTTCCTAAATACAGAATTAAAAAAGAACTATGAAAGCATCAGAAATCTACTAGAACATTAAACATGTTTTTTAAATAACATAAAACACAAAACACATATATTAACTATGCATTGTTTATGGAAAATTTCAAGGAGACTAATATGAGGAAATTTAAACAGTTTATTGATGATATAGCTAAAACTGTAAAGTACCAATGAGAAAACCTGAAGGTCTAAATGAATCGAAAGTTATCCTGATACTATTAATCCAAAATTTGGTTATGTTGATAAGCCATTTCTCCCCAAAGTTACCTGTGAATTTTACAGAATTTTTATACAAATTGTTTAATATTTTTCTGAAAAAGTTGAAATTTGATCCAAAACTTTTATATAGAAATGATTAAAAGATAATTTTTCGAAAAATATGTCCAATGTTACAATTGAAACATCAGAGTTAGCCTCATAAACAGAGTACAATATATAAATTTTTCAGCCACTAAGACCTAGGTGGAAAGAAATGAATACCTTAATCTAAGAAATGGTCAAATATAAAGAAAAATCTAGTCATAAAACATTAAGGAAATATGGACACTATTAACAAATATGAAAGAAGAAGAATAATAGAGAAAGTAAAGAAATTCAGGTCAAAACCACATAAAATATTTTCAACAAATCTATATATAAAAAAAAAACCTTCCCTAACCTAAAAAAAAATAAGGTGCTGATGAAGGTACAAGAAGCACAGAGAACACTAAATATATAGGACCAGAAAAAAAAATTCCCCATGGTACATAATAATCAAAACACTACATTTATATAATGAAGAAAGAATATTAAAAGATGGAAGAAAAGGGGGACCAATTCACATACAAAGGCAGACCTATTAGAACAATAAACTGCTTTTCCATGGTAACTCTAACAAGCTATAAGTTTCACAAACTCTAAGAAAGTAGAAATGCCTGCTCTTACTAATATACCCATCAAAATTTTCAACCACAATAGATGGAAAAAGAAAGAACTCTTGATAAAACCAAATTTAAGTAGAATTTCTATACAAAAAAAAAATTATACAGAAGGAACTAAAAGGAAAACTTCAAACTAAAGAGGTTAAACTCAAGAAATACAAGGAACAAGTAATATCAGACTAAATCAAAATAATGGAGAAAACCCCATGGAGTAACAAAATAATAGAAGTTAAAAAACACTGGTCATCATTAACTATCTACATCAATAATCTTGATTTCTCCATACAATGACAGACTAATATTATGGTTTCAAAAACAGGATTCATCCTTGTACTACATCAAGAAAAGCACTTTAAAAACAAAGACTATACATTACCTCAGGTAAAGGTACAGAAAAAGTTATTCCAAATAAATGCTCATAAGAAACTAGTAGGAGGAGCCATTTTAATATTTAACAAAATAGACTTCAAATGGAAGCTAATTAGAAGAGATAGGGAAGAGCACTGCATACTTATTAAAGGAAAAGATCACCGAAAGGATATTACTATGCCAAACAATTATGCAACAAACTTAAAGTCACCCAAGTTTATAAATGAAATATTACTACAAGTAAATATATTGGCTCATACATTGATAGTAGATGAGCTCACACCAGTAGACAGGTTATCCAGACAGAAACAAAACAGAAAAGACTTGGAGTTAATGATATCAAAAAACGAGTGGACCCAACAGATATTTATGCAGTATATTATACCAAAAGAGAAAACAGTAGGCAATCATCTCAGCAGCTCATAGAACTTTCTCCAAAATTGACCACATGCTGGGAAATAAAGCAAATCTCAACAAAAATAAGAAAATTGAAATAATACTCTGCAATCTACCTGACCACAATGAAACAAAGCTCTAATATCACCAACAAAAAAAGTATACAAACTCAAAAAAAGAACAACTTATTATGAATGAAAAATGGGTCAAACAGAAATTCAGAAGGAAATTTAAACCTTTTAAAATTTAATGAAAACCTAAAAATATAGTATATTCAAACCTATGAGACACAATAATGATGCATTTATGATGCAAGTTCATACAGAGAACTAACATACATCCCATATTAGTTACTTAATGGCATCCTCAAAATCTCTAGATGAAAAAGAATGAATTATACACAAAATCTCTAGATGTCAAAAAATAATCAAACTCATGGCTGAAATTAATAAAACAAACAAGTACAAAATGCATAGAATAAATGAAATAAAGAATTTTTTCTTTGAGAAAATCAATAATATTGATAAACCCTTAGCCAAAGTAATAAAAAAGACAAAGAGAGAAGATCCAAAGTAGAGATGAAAAGGGGGCCATCACATCAGACACTGAGAAAATTCAGAAAATCGTAGCAGCATACCCTAAAAATATGTTCTCCACAAGTTGGAAAATGTAAAAGAAAGGAATAAATTTCTTAAATATTTATTATCTACAAATATAAATCAAATTTATATATGGAATTTAAACCGATCCATAACCCTTGGTGAAACAGACTTGTGATTAAACATTTCCAATTTCACCCCAGCAAATCTCAACCTATCCTCTCTCCCACCTATCAACTCCCCAGGCTCATCCACAGCTTTGTAGCAAACCACCTGTTGATGGCTCATTTCCTCCTCTGCTCACATCTCTAGCTCACCATACAGATATTCTCTTTCTAAAGTCCCTTCTTCAAAATTAATTACTTTATCCCAGCTGCCAAATTCAACAGATTCTCTGGGAAGCCACAGAACCCTCTAGCCATTGAGAAAAAGTAGAATAACTGCAGATCATCACCTCTCCCTCAGCTCCTTCAGGAGCCACCCCAGTCTTATTCCCAGCTCTGTAACAAATAATCTGCTGCATCTCGCAGTTCTGTAGCAGATAATCTGTTTACTCACCTTGCCCCCATTAACAGTGTATCACACAGTTCTATATCTCTAAACTTCCTTCCCTTATTCATTGTTTTATCCCAGGCTCCAGATCCATGAGACATTCCTTTTAATCTATAGACTATTCTTTCCAGGAAGCATGTTGCCTAGCTGCAAATCTTCATCTCTCTATTTATTCCTCCAAATTCAGTCCTCAAGTTCTAATCCCAGATTTGTAGCAGATCACCTGTTCTGGCTTCTCCTCTATGACCTTATTCCCAGGGATGAAGCAGATCTTGATAGTACACCATGTTTCATCCTTCCATTAGACCCCTCCTAAACCATCCCTATTCCTATCAGCTCCCAATACTAAGAAACACATTTTATTTAACAATTCAGGTGGCCAAATCTATCAAAATCTTGGAAGTATTTCTTTTCAGGCACAACATAATCACTACATTCTGCTAAAAACCTGAGAGGACAACATAAACCAAAGAATTAAATACACACCCAAGAAAAACAAGGCCAGATATCAGCACTTAGAAAAACAATCTTCCAAAATCCAAATAAACAGATGGGGATGTAAAGCACAATATTTTTTTTAAAAGCTAGAATAAAATGTCTCCACTCGAGTCCAACAACTCAACCACAACAGGCCTATAGTATTCCAACATAGATGAAGCCTAAGAAAAAGACTTTAAAGTTACTTAAGGTCATGTTCAACTTCTTTAGCTATCAGGGAAATGTAAATCAAAACAACTTTAAGATGTCAGAATAGCTAAAATCAAAAACACCAATGATAACCTATGCTGGAGAGGATGTAGAGGAAGGGGAACACTCATTTATTGATGGTGGGAATGAAAACTTGTGCAAGAACTTTGGAAATCAGTGTGGTGGTTTCTTAGAAAACTGAGAGTCAACCTACCTCAAGATCCAGTACTACCACTCTTGGGAATACACCCAAGAGATGCCGAATCATACGACAAAAGCATTTGTTTATGATGTTCATAGCAGCATTACTTGTAATAGCCAGAACCTGGAAACAACCTAGATTCCGGTCAATGGAAGAAGGAATAAAGAAACTGTGGCACATCTACATATTAGAGTACTACTCATTTTTGAATGCAAATGGATGGAAATAGAAAACACTATCTTGAATGAGATAGCCCAGACCAAAAAATATGAATACGGTATGTACTCACTCATTAGTGGATTCTAGCCATAAAGAAAAGACATTGAGCCTATAGTTCGTGATCCTAGAGAAGCTAAGTAATAAGGTAAACCCAAAGAAAAACATATATAGATCCTCCTGGAAACTGGAAGCAGACCAGATTGCTAGGCAAAAGTTGGGAGCATGGGATAGTGGTGGGCTTGTGGGAAGGGGAGAGGGGGAGAAAAAAGGGAGAAGGGCAGACTTGGGGAAAGATTGGGGAAGTGGGATGTTTGAAATGTAGGAAGGACATATATGGGAGCAGAGAAGAAGATATCTTTATTTACGGTGACATTTTGGGGTTGGCAAGAGGCTTGGCTCTAGAAGGAGTTGTCCCCAGCAAGGACCCTGGGCAATGGAGGAGAGGGTGCCTGAACTGGCCTTGTCCCATAGTCAGACTGATGACTATCTTAAATATCACGATAGAAACTTCATCCAGTGATAGATGAAGATAGAGACAGAGACCCACAGTGAAGCACTGGTCTGAACTCCCAATGTCCAATTGAAGAGCAGAAGGAGGTAGAATATGAGCAAGGAAGTCAGGAACATGAGGGGTTGGTCCACCCACTGAGACAATGTGCCTGATCTAATGGGATCTCACCAAAGCCAGTTGGACTGGGACTGAACAAGCATGGGATCAAATTAGGCCCTCTCAATGTGGTTGACAATTGGGGCAGAATGAGAAGCCAATGATAATTGCACTGGGATGTGTCTCTACTGCATGTACTGGCTTTTTGGGATCCTAGTCTATTTGGATACATATCTTCCTAAGCCTGGATGGAGGGGGGCCTTGGACTTCCCACATGGCAGGGTATCCTGCCCTCCCTTAGGAATGGAGGGGGAGAGAGGGGGTGAGTTGGGGAGCTGGAGGGAAATGGGAGGAGGGGAGGAAGTGGAAATTTTGAGTGGTATTATTCATAAAGCAATAAAAATAAATAAAAACTACAGGGAGACATTTCATTATACAGGCTGCTAAGCTAAACCAACATGTATTTTTTTAAAGGTATCTTCACTTCAATATTTGGATCTAAAGATATGTTGCTTTGGAAAAGAGGTTCTGCTTTTGTTTCCACAGATGATAGAAAGCTGTGGATCCCTCCCTGGCTTATACAGTTTGATCAAACAAGACCCCCTGTAGCAATGGCCCAGATGACCCAACATCCAGGACAGCTTTAGGACTGCTGGCTGAGGTGGACCTATCACATGGATACCCCACAAAAGTCCTGAATAACAGCACCTCTAATCAGTAGGAAATAGTCTAGAGAACAATACCCAAATTTCCTAAATGTTTGTTTATATTCAAAGGTTATATATATTCAAAATATGCTATAGAGATGAATACTTCTTTACATTTGCATGGATCTTGGTTTATTGATACAAATTTCAGATGAATTTTGTTATATATGTATTTCTACTCTTGATTAAGGTACTGTGTGCAGCTCATTTTAAATGTAATATATAATAAGAAATACAGTCTAATAGATAGTCATCTATAATAGTCAAGCTTGTAGTCATATTAGTTAGGTTGTCTAAATGTACAAAGATATATTTTAAATGTAAATGTATAGGTATTCTTCACATCTTTCAAAGACTTAGAGAATATGGTATTTAAAATGATGTGGGAGTGTCATATATCAATCTGTTGATTTCATTGGTTAAGCAATAAAGAAACTGCTTGGCCCTGATAGGTTAAACATAGGTGGGAGGAGTAAACAGAACAGAATGCTGGGAGGAAGAGGAAGTGAGCTCAGAGACGCCATGCTCCCCTCTCCCTGGCACACAGGATAGCTCTGCTCTCTGAGGCACACATGATGAAGCTCTGTCCCAGGATGGACGTAGGCTAGAATCTCCCTGGTAAGCCACCTTATGAGCTACACAGATTATTAGAAATGGGCTAGTCCAGGTGCGAGAGTTAGCTGAGAAGAGGCTAGATATAATGGGCCAAGAAGTGTTTAAAAGAATATAACTTGTGTGTTGCTATTTCAGGGCATAAGCTAGCCAGGCGGCTGGGGTGCTGGGGACATAGCCCCACTGCTCCTATTGCAACATTAAAATGTGTTAAGAACATGTCAAAAATGAGACATGTCTACTTCAAGAGGATGAAGAGCATGGAAGAGGCTCCTCATGGATTTTGTTAGCCATTTGGGCAAGAAACTGCTCTTGTCAGGACTGACTGATGGTATGTTCTATAAAATGGACATGCAAGACCCACAGAAAAATGACGGCTGAACCTGCCTAAAGGTAAGACAGTCTTTCAGAGTTCCTGCTGCATGAAAGAGTTTGATAGATATTCTACAGGGTACAGAAGCAAGTAACTGACAAATTGCCAATAGAGGAGAAACAAGCTTTCAAATTTCCTGCTTCATGGAAATGTCTGCTAAATACTATGCGTCTGTAGGCTGAAGATGGATGCTCCAATGTTACAGAAGAACTTTGGTTGACTTTCCAGACAAGATCTCTGTCAATTTTAAGTTTTTGGAAGTTGCTTACCATGTACTTCCTGTTAACTTAGGTAATATTATATCCTTCTGAGATCTTTGGAGTTGAAGAATACCTAGTTATAATTATAGTTTTCCTTGATCATGATAAAATATAAAGTAGATATAAATATTGTAACTGTAATTCTTACTTGACACCTGTTTTGTTGTATGTAATTTTACTATGTTAAAATTAAATGCTTTCATTAATTTAGACAGAAAAGGGGAGATGATGATCCTCTCTGTATGCTATAAATATGTTTTATTACCATTGGTTATAAAAGAAGTTGTTTTGGCCAATGGTTTAGTGTAGTAAATCCAGGCAGGAAGTTCGAACAAAGATATAGAGAGAAAATAATTGGAGTCAGAGAAATGTCATGTAGCTGTCAAAAGAAAGAGTGTTACCTGTAGGTCACAACCTCGTGATGATTCACAAATTAATAGAAATATGTTTAATTTTAAATGTAAGATTTAGCTAGAAATATGTATAAGGTATTGGCCAAATAGTATTGTAATTAATATAGTTTCAGTGTGATTATTAGTGCTGGGAAACAAATAAACACTCTCTGATTAAAACCAATATCTGACTTGACTAGGAGCTCCATTCCCAAAGATGGGAATCATGAACAACACTCCCTTTGTGACTAACTAAGTGAAAGTAAATAACCCTAGGACTTAAAATATTCCTATACTGTTCTAAGAAAAGAAAATGGCAACAAAATGACTCATGATGAAATTCTGCTCTACTTATAGACCAGTGCCAATGTTCAGGCATCACCAGAAAAGTTTTCCTCCTGTAGCTGATGGAAAACAAAGGTAGAGACAAACAGCCAGATGTTATGCAGAGAGTGAGAACCAGAATGCATGGAAAACAACAAGCAAACAGTTTAGTGTTTTCTTAAGGGATTCCTGAGTGTGCTAGCAAGTGAATATCTGAGTCTTGTGCCCTCTCTTGGGCTCTTTTCCTTCTCTTTGTTTTGTCAAGTTTTGACATGTTATTTTTTGTTTTGTCTTATTATATCTTATCAGAATCCTTTGGAAGCCCCTTTTTGCTAAATCACAGGGAGGTAGTAGATTCTGGATGGAAGAGATTGGCTGTGAGGAGGTGCTGAGTGGAGTGGGGATGGAGGCATTATTGGGGTATATTATGTAAGACTCTAATTTCAAGAAAAGGAACAATATATACATAAAATAATATGAACTGGAACTTTCTCATTTACTGTAAAATGAATAGGATTAAATCACATTTAAAGATATTATTTTAAAAAAAAACAACAACACTTTTCCCAACCGAAAAAGCTCCTGGCCAGATGGATTCAATGCAGAGTTACACTAGAATAGTAAGTCAATACAAATGAGCCCTTTGTTCCACTGGAAAAAAAAGCAACCCCTTCAGGAAAACCTGCCTGCCCAAGATATTAGGGAAAAAATATAATGTCTATTTAAATGGAAATTTCAAAATGGTTATTTTGTTCCTTGCTCCCCACCCTTGAGTGCTTCACTTAAATCTCTAATAAATTCTACTTTCTATACTGTTCTGTGTGTCTTCTCTAGTTCCATTGATGAAGACCACAAAATCAAGAAAGCTGAGAGTGTGTTCCAGAAACTGTACGATTTGCAGACTAAATTTTATAATTCAAAACACTGCAGGAAATTCTTCTTGTCTTTGTAGACAGCAAGAGCTGAAAATGGTGGTACTAGATTGCACAGCTTGTAGTCTAGGTATGGACTTGGGTGCTTGCTCAACAGATGAAAAGTGTTTTGTTTAAATTTAGTGATTTTCCATTTAACTGTGGCTTGCATTCACAAAGGGTGAGCTAGAGAGTCATAGCAATCTATTTACTCCATATATACTTATACTACAATTGCAATCTAATACTATAAAATAGCAACTGAAAAAATGAGATTTAAAACAAGAATAAATAAAAGTATTTTGGGGACAATGACTTTTTGTTCTGATTTGTATTTTGCCTTACAAAAGGAACTGTTTGCCTCCAGACAGAACCCTCAAAATTCCTGTGTGTTGGTGTCTCCTTTAGTGTGCTAGCAATGGTACCTCAAAATATCACAAACCTTGGGGATTATAAAATAATAACCAAATGATTTGGTGGAGTATTTGCTTTGCTATGCAAATAAAAATACAACAAAAGGGCTTAAATCTGCCAAATGCCTCTGAGAGCGAGCGTGATTCACTATTTGTACCATAGCTTAGAGTGCAGCATCTGTTAGATAAGTAGCTCCAATCTCATAAAAAATTCACTAGCAATGATACTGTTCTCTTTCTAAAGGACTCTGCCAGAGAACTGAATCAACAGAATAACCAAGTGCCTGACATTTCAAGAAAATATTTAAATCAAATAAATTATAATGGTTATTAATACACTTTATATTTAATAAGACTATTAATCTTTCAGGCTCAGTGCAGAAAGGAAATAACTTCAATTAGGTAATAACATGTGAGAGAGCATTCACATGTCATCTAATTTTATAGCTTTATGGTTCTCAGAATGTAAATTTAATTTAAAGATAAGAAACTGTGGCTCACTCTCATTCAGTAATTTCTCTAGAAGCACTTCAGAGTCACATAGGAAAAAAAATTAAAATTAAAAAGCATTAAAACAAATCTACCTCCATGCTGCAAATACCCACTCCCTGCTGCTTTTTCCAATGAAGATCAATATTAATCTATCAGTCAATAGGCAAACAATTCAAATTAAAAAACCTGCAAGTCATAAACCTTAAAAATTGCATTCTACTAAATGGACTGTCATTTTATTTCAATATTATCATGTTTGTTTTAATCAAATGAAAATGAAGAATTACAGAATTCTAAAAAAATAGTTGCTGCTCACAAATGATTTGGTTTAAAGGAAGTAAAACTAATTTAGTAGTTAAGCTTGCATACAATTACTCATTACTCTTTTATTAGGCATTGTATATGAAACAAATCAAAACTGAAGGTGTCTTTGAGTGGGTATGCAGATGCAAAGTACAGCATTGTTGTGATGATGTATTACCTCAAGTAAGAAATAATACATGTACCTGTTCGATTTAAGGAATTCTAGAGGAAAACCAGCACAAAACAAATACTACACTGTTTGAAAGTACCATGCTCAAACTATAGATTAAAATGATAGTTTATAGCAAACACCTTGAGCACTTCTAACAGGAAGAGCCAATATGACTCATCTCTCAATGAACGTTTTTGTTAAAAATGACTTATTAGGTTTAACTTCCTATGAAACTGAATAATAAGCCACTTCACCTGTGCAAATTAAAAATCTCTGTCTCAAAAAGCCCCCCCGCCCAAAAAAAAATCTCGTACTGACTTAGTGTATGAACTGAGCATCATTTCAAGAGGAAGTGCATATCTAAACAGGAATGACCTTGGAAGTGAAAATTAAAATTTCACTATGTGCTTTGGATGTGACAATACCACTGATTTCCAAGAGTCAGAAAATAAGTGTGATGTCAGCTCCTAAGTTAATGTGTTTTTTTTCATAGACAGTCAAGTATTAGGAAATAAACCTGATTCGTCCACGGAGTGACAGAGAAACAATCACCTGACCCTCTTCTCCACCTTCGTTGATAAAAAAGTTTGTCCATCTTTTAGGCCCTTCCTTATTATCTCTGTGGCCCTCTATCTTCATCTGATTCATCAAGAAAACTCTTTGGTCTACTCCATTGGCTGTCTGGGAGCTATGACACAAGCAAGTCTCCTTCAACTGTAGCTCAGTGAGTGGCAAAGAGTCCAGTATTCCCTTCATATCAAGATGTGTTTAGCCAGGCAGTGGTGGCGCATGCCTTTAATCCCAGCACTCGGGAGGCAGAGGCGGGCGGATCTCTGTGAGTTCGAGACCAGCCTGGTCTACAAGAGCTAGTTCCAGGACGGGCTCCAAAACCACAAAAAAAACCCTGTCTCGAAAAATCAAAAAAAAAAAAAAAAAAAAAAAAAAGATGTGTTTATAGATAACTTCTTAGCCCAGAAGGTGTTAGACTGGCTTTACATTTGTTTACATAGCTAAATGTATACAAAATGCTCTCTAAAGTCCATGAAAAAGAAATTTAATAAAATTGAACATTAAATAAATGGTTTTAGTTTTGTTTTTAGTATGTTGGAAAATTGTTTTTGTAACCACAGATGTTTTTGGATATTGGTATATAAAATATATTGAGTCTGAATTTTCTTCAAAATAACTCTTGTAGCTATTGCCTCATTTCAAATAAAATATTCCATGCATAAAACATATTATACATTTAACACACATGGTAGTCTTGTATTTTTCTTTTTATTGGTCTATATATGTTAATAAATAACATACAAGTATATTGTTAATGGGATACGTAGAGTCATGCTGTGCTTGAGCCTCGCTTTATTCCAGCATTGTTGGACTATTGAAATAGAACCAAGGAGAGGAGATGAGGAAAGCATGGGCAGGGTCAAAGAAAGATTCCAAGGGGTGGTGAGTACAATGGGAAGGAGCACCCAGGAGGCTGTGCCAGTGGACAACTCCTTTATTGAAATGTGGCAAGGGACTTTTTAAATGATTTCTGTTGAGCTCTACATTTTTCTCTGCTCCCCAACTTGCCTCTCCCCTCCCCTTCAACCTTCTACTAAGTTCCCCATTTTCCCAATTTACTCAGGAGAACCTGTCTTTTTCTACTACCCATGTAGATTAGATCTATGTATGTCTCTCTTAGAGTCCTCATTGTTGTCTAGGATCTCTGTGATTGTGATCTATGGGCTGGTTTTCTTTGCTTTATGTTTAAAAAGCAATTGTGATAATTGTCTTTATGGGTCTGGGTTACCTCACTCAAAATGATCATTTCTATTTCCATCCACTGTGGGAAGGGACTTTTCTACCCTAGGAAGAATGGCCAGTTAGATTTATTTGGTTCAATGTCATTGGCTGAGGCAAGACTCTCTAGGGTACTTCATTTGCATACTCAGGAGCAACAGAAGCCAGCGAAAGAAGCTTTATAAAGTCATATAGGAAGTTCTGCCTGGGATGTTCAGGCAGTCATATAAGCATCAACCTGTGCCTGTAGCTTTGCAGATGTGTAAGCTTATCAGTTCATGTGTACATCAGGGTATATCTGAATCTAGAAAAGCCTAACTGCTGGGTTTACTGGCACAAAGTAGGAGGAGCAGACAAATTCATGCTGCTTTCAAGATGAGAAAATCCACAAATTTCAGCATGCTTTGATCCCTTCTTCCCTTCAGCGAGTCCCACAAAGCTCCCCAATTCAACCTGTTTTTTTATAAAGAGGAGGTATCATCATAATCAGAGGTCTCGATTTGTGGGATGGTCTGGTATTAGACCAGGATCTTATTAGAGGCAATATTTGTGTGGGAATTGATTAAGACAGGGAACTAGGTCTAGAAGGGAACCAGTAATAGGGTGGGGACCAAGGAGGGGAAGAAGCCAAGCAATTGGAGGTTTTGAATAGCAAGACCTAGAGTTCTAGCAGACCAGTAGGCCCCACCAGAGTTTTGTGTATTTTATTCCATTAGCTCAGACTCAGTAACATAAAAGCAACATTCTTCCTCCTGTATAACTCAAGTTTTGCATTGTTCAGAAATTATTAAATCTAAGGCATTGATTCTTTTGTAGTAATACTCCCAATAGGGTGGTTATCTGTGGTAGACAGTCAAGTTCCCCAAGTTTATAATGGTGAATCTGTGGGATAATCATTACAGGAGTGGAAAACCTGCAAATAATACAGGGGCGAAAGGTTCCTTGAAACCAGGAAGGGCAAAGGAGCTAGCACAGATTGTTTTTAGGAACAGTGATGTTGGAAAAGCACCTGGGATGGGATTTAGAAGAGGGCCCCACAAGGCAAGGGGAAGAATGAGTCAAAAAGGGGGAAATCATGGCACTTTCAAAGAAAATGGGGTTTTGGAGAATTATCTTATAAGGAGACATTAACAGGAACAGCAGTAAGCCAAGAGAGTGAAGCACAAAAGAAACATTCAGAGACATTATGGTGGGATGTGAGGAGCTGCACGTCAACAGCAAAGAGAGCACACTGTAACTAGGCTGGAGTGAGCATTCCCTCTTAGTCATGTCTCCTGGTTAAAAATATTTTTTTATATCTGCTTCCATCCATTGCTGGTTGAAGGTTCTATGACCACAATTATGGTAGCCATCAATCTGATTACAGGGAGGGCAATTTAGGTCTCCTTTCCACTGTTGCCTAGAGTCTTAGCTTGGTGTGGAACAGACACTTAAAAGAAATATCACACTAGCTCAGAATTGAGAAATAGATGGTTATTTATTTAGGGGTAAACTCACAAATCAGAATCCTCTGCTGGAATGGAGATCAGAAACCAAAATCAGCAACTGGAACAGAGAAAGAGTATAAGAGGCCATGCCCCAGTGGACGGGTAACCACTAGCTGTAAGACTTCTTACAGCATTTCCCCCTTTTATTGAAATAAGAGAGTTCTAAACCTAATACAATATTATATACAGTAATAACAAATATATTCGACAATTTTCCTATCGTAACTAGTTTTAATTCTTGTATAATAAATAATTTGACCAAGTCATGAAAGGAAAGTAACTTGTGTCATCCTTGTGGACTCTTGGAAATTTCTCTAGTGTCATGCTTCTCACTAGCCCTTTAATGGTTCCCTCAATCAAGATATTTTTTCTCTCCCTCAATGTTTTTCGCCACTTCTTGAGCATCCCATTATCTCATGTTCTCCCCCCTCAACCCCTTCTCTCTTCCCGCTCCCTTTCCATACTTCCTATTCCCCCTCCTAAATATCTCAGGTGGGCTTGTCTGTTTCCCCTCCCCAAGAGGACCCATGTGTATCTCTCTTAGGGTTCTCCTTTTTACCTAGCTCCTCTGAGATCATGGATTATAGGATGGTTGTTTTTTGCTTTAGATCTAATATCTACTTATGAGTGATTTCATACCACATTTGCTTCCTCTGGGTATGGGTTATCTCACTCAGTATTTTTTCTAGTTCAATAGACCTAGCAACTGACACAAGTTGGTACAGAGATATACAGTGAAGAAATGGGTCGAGCTAATGGAGACCAGCCCAAGAGAGGGAGGAACAATAATATGTGCAAAGGGCTCAAGACCATGATGGCAATACCTACAGAAGCAGCTTTATTACAAAGCTACAGTAAAGAAAATGGCTTGGTATTGGCTTGAAAACAGAGAGGATGACCAATAGAATTGAAGTGAAGACCCGAATATTAATCCACACACCTATGGACACCCATTTTTTGACACAAAGAGGCTAAAATTATATAACGGAATAAAGGAAGCATCTTGAACAAATGCTGCTGGCATAACTGGATGTCAACATGTAGAAGAATGAAAATTGATCCATATCTATCCCCAGACACAAAACTAAGGTCGAAATGAATTAAAGACCTCAATATAAATCTGACCACACTGAACCTCATAGAAGATAAGGCAGGAAATAGCCTTCATTGCATGGCACAGGAGACTACTTCCTAAATTATTAAAATTTAAAAAAAAAATGTCAGGAATACCATGTGGATACTTTCCAGCTGTATGGCTTCAAAATATGTATTGTCAGGGATTATATTATATGAACAATTGGTTCATCATACTGTTTTGTTTATAGTTATTGTCCAAGAATTATAACTTCCAGCTTTCTAGGAAGTTACCTTGTCTGTGGGCAGGAGGAGCTCACAGACTAATTTTCGGTCTAACATCCTCCTCTAAAATTGTATCCTGGATGAAATTCTTATATGATGTTTATATTTGGATCTAATAACCATCAGCAGCTTAAGGGTACCCAGATAGGAATTATTATTTAGTTATTTTATCAGTAATGTAAGAGTCAATAGCAGTTAACAAAAAGCAGAAGAGCCAAAGGCCCTATGATGGATAATATCTTATTGTTCTGCATAAAGCAGGCCAAGTGTCCTATCTTATTGTAGAATTATTTTAGTTTATGTATCTCTATGCTGATAAATCTGAGCGCACTTTTCCAATATACCAATTGGCATGTTAGTCAGCCATTTTGTCCCCTTTTCATGGAGCTTTCTTTTGACTTGATCCTTTTTAGCCTGTTGAGTGGGCAGGGACAATGATGGTCTCTTCTAATTATTATGATATATAGATAAAATATCATCTGGAGAGTTTTCTGTAAGCAGCAATTTAAATACCACAGAACATGTTTTAGTATGTTATGTCCCAAAACTATCTGTTTATGAATAATGATGAGGTACTCTCACAGAATTATTTTCTTTCTGTTCTTCTTGAAAGCAATCACAAATTCTTCACACCAAGCCACTGAGTTATCTGTATGTATTTGGAAAGGAAAAACATTTTCTTTGAATTTCTCATGTTCAATTTGGTTGTATCCACATGGCTCTCTCTACTGGCTCCTTTTATGCATGGCATAGTCTGAGTCAATTATATTAGAAAATCTGCCTGGTGATTGAAATACATCAAGTCATAAACATTTGGCTACAAGGACTTTATGACTGCTGTTGTTTTTCAGGGTACTTCTGTGTTTCTGCATTCTACACTGAGAACTCTCCCTGTTCCATTAAATAGTATGCTGCATGGTCAATTAAGCTATTTTGACTTCTTTATGAATTATACCAGTGAGGATGGCCCATCTGTGTGACTGGGATGTGAAATTTCATAAGCAATAGTTGGAAAGGCTCAAGAATTGGCATTGAGTTTGTGGTCTGGTGTAAAAGTCTGATTGTATTTTGCATGATGTACTGAAATGGTAAGAATTTAGCTCTCTCTGGGTGTAAACCCATTCTATGTCCTGTGATTTTCATCTGAGAATAATATTTCCTGATCCGTATGAAGAAGATTTACATATCAACAGCTAATGTAACAGATTCAAACTGTGTTCCTTTATAGCAATCTTAACAAAGCATTCTACTTAATCTCTGTATCTGTCTCTTGTCCCTCTCACACATACATAAACACACTAACATATTTAGTTTGCCTTCTTTGCCAGGTTTTCACTGCCTACATATATATCCAAACGTGGTCTGAAAAAAGCTACATCTATACTCATCATGTTTCAGTTTGTTTTGTCACGATTCTCTAAACAATGCAACTTCTACCCATAGGACAGTTATCCTGTTGTAAGCATTATAAATAGTATAATAATAAGATCCTGGCTAATAGCTTAAACAGTAACCTGTAATTTTATTGATTTAAATATAATAAAAAAAATAAAATTATGATACAAACCTAAAAATAGAAATGAAGTAATGTATGCCATAAAAAAGTAGAACACTTTCTTTAATTTCTTATAAATGAAGGAAAGAGACACAACATAGCATAATATATCATTTTGAGCACCTACTTTTCCCTTAAATGAGATAAGTAAGTTTGGGTTGTAGGATTAGGGACAGAAGACTGAAAGTCATAGCCACATTCCAGGAGTACAAACTTGCAAGAACTTTCTGAAGGGTAGCAAAGCATCACAGATCACATTAGAAGCACACAAATTGTCACACTGCACATCAGCTCTCAGGGTTAATCTTTGTACATATTTCTACAAGTGTATTGATAGACATAAAAATTAGGAGCATGTATCATTTTAAAATGACAGGAAAGGTATATCAACATATTCAGAGACAGAATTTAACAGGACATTCATATGTGAAATTCTGTGTAAAAAAGTAACATTGAGCTAAGTGAAGAAAGTGTTTTGTAATAAAAACAATTGGTGCTTTCGACAACCTTCAAATATAATAAAACTGTGCTAAAATAAATGAACATAGGACAACTCACACTGTCTTACGAGATATAGTACGTGTTTAATCTTGTTATCATATAGAAATATCATTTATTGTTATTATTGTTGTTATTATATTAGTATTTATTAATTATTGTTAGTTATGTGTACATGAGTTCTGGAGCATAAATACCATGAGATGTACTTCAAGGTCGGAGAGCAAATGTGTGGAGTCAGTTCTTTCATTAAACTTTATATGAGATATAAGGATTGAGCTCATGTCACCTAGTTTGTGCAGCAAGTTCCTTTTCCTAATGATCTATTTTACTGACTCATGATGATTTCTTAAGATTGCCTCCTATCTTAAAATATTTGATCAGAATCCATTTGCTGCAAATTACTTTTCTGTATTAAATGTTCCAAATATTTGACAGAGTCGTGAAAATATTTCAATAGGACTGAATCATTTACAAAAACATTATTTTGTAGAATTAACTAATGCTCTTGGAAAACAGAAAGTACTCTAATTTTTCACACATTGGAAGAAGATTGTCACCTAGCTATAGACAGAATGAATGCTTTCACAGGTTAGGGTTCTCAAGGTTACACACTGAGAAAGCCATGAAAATGAGTTGCAGGAAGCCAATAACTGTCCTAATTTAACAATTTGATAGTTTCTATCTTTCCACCACCAAATTACATAACCATGATGGAAGGAATAAGTCCACGCATCCATCTTCTAATACCATCTCTTCACGAAGTAGTTATTGAACTCATTGTCAAATATAGAATTTCAGAAAGTTACAGGGACATTTGAAAATCAACCTGTATTCTGTAATAGTTGTCATTATAGAAGATGAATTTTTCTGATAGGAAGGTACTAAAATACTTTTAAAAAGATAATAAATATTTCAGACTCTAGTAAGCTGGATCTGTGGAATGTTCATTTTGCATCTTTATGATAAACTTTTTCTAACACGTGCAAAAGTATTGTTTTTCAGTATACTCATTTGCTTAATGTTTACTTCTTCGGAAGACCCTATGCTGTGTTGTTCATCCCGTTACCATCTCATAACACAGCCAATTTCCTATTTAAAGTTATTTTTCTTTTATTTATCTTCCTCTAAAAACTTATGGAACCCACGAGAAGTGTTTCCTAAGATCAAATATCAGTTTAATAAATAAATATTTAACCCTAGTTCTGATATCAGAACAAGTTTCCTTTGATGTTCAAATTTAAAGTATTCTTTCAGGAATAAACATCCACTACATCTGATTTGTATTCTGTTTAGTTACTTAGCAATAGTTTTAGAAATCATTTACCCAAGTGTCTTCACTACCGTAAACATTACATATTAATTATTTTAAAAAATAAAATAAATTAATAGTAAATAAAACACGCCTCCAGTCTGAAAGTACATAAAAGCAAATGACTTCCTTTATTATTTGGAGAGTTCATTGATAGTTTGCCACCTACATAATACCGTTTGATGTAAATTTTTATGTAATTATGAGTTTGTAAGAGCAACAGTAAAATAAGCAGATTTTTATAAGCCATAATGAACAATGATATTAGCTTAAGCCATACACAGAATTGCAGGAGAGTATTTTTAATGGGAATAGGATTGTCTGTTTAAAGTAGATGATCCACCCATTTGGTTAATTATATAACTTATAAGCATCTTTGCTTAATTTTTCTAAGTCCCATCTATCGGTCTTAGTTTTAAGCCTATTAACAACACGAATTTACTAAAATTTCCAACTACTTACCCCTCAGTGTTCTGAGGAAAGAATGTAAATATTTATATATGAGGCAAGATCATGTGTATTGATCATTTATAAAAGAACATGGCATGCAATGAACTGTGTAAAGTTATTTCTGTGAAACAGAGAAGAGTTTTAATTATTTATGAAAATTAAAACAAATGAACAATCTTTATTACAAAATAAATCTAAAAAGTGATAGGTACTAAGTTCATATTACCATTACTGTGTACAGTTAGACATTAACAACCTCAGAAAAATCATAATAGCTCTGATCAATTTAAGAAGCTTAAATACAAATTGAAATACTATCAACCAATCATATAACACACTGAGTTATAAAAGGAAAATTTATTATTTTCTATGGCCTAGATGTATTGATTTACTTTGCAGTGTTTCAGCCAAAAATTAAAAGATTCTTATCTGTTCTGTTTATTGTGTTATGATATTCAGATATTTTTAATTTTCTAAATATTTTGATGCAGATTATTAAACACAACACATACACAGAATGAAGCAGATAAGGGTGCTAAAGCTGAAATATACTTAAACAAGTAAATATCATTAAACATACAAAAATGTAAGCTTATTATGTAATTATGAGTATATGTTTAGATTTCTTATATATATTTCTTGTTTTTTGACAAATATAATTAGTTTGAGTTAAAACACAATTTTAGCTCTAGACAGCGTTCAATAGGAAGACTGTCACAGTGTGGCTAAAAATATTGCAAAGACAGAAGAAGAAAGCAATTTGCAAGTAGGGACTCGTTCTGTAGCAAAATTTCAATGACAAGCAGAACTCATTACAGATATGGGAAGCCATTTAAAACATGCATTTTTTTTAACCAATTGGTAAATAGCACTGGAAAATGCAACATCTCCACTTAATATCCAAATTTTATTTTCAATGGCATAAAATATAGTAAGCATCAGGACACTGAATGCAACGAGACTTTGGGAAGATAATTATATTCAAGTTAAATATCAGTATCTTATTTAATAGGAAAAAAAACAGAGAGGCAACCATTTGAAACATGGAAGAGGAAAAGAAATATTGCTGAAATATAAATGTTAAGGAATTAGCAAAATTATCCCCCAGGGTACAGATTCCCCAGGAGTTTCTCCATCTGCCAGATGGCCACTCTTTATTCCAATAGAAAACTTCTTTTGAACCTATGGAGATCTGAGAGGCTGGAATTATAGTCAGTACTACATCCATTCTGAACTTTTAAAAAGATGTGTGAGGAAAATTCTTCTGCTAGAATTTAATCAATTTTTGCAGCCTTTTCAACTGCTAGAATACTCCCTAGTCTACCTAGTCATGTTTTCAGTGCATAAAGATTCCCATAAGGTAGTCTCTTCTCTTCTGGTACTACTTTTATATTAGATATGATGATTGACTGAGCTTTCATCTTGGTATGACCTGTTTTTGTTGTAAAGAAGTGCTATACTTGACTGCCTGTGGAGTGTTCCCAGCATCTGTGCTCAAGAGAAATAGTTTCCAGCATGGTCACAGCTCAGAGCTCAATGGGAAGCTCTTCTCGTAGAAGCAGGTCAGTAGTACCAACACACCTCAAATCGATAATATAGCCAGACTGGGGGCCTGCCTTGCTGATGTCATGAGAGAAGAACCCCCAAGAAGACTGTGTGACTTGCTACCATCAGAATGTTTGATTTGTAGTAGTGAAAATTAATCACCAACTCTCAATGCTACATCACTTAACCACTGGAATTCCTTCCTATGTGGCAAGCTCCTGACCAGAGAAGAAAAAGTAAAAGGTAGACAAAGCATGATTAACCACATCTACAATTGCCCACCTGCCACCACACACAGATCAGTCATGTGCATGGGCACCCATACGCAGACATCTCCATGTGGTTCTACACAATAAAACATGCATAGATAAAATATTCTGATGGACGTGATGATTACCACCTTTTAAAACCTCTGAGCATAAAGTTTCACAATACATATATTACGTTAAAAATTACAATGAACAAAGTTTTCTTAGAGCAAAATCATTTCATGCTATTTTTTCTTTAAAAAGTGAGAGTACACAAAACCACAAAGGGAGAAAGTGGTGAGCACTTTCAGTACCTCTCACAGCAAGATGCAACCATTGAGCTTTCACATTCAAAGTATCATTTTTTTTTTTAAGATGGCACAGTAAATGCTGTTTATGGCAAAATCTTCTCAAGTTTTGCCAATTAAGATATTAAACTCTTAATTTAAACCAGTAGCCTGTCTGGTACAAAAGGGCAGGATAAAAGCTAAAAAATGGCTTGATCCCCAGATGATTATTGCTACAATTCACACAACTGTATTTTGCTAATGTTATAGCAAAAAAAAATCCCTTAAAGGATTTTATGCTAAATTTTACAAATGGCTCTTCCAATGGAGG
Organism: Microtus obscurus; assembly: GCA_963919715.1. NCBI lineage: Eukaryota > Metazoa > Chordata > Mammalia > Rodentia > Cricetidae > Microtus > Microtus obscurus. Next base: position 20,912,598 of record CAWTZC010000015.1, on the reverse strand, counting down.
AACTGCATATATGGCTAATAATAATAAAAAAATATTATGGAGCATAATAAGGCTCCTTGTAAGCAGCTTATGAAACTTGCAAGTAGATCCAGATGCAAACGGATCTGACATGATAACACCAAGCTGACCTTTGCTAGGGCAAGGTGGAAAAGCCCTTGCAATGCATTATGAAAAAACCCGACCTATATATATTTGGGGTCGAGGATATGTTTATGCTTTTTTCACAGAAAGAAAATAAAAGCTGGGCCTGATGTCGAGGCTGCGCTGCGGACACAGAGGAGTTCCTGAGGCGATTGCAGAGAGGTCCTTAGTCTGGCTTTTCCTGCCCCCAAGGAGAGGAGTCCCTGATAACAGAACCTGCTGCTCCACTCTACAGGGTGTCAATTCTGCCTCCTGAGTCCAGGGAGACCCGGCTGAGATAATGCCAGGATGTGCTTCAGATAGCTGAATCCAGCTCACCTCACCCAGGAATCCCACCGGCCCTGAAGCACAAGTGCTAAACTGCTTCTGCAGCTTGAACTCTGGTCTGCTTTGGAGCTGAGATGCAGACTGGACATCAGACTGTTTTAATCTTTGGGACACAGAACTCATTTTAATTAAAATACTAACCTCTTCACTTAAGAAGGGGAAAGATTGGGGTTCCTGTGACTGTTGCTCAGAGTCTGGAAATGGTGGTATTTGACAACAATGTATGTCATTGTACTCTTACTGAAATTGATCTAATGATATTTGTAACTGCTTATAGATGTTGGGAAAGGTTTGACACATGCTGTAAAGTGTTTGGGTTTAATGCATATGTTAAGAATTTTAGATTTTGATCCCTTTTTTCACCTCCCTAATTGATGGCAGGCAAGCACACGTAACTTTTTGTAGAGTAGGCATTTAGGAAGGAGGACATACCATGGGCCAGACTAAAAGGTGAATACTGGGTTTGGAAGGTGCCCCTTTCTTCTTGTCTGGAGATGGAGTTATTGGTGCCAAAATTATATCATATCTTTTGTTTAAGGAGCACCTCACAGATTTTTCATTAATGATAGATACAGGGGCCCAATGACGGGAGTTAGTGTGGATCCTCACCTAAATTTCAAACCATACAGAGGCCGTACAGGCCGGCTCAACATGGCATGGTTTTTAGGTACGAGGGCACTCTCCACATAGCCTAAGACAGGGTGCCCTGTGATCTGCTTACTTTAATCCTACTAGATACCTTTTATTTGAGAAGCTCCAAGAAACTAATGCTACTCATAAGGCACCCCTCTGTTCCCAGGAGAGGTAAATTGCTTCACCAGTCGAGAGGAGGGTCTCTCCTTGTCCCAGTCCCTTCTCCTTTAGATCTGACACCATGGTTGACTCTGTCTTGGTGCCCTCCACCTATAACTACTTGCCTTTATATAAGAAAGGAGGAATATGTTGGGAGCTGTTTCCCCCCCTAAAGATTGTTACAGAAACCATCACCTTGGGGAGCCTGCAGGGAACCCCAAACCCATAATTATGTTAAGAATAGTCCTATTGGCAAAACCTGCCCCACACCCAATTAGCTATTCGCTAATTGCTAACGAACCTAATCTGATAGCGGAACTGCCTTAAATTCCAGCTATCCAGGGAACTAGGTGTGGCAACTCCTGACTTCTTGGCCTACCTGACCGGATGTAGGTTACGTGACTGGGACCACGCAGCCAGATTCCATGCTCCTGTGCCCTGCTCCCCAAGCCCTCATTCAGGGGGTATATAAGTTGTTACCCTGTCCCTAATAAACGGAGGCTTTGACAAAAAAAAAAAAAAAAAAAAAAAAAAAAAATTGAGACAAAATAGCTACAAAAGTAAAAAAAAAAAAAATCAATAAAAAAAAAGTAAAAAAAAAAATGAACCCCATTCACCCCAAATGCACTACAGTAGTAGTAACCCTAACTAAAACAAGTGGTATTAGGCAGTAGCGTGTATCAGAATCTTTGTTTTTAATATTGCCCAGGGAAATCTCATTCTTTACGTATTTGTATGTCCACTAAATTAATAACATTCTTGTTTGTTTCAAGCTTTAGGTTCTCAAGCTACTATGATTTGTGTTCACATTTTTATGTGAAAAACCATTTTATTTCTCTGACATTGACTTTTATACAACATACACCAAGCAGCTAGAGAGTCCTTGCATTTTTGTTTTGTTTTGTTGAGTTCATGCTGTATATTTTTCTTGATAAGTTTGATTAAATATTATGCCATAAAAAAAAAAGATGGCACAGTAATGCAATATTCAGTCTTCATCCTTGTGACCTTTAATGGACCAAGACCATCTTTTCAGATAATTTTATACATTTGTATATTCATCTGATTTGACTTTTGTCTATGAGATTTTCTTATTTTTCCAATTGACTTGGGTAACTTCCTGAGTTAACTTCATCCATTTTCTCAGAAAACCTACCACATATGTTCTACTTTAGCATTTTGGTTAATTTTACAAATGTTATAGTACTTGTCAAGATATCTGCTCTTATAATATTGATAAATTGTAGAGGTTCAAAACTGTGGAACTTTATTAATCAAGGGTACAGTTTATAAGCCTGCAGTATATCTCAGATTTACAAATCTTTTGTCTAATACACACACATTCTCTTGGTTTCATATCATATAACAACAAAAGCATTAATTCCTGGGGCAGGTGTTGTAGGCCTTTCAGGGTAGATCTGGTGGAAACTGTGACCACGAAGATGGACAATGTATGGACTGTCATGTTGGAGCAGGTCTTGTACACTGCTTTGTAGAACACAGAGTTCCACAGTATCACACATGCCTATACACAAACTAGACTGACAATTGAACACTGTCCTCTCTGCTAACTGGTTAGAACATGTTATAAGATCCTCATAAGTAAGTAATTGGAAGAAGTTACATGGCAGTAAGCATAAAGGACTGAGCCACATCCTCTGTATGGAGATTTTTATCCAAGAGCCTCAATACGCAGTTGTACAACTGCTTTGTTGGGCCATCGAGTGAAGCCTGTTCCTTCTACCATCTTGATCATGTCCTCAGTTTATTGTTAAAGCTCACGCTTATGTGCCTTTTGTCATGACTCTTATTTGAGGGAATTTGAATTAATTCTATTTAAGATGTTCCCACATACCTATAAAAGAACAAGCATACACAGATGAACACCTCCTACCGTTACAGGGGTAGGTTTTGGCCTCACTCTCCTAATAAGGCTCACATAAAAAAATGTGCCATCAGAGTCACTGCTTTTCCATACTTGCAAAACTTAGTTCCTACACAGCAAATATGTATGTGCATGTGCATACACACCAGATGGCTCTGATAGTTAAACTTTCCTGGAAATGTAGCAGGTCTACATGCCTTTGATTATGGCCATCCCTTCACTAAAATGTGGATTCTTTTAAGAAGATTCAGTCTAATCTATTGCTGAATATAATTTGTTTCTTAACTGGATTCTAATTCTCCCTGACCCAATCAAACAGATGTCCCTTCTTTGATCTTGTTGCAAGAAATTTCAGATTCAACTTCTCTGTGGCCATTGCCCAGTCTTTTCAGTTATAGCACCCTCAGGTGCTGCAAATACAAGGACGTACACACTCTCACATCATCAAAGGAATTCTCTCTCTCTGTCTGTCTCTGTCTCTATCTCTCTTTCCCTGTCTCTCTCTGTCTCTCTCTATCTCTCTCTGTCTCTCTCTCTCTCTCTCTGTATATGTATTGACAGACAGTTTCCAATCTAGTTACTTCCCGAATGCAGCTCAGTTTTGAACCTGATTCAGTTTGTTGTGCTGTATTGGAATGGGACTTCTTAGCTGAACTCAACACAGTGGGAAACAAAGAAAACATGAAAACAGCAAGATTTGCTCAAATAAACTTGAAAAGCATCAAACAGCTGAATAGAACTCCCTATCCAAGAGAGACATCTCTGAAGCCCCAGCTGATGTAAGAGACCATAGGATTAGAGTCTTGCAGATAACCATACAGTGGATGCCTGGATCTCTATTTGGTTGTGCAGTTAGTTTCATATTCTGCCAGTCACCCTAAGTCTCTTAAAAGAAAACCTAAATTTATCTGGATCGGAAAAATATGAAAACCTGGACAGCATGGGAGGGTACTGATGGTTGCAAATGCCTTTCCAACAATATGATAAGATATTTTTATTTTAAGAAAGAAGGTGAAGCACAGCCTGAGCAGATTTCGGTGTTTAACTACAATATGCTTGAACATCTAGTTAGGCTACAGTTCACAATATTCAGAATCCCCTTAGGAACACACTATTACCAAATTAGAGGCTACTTAGACCAAATTAATTTCAAGTCAAGTAAGTCATATTCTTCCTACCCACTCATCTGTTCTGTTTGGGTAACTCTGAAATTTTCTTCTACCTCATTTGATACATGGAGTCCAAAAAGCAGAGCACAAAACAGTTGCAATTTGGTGAGATTAGGGAATATTTTATCACTGAAAAATTTACCTTTTCAAAGTGCTATAAAGGAATACATTATGTTTCGGAAACATCATTTAGAGGTATATGTGTTTCTTCTTTGGCTGTCTTGACAGAAGGAACCATACTGTTCATGTCTAACATGAATATGGTACATGTACCTAAAATAACACACTATATGTTGAAACAGACTGGAACTCAGAACTTGTTCCACATTTTTTTCATCTTTCTTTTAGTCACTGTTAAGTTTGAGTTCTGTTTTCTCACATTAAATCTCAGAGTACAGTGCACACATTTTTATGGTGAGGTCTTTGATGCACTTAGACTTGAGTCTTGTGCAGGGTGATAGATATGGTTCTACTTGGATTCTTCTATATACTGACATTCAGTTAGACTAGCAAAATTTTGGAAGCTGCTTTCTTTTGTATTGTATTTTTCTGATTTCTTTATCAAAACTCAGGGATATATAGGTGTGCAAATTTATGTCTGGGTCTTTCATTCAACTCCATTGATTAACCTGTCAGATTTTATGCTAATACTATGTGGTTTCTATTAATATTTTTCTGTAGTACAGCTTGAAATTTGGGACAGTGATACTTACTGCAGTTCTTTTATTGTACAGGACTGTTTTAGATATCCTGAATTTCTTTTCCATATGAAGTTGGATATTATTATTTAAAAGTATATAAAGAATAGTGTTGGAATTTTGATGGTGATTACATGAAATCTGCAGATCACTCTTGGCAAAACAGTCCTTTTCATTATGTTAATCCTACTCATTCATGAGCACGGGAAATTTTTCCACATTCTGATATCTTCTTCAATGTCTTCCTTTAAGTCTTGAAGTAATTGTCACAGAAGTGTTTCACTTGCCTGGTGAGAGTTATACGAAGACATTTTATATTATTTGTGGTTATCGTTTCCCTAATTTCTTTTTAACAATTTTTTTCTTTTGTATAAAGAGGGCTCATGATTCTTTGAGATAATTCTATATACAGAAAATTTCCTGAAAGTGTTTATTAGCTGTGTGAGTTCCCAGAAAGAATTTGTAGGGTTGTTTACCTATACTATCATATCATCTGTAAATAGTGATACTTTGACTTATTCCTTTACAAATTATATCCTATGGTCTTTTTTAGTTGTTTTATTGCTCTTGATAGAACTTCAAGAGCTGTATTGAATAAATATAGAGAAAGTGGACAGCCTGGTCTTCTTCCTGAGTTTAGTGAAAGTGTTTTGAATTTCCCTCCATTTTGAAGTGAGAGTGGGGAATAGCCTTGACCTCATTGGCACAGGAGACAATAACAGAGCACCAATAGCACAGGTTAAGATAGACAATTGATAAACAGGACGTCATGGAACAAAAAAAAAAAGATTTGCAAGGGAAAGGATATCTTTAGGAGAACAAAATGGCAGACTACAGAATTGGAAAAGTTTTTACCAACCCCATATTTGACAGGGATAATATCCAAAATATATAGAGAATTCAAGAAATTAGTCTACCCTCAACCCCAATCCAATTAAAATGGAGTACAGATTTAAACAGACAACTTCAACAACAGAATTTCAAATGGCTGAGAAACACTTAAATAAATTTACAGCATCCTTAGTCATCGGGGTAATGCAAACCAAAACACTTCTGAGATTTCATTTTATACATGTTCAAATTTCTAAGGTCAAAAATACAAGAGGGAACTGGTAAACAGGCTGGATGACACTATCCTCTCGGTCCTAGACTCTGGGTCACATCCCATGTCCCTCCTCAACCCATCACAGGCCCAGCAGCTGGTCAGAAGGTAAGCCTTCTGGGGTAAGACCACTGAACCATGCCCCCCATGGTGGAGTTCAGAGTGACATGAGTAACTGCCCAAGAAACACCATACCAGCAGACTACTAAAAGTCTCAGTCACATGCCAGCATATAGATTAATAGAAATGGGTTAATTCTGAAATAGGAGGTAGTTAATAATCAGCCTGAATAATAGGGCAAAGTTTGTAATTAATATTAAGTTCCTGTATGATTATTTGGACCCTGTGGTTAGAACAAGAAAGCTTTGCCTCCATTTACACTTCAGCAATGAATACTCGTTGTTTACCAATAATGTTCACAGTTTGTTACAGCCTTCAACAATATTCATTAAATTATTCTGGTGTTTAAATTATGAGAGCAGAATATATGAGTCTGTGTATACACATTTAAACAAAATTAAACCTTTGGGCTGTCTTCTTCAGAGGGTTTCTCTTTCAGGTATAAAAGAAAAATTTCTTGTTTTCATCACATAACTGTCAGTATTTACTACCAGATAAATGTGTTTCATGTTCACATACATTTTCATGACTTTTCTTCCTCTTTTGCTGTATCATATATCATTATTCTGGGAAAACATCTCTCAAATATTGGTTTCCTTAAGTAATATTTAGTCTGATACTAAAATCACACTCTTCAGTTTTAAGTTGTAATTGTGTATATATCAACTAGAGTGGCAGTAAATGCATTCTCATAAATGGTTTTTAATTAAAAATCCTTTTTAGATTTTAAAGGACTTAACCAAATAAAGTGGAAGTATTTAAGAGAGGCAGAATACACTCTCCCAACTAGAAAACTATGGACATGCTACCACCTAATAACCCAGAGGATTGAGTTGAATAAATATATTTTTATGTAGCATTTCTCATCTACTCTATTAGCATTAGCTCCCTAATGTCAGAAAATCGCCATCATCAGAACCTCTCAGCAACTACTCATTCTTCTTCAGTTTTGGGGAGTTGACTGAAGGTTGACCTAGCTTATAAATGAAACCTGTTTCACAATAGAGTACCAGGACATTGCTGTACAGATTCTGTTGCACAAGGGAGCGTTGGGCTGCTTTTCGGCCCACCCAGCTCCCGGCCGCCCAGCTAGCTTATACCCCAAAATAGCAACACACAAATTGTATACATTTAAACACTGCCTGTCCCATTAGTTCTAACCTCTTATTGGCCAACTCTCACATCTTTATTCAACCCATTTCTAATAATCTGTATGTCACCACGAGGCCGTGGCTTACCGGGAAAGATTCAGCATGTCTGACCTGGCAGCTTCATGGCAGGCAGCCTTCTCTGACTCTGCTTTCTTCCTCCAAGAATTCTATTCTGTCTTCCCCGCCTACCTGAGTTCACCTTATCAACTAGACCATGGCAGTCTCTTTATTTGACCAATGAAAGAAGCACATAGAAAGAAGACCCTCCTACACCAAGATTCTAACATGAGGAGAGGTAGAATCTTGGAATTGCCTTAAAGCTTCTACATTTGAGTGACAAACATTTCAATCCCAATAATATTGCAAAATAATTTTTCATAAAGAAAACATAAAGATAAATTTCAATCTGTTCACCTTGAAACTAATAAAAGTATTCATAGAAACACTGTGCCATTATTTATTTTGCAACATTAACTGTACTGTGTACTTGTCATTTCTTGAAATTCCTGCAATTCTAAGTAGTAATTGTAGCCTTGTTTATTGTGAAGTTATTGTAGAATATGCAACTCTAACAAAGTATAGGAGAAGAACAGATGAATATCAATGGTTGAGAATGATTTTACTTTCCATTAAATGTACTTATAGTAAAGAAAGAAATGTTTTCAAATACATGAATACAGTAAGAAGAGTATTTTAAAATATTTATCCATTTAAAAGCAAATGTTCTGTTTTGTTTTATTTCTTTAGAACATTATACGTTATGTTTTCTATGTCCCCAGATGAAATTTTCTTGTTGAATCTATTCAACAATAAATACTGTTCCTTCTTGTAGACAGCCTATCCCATCACTTTGCTCTACTATTTCACAGATTAATAATGGGCCCAACACCGAGAGTACTTTAGTATTAACTGGAGGAAACAAATTCAGAACAAATGTTAGGCTCAGAATGTTCCCCTATATTTTGTATGTTAATTCTACTCTTTATTTAAAGGTGCACTGATTTAACAAATTTTAGGTGATTGGTACCACAAGCAGGCCAATTTTCTATTTACACATTATTATTTACAAATTTTGGCATATATCTTCTTTTCTCCGTTTCAATATTTACTTTGCTGTAAACAAAAATTGAGAAACCTGACCTCCTAAACCAGAATATAAATGACTAATGTTGACCTTGTTTCCTCCAGTATAGAAGTCATGATGAAAACTGCTCAATAGAATAAGATAATCAAAACAATTCTGTACAATAAAAAAAAAAAACTTCTGGGGGCATCACAATCCCTGACTTCAAACTCTACAGAGCTCCAATACTGAAACCAGCCTGGTATTGGCATAGGAAGAGACAAGAGGATCAACGGAACCGAATAGAAGACCCAGATATTAATCCACATATCTTCAAACAGCTGATTTTTAACAAAGAAGTAAAAAATATCAAATGGAAAAAAGAAAACATATTTAACAACTGGAACTGGCTTGACTGGATATCAACATGTAGAAGAATCAAAATAGACCCATATCTATTACCATGCATAAAACTCAAGTCCAAATGGATCAAAGACCTCAATATACAGCCAAACACACTGAACCTTATAAAAGAGAAAGTGGGAAGTATGAACACATTGACACAGGAGACCACTTCCTAAATATAACCCCAGCAGCACAGACACTGAGCGAAACAATTAATAAATAAGACGTCTGGAAACTGAAAAGCTTTTGTAAAGCAAAGGACATGGTTAACCAGACAAAACACCAGCCTACAGAATGGGAAAAGATCTTCACTAACCGCACATCAGACAGAGGTCTGATCTCCAAACTAAGTAAAGAACTCAGGAAATTGTTCTTCAAAAGAACAAGTAAGCCAATAAAACAAATGGAGTACAGACTTAAACAGAAAACTCTCAACAGAGGAATCTAAAATAGCTGAAGGACACTTAAAGAAATGTTCAACATCAGAGAAATACAAATCAAAACAACTCTGAGATTCCATCTTATACCTTTAAGAATGGCCAAGATCAAAAACACTGATGTCAACTTATTCTGGAGAGGTTGTGAAAAAAAAGGGAACAGTTCTGTATTGCTTGTGGGAATGCAAGCTTGGATGTCAGTGTGGTCATTTCTCAGAAAATTAGTAAACAAGCTTCCTTGAGACCCATTAATACGACTCTTGGTTATATAGCCAAAGATTGCTCAATTGTGCCTAAAGTACATGTGCTTAACTATGTTCATAGCAGCACTGTTTCTCATAGCCAGAAACAACCTAAATGCCCCTCGACCAAGAAATGGATAAGGAAAATGTGGTTCATTTACACAATGGAGTACTACACAGTAGAAAGAAAATAACAACATCTTAAATTTTGCCAGAAAATGGACAGAGCTAGAAAACATTAATTTGAGTGAGGTGTTAACTAAGGTTTTCTGTCCTGCCCAGTTCCTGCAATCATTAAATCCCAAAGAAATCACACAGAGGTCGACATTAGTTGTAAACTGACTAGCCAATTAGCTCAGGTTTCTTACTAACTCATAACTTAGACCATTATTTTTGTCTATGTTAGCCATCTGGCTCGGTACCTTTTTCAGCAAGGCAATCACATCTTGCTTCTTCTGTGGCTGGGTCAGGATTGCACACTAGGACTTCCTTCTTCCCAGAATTCTCCTGTTCTCCTTTACCCACCTCTGTTTCCTGTCTTGTTATCCTGCCTATACTTTCTGCCTGGCTACTGGCCATTCAGCATTTATTTAAAATATAATTGACAGAATATAGAGCATTGTCCCACACAAGTGAGGTAACTTAGACACAGAAAGAGAATTATTATATGTTCTTATGAATAAAGCAAAAAAAAAACCAGCCTACGTATCACAATCCCAGAGAACTTAGATAACAATGAGGACACTAAGGAGACTTACATAGATATAATAATCTACATGGGAAATAGAAAAAGATAAGAACTCCTGAGTAAACTGGGAGCATGAGCAACCTGGGAGAGGATTTAAGAGGGAAGGGGAAAAGCAGGGAGGGAAACAGAGAAAAATGTAAAGCTCAATAAAAATCAATAAAAAGTAAAATATTTAAAAAAAGTCACCAATCACAGATTCAAGAATTTCTATTTATGACATATACATTGTTTTCTAGAAAGCAACAAGAAAAACTACAAACTGAACCCTGATTCAAGAACAGAGTGAGTCACATAAACTGTGGTATTCATGAAAAAGGGAGGGTTATTCTCTATGTTTCATCAGAGACACACAGTGTAAAACTGTTACCTGTTCCCAGAAACAGACTTTCATGTGTTGGAATGTGCGTTCTGTCTCTGCAAAGTATATAGTGTGTTTACCCTCAATATTCTTATCACAAAATAAAACAACTAATGAAAGTCAAACAGCACTGAGAATGAACAAGCTTAGATCAGTGCACATAACAAGCATTCAATAAATTGTAGTTTTGTTACTCCATGCAAGATAGCTATTTAATTAAAACTACATCTTGTATCATTAAATTTTCCACAGGTTGAGAGCATAAGTAAGGAGTAGAAAGAGATATTTAAAGGAAATGCACCAACCACATGACAGTGGGGTTCTGAGAGTCTGGAAAACTACACTAATGTCATAGTCATATAACAGATAGTTGTAAGTCACAGGTCATGGAATTCAGCAGAGTGATCAATATGAGCTTTATTTTGAGTATAAAACTGATTAAAATCAAACTAATTTTTTACATGAATCCTGAGTATATAAAGGGATGGGAAGTCTTTGTGCTGAAAGGAATTAGTGACCAGAGTTAGGGTTGAGGAAGGAGGTGTCCAGGCAATCATGTACAGAAGAATCCTTAGGCAGTGTGTTCACAGAATGTGGTCCATGTAGAGTAAATAAGATGAAAGAGGGAGAACTTGACAAGACCTGGTGCTTGGCTTCAAGTTAGTCTAGAGGAGACAATACAGAAGATCAGTTACTGGAGGGTGAATTCAGAGTACTCCTTCAAGCACAATCTGTTCATCTCTTCATGCAAGATCTTATTTCCTTCCCTATGGTAGCTCACACTCAGGCCATAAACTTTACTACTCTATGCAGAGAACCATGGTGATTTGCTGTCTGCATCCCAAGAATATTTTCCCTCCACCCACTTCATTTTTGTTTGTATTTTAAATATTATTTCTGTTCACATCTGGGTTTACATATAGGATTTCATAGAACCCTCCCATGGAGCCTCCAGTCAGTTCTGCTTCTTCACCATTGTTGTATTGCCTAATGTTGTATTGCCTAATGCATTTTCCTCAGGGCTTTTCCAATTAAGCTGAATTATTCTGGGAGCATGGTCATGGGCATACAATTGTAAGCACGAACACTGGCTGGAAATGAACATGTGTTTCCTTTGAATGGATGAATAAGTGAGTGAATTAGTCCTTTAAGTGCACGTCTGATAATACTATTTATAATTAACTCTGTTTTGTTTCCAAAGAAGTTGAGGGGAGTGAGCTTAAATGAAAGCAGGTCGGATCTGTAAAATAAACTTGCGTTGTTCAACATAATGCCAGAGTTTTGCCTGGCACAAGAGTCTCCTTGGTAACTGCATAGCTCTGACTTTCAAATGGACCTCTATCTGAAATTTCTCCAAGATGTTAAGTTGTATTCCTCATTAGGATAGGTGTTCATTACAATCACAGTGTGTCTAGATCCAAGGCAGGAGGAGAGTGGCACTTTTCCGGGTAACAGCTGTGAAGATGAACAGATGCTGTTGATTAGCAGCGCGGTGTTGCTGATTCTAAGTAATTGTTATGAGTATTGAAATGTGGCTGAAATGATACGCTTGGCAATATCAATTTCTGTAGTATCTCATTCCTATTCATCACATTTGTAATCTTCATGTTTACTCAGTTCACAGGAATTTTCTTTTTATGACTATTTAGACTTCATTAGTCATCTCTTCTACTAACATACCAAGCCTTGGGTATACCTGTGAATAAGTGGCCATGAAGAAGACCTAGGAAAGGAAACAGACTTTTAAACTGGAGTCCAAGATGGAATTCTTGGCATTCTATAAGTTTACACTCTTGAATTGACATGGTTCCTAGGGGTAAAACAAGCACCTAAGCTTTATGAGGCTCAACATTCACTTGCCCACTGGGCTAGAAGCTCACAAAGGTATCAATGCATAAGGCAAGGTGTGAGATTCATTCTGTAGGTGAGACAGAGACAGTGAACCTGTTCAGTTCTTTGTAGTCTAAATTGAGTCTGCCACCCAACCAATGTGCTCAGCATTGTCCTTTCCAATGATGGCATAGAGATGTACTCGTGCACATACAGAAGGTGACAGTGATGACTTCGTGGAGACATTCTTTGAGTAGAGACTAACGACAGTACGCTGTGTTTTCAATGAATTTATGAGAAAGTTCACGGAGCTGATGTCAGGAATTGCTGCCAGACCCGTGGCAAAGCTCCACTCATAAAGATATGGTAAATATAAGTTTCGTGATTGTGCTTTCACTAGTGCCTGCTTCCTCCACGTTTATAAAATACATCAGCTACTGGCAGTATTTCATGCCAGTATTTCAGGGGAAAGTAAAAAATAAGGGGTTTCATAGATTTTGGGTTTTAGAGCCTGATGGTATGGGATTTTTGCTGTTGCTATTTTATAGATTCCTTCAATTTGTAACATGCAATATTAAAGAAAATAACTTCTGTGTGAAGACAAAGTATCTTTGTTTATGTATTACAAAGAAGAAATTAACTTATGTTTATAAATTTACCCAAGCAAAGTAGTTCTGGAAATGTGGAATTTAAAGTTAGATGCAGAGAATTTTTTAAAAATCCCTTTTGGAAATGTGAATGCAATAAGGAAAAGCATCAGTTTGCTGGACTAAAACAGGACAGGAGTTACCTAAAAACCTCAATCAAACTGAAACCAATTCTGAGAGGTATTTTGTTATTTTTTTTATTTTGCTCTGCAATAATTACATCATGGTACAATGTCCTTCTGGTGCTGAGGTATGTTTGCAGTGTATAAGATGTCAATGCTCATAAATTATCAAAACTTCTGGACCTTACCATGTGGTGTCTGCAATATTTCCATAGCTTGAATTTCGTTGCTTAATGAAGAAGTAACCAAACAGTATCACTGTGTTCATGCCTCCTCTCCATGCTTGCATCTTTTTGGGCCTTAAAATACTCTGGAATATAGTGGTGATTTAAAAGTGGAGAAGCAAGCACACCAAGATATAATCCACATTGGAGAAGAGATGGCTTCAAAGTGTTTTTTTTTTTAAGACAAATCATTGTGAACCCCAGTGACAGAAAATGTGTATTAAAATAACTGTTACTTTTCAAACACTTTATAGAGAATTTTAAAGAATGAAACACTAGTGTGTTTGAAACATACTCCTTTTAGCTTTGTTGCGTTTAAGTCTATAAAGTTAAATTTTAAAATCTGGTTGAAGAGGGAGACGTGAACTATACTCTAACTGTGGAGACCACTCAGATGAGGGACAGATTAATCAGTCGAGCAACATACAGCCACATGCTCACAAAGCATATCTCTATAAATAAATGCATCTTCTATCTACTGATGTGTAATATACAAAGAAATGATGGGGTAAAGTTAAATTCTGTTGAAAAATTAAAAGAAACTCCCACATTTTCATCACTTAGAATATTCATACCTGTAGAATATAGTCATTTTCAATCACATATTCCTTTATTAAACTCCCACAAAAAGAAGCCATTGCTTTATATGATTGAAATTTGAGTATGTTGATCATTTTCATGCCAATTATTTCAAGACATGTAAGAATATATGTGTATAATAGATGCTAGACCACCAAGTACAATTAATACACAGCACATTTTTACCTTTCACACTCCCTTACCTTTGAAGGTCCCCAGGAGTCACAATCTATCCAACAATGTTAGGATGAAGGGAAATACAGTTGAGCCCAGCGATAGGCCTACTAACATGCCCAGCATATCCAGGATGCCACTTGCATTCTTAGCCATTTGCTAATTAGGTGGTTTGTGATTTTAATTTTATTCATTTTTAATCCCCCACTTGAAAAAAAATCACCCAGCAACTTCATTCAAATGACTGAGATACTGTGATTACATTGTTATCGCTTCTGAGACACAGTAAACACTACAGATTTCAGTTTTCAATAACATGCAGGATTTTCTTTTTTCAATCAAGCATAATTACTTAACACACAGAAAAACAATTCTGTTTTGAAATACTGGATTTTGTTAAAAATTTGAGTGAATGGTTTTGAAAACACCAGCATTCAAAAATTCATGGGGGCAAAGTTTGGAAATTTAACAGATTATTAAAGTTGCACAAGAATATACCTAAATTATTCTGTCAACAGGTTTCTGTCCCACCAGGTCCCATAGCCATTTAGTACCAAATAACACACAGAGGCCTACATTAATTATCAACTGATTGGCCTATTAGCTCAGGCTTTTTATTAACTCTGATAACTTATATTAGCCCATAATTCTTGTCTGTGTTAGCCACACAGCTTTTTACCTTTTTGGTGAGGCAGTCACATCTTGCTTCCTCTCTGTCTGGGTGATCACTGTTGACTGACTCTTTTTTCTTCCCAGAATTCTCCTGTTCTCCTTGCCCCAGCTCTACTTCCTGCCTGGCTACTGGCCTAAGAGCATTTATTTAAAATACAAGTGACAGTGTAGAAACCCTTTTCCCACAGCACTCCTCCTTACATAATAATGTGGAATAACTCTCTAGAATCCTGAAATTGGCATTTATATTGCACAGACTGAGAACAATTCACTACACACAGAACCTAGATCGGAAATACCATTTTACCTAAAACATTAACAGTGTAATCGATCCAGACATGTTAGAGCCGTGATTCTTTCTTAATTTCCGTAAGACACCTGTGTGCATATTAATACAGTCAATAGTGAAGAATACTAGTCTATGTTTACATGAAATCTGTTCTGCTTGCATTGCCAAATTGACTTCAGAAGGTATGAAGCCTGTTAAAGAATACTGTACTTTAATTAGTGATTGGCATAACTTTAAATATTAATGTATTCATTCTTAATATAAACATAAAATTTTTGAACTCTGGATGAAGAGAGAAAGGTAGTCCACATTCTAACCTAGACAGCCCAGATGAGGGGCATAAAAGTCAGCCTAGGAACATGCAGCCACATGCTCATAAAAGGCATGTTTCTCAAAACAAGGCATCTTTTATCTATAATTGTGAAATATATAAAGAAATGATGAGGGAGCTGAAGTTAAATTATGGTGAAAAATTAAAAGAAACTCCCATGTTTGCCTTACTGAGAATATTAGTTCTCTAGAAAATTAATAATATCTCAGCACAAAAATCCTCCAAGTATTAGCTTTGAAGTTGTATAACTATTATATATTCCAATCTAACTTTGAATCCTTAAATCATTGGCAACTACAATGACAAAAAATATCTCTTTGCAATGTCACTTATAACGTGTTTCCTTGGCCAGGTGATGGTGGCACACACATTTAATCACAGCACTTGGGAGGCAGAGAAAGTGGGATCTTAGTAAGTTCAAGGCCAGCCTTTTCTACAATACCTAGTTTCCAGGACAGGCTCCAAAGCTACTGAGGAACCCTATTTCAGAAAAAAAACAAACAAAAGAAAAAACAGAAAAAAAATTGTTTCCTTGAAGCTAAAATAAGAATTAAGTAATTAGAGTAATTCCATCATATAAGTACTCTTTTTGCCTTGTGGTCAAGGGTCAAGAAGAAATTAAATTCTCTCCATATCAAAGTCACATGAAGAAATATAAAACCTGTGCTATCCTTCACATCTTCATATTTGATGCTGTACTACAAATTATAGGCTATACCAATGCCATAGAAACTGATAGAGTATTATAAATACTATCCTCAGAGCAGGAACACTAAGTTCAAGTTTAATTATCTCTCAGTGATAACCACTGTGCATAGCACTACTGCCATTTTCGTGATGAGCCGAGCAGTGGGAAATAATATATGTCATTCAACGCAAATTGAAGAGTTATGACCATGAAATGTTTCACAGATACTGAGGGTTTAAAAATATCTATGCCTATAGATGTGTTCATTATCTTTTTTAAAAAAAAATCTCTGGTTAAGTCAGAGATGTTTACATATTATATGATAGCTAACGCTTACATATTCAAGATTTTTTTAAAATTGAGTATTATCTTCAGAGTATATGACTCTATAATACTAATTCCTTCAAACAGGATATTCACTACACAGAGAATGATATACCCTTACCTACAACA
The DNA here is from genome assembly GCA_963919715.1 of Microtus obscurus. Classification (NCBI taxonomy): domain Eukaryota; kingdom Metazoa; phylum Chordata; class Mammalia; order Rodentia; family Cricetidae; genus Microtus; species Microtus obscurus. The sequence goes on along the minus strand of CAWTZC010000015.1, from coordinate 20,895,951 downwards.
CAGCAACACCCCTAGGTAAGAGAGGAAAGATGTAGAATAGTACCTGCTCAGATGAAGACCAGCCCCTGAGGAATGAAAGAGGCACAGGCAGCCTGAGTTCCTTTCAAAGAGAGGACTCCTTACTCCCTTATCGAAGCTGAAACTGTGTTTATATTTTTTCCAGCTTCACAGGAAGAGCCTGGATGTAAGAGAACATTATTTTCATACTCTATAATTAATGCCATCACAACACCTCATATTTTGAAAGTGAAAACACTGGTGGTCATACTTAATGATTACACTGTCAAACAGTTTGAATATACAGAAATTATTTAATCTGAAGGAACAAAAGTGGTAAAAATATTATCTTCAAACTATCTCAGCTTTTTAAACTTAATTTTTTGAATATCACACATGAATACGTTATTTATATCTTTTCCACCTCTCCCTCTATCTTGTCTAGCTCTCCCCACATTCTACCAATTTTCTTTCTCATTCATTATCATTCTTTATTACTCTTGTTGCACTTACATACATGTGTGGATACATATGTAAATATTAATAAAACATGCTGAGTTTATTTAGTGTTGCTCATATTTGTATGTTTTTATGCCTGATCACTTGAGATTACAAGAAGCAGAAGATGAGGAGGTCTCCTGGGGACTGTGCCTTTTAGCTATGACAGCGGAACTATACCCATGACATCTCAACTACTTGGCTCACTAACCAGGACATGAAATTTGCTAACTACAGTTGTCATCCCAACATCAAAGGGGAAAATCACATATGCCCTTACAACTTTCTGAATGACAAAAAATGATTAACAAAGGCAGAGAGAGGAGCCACTAGTCCTGATCTCAGGTCATTGTTTAATAATATTATTATAATAACCACTGAGGCTGAGCCATTTTCTCTACTATGTTCATATATATATATATATATATATATATATATATATATATATATATATAGAGAGAGAGAGAGAGAGAGAGAGAGAGAGAGAGGATTTGTCAGAATGACTTACCAGCTGTGTTCCTGTTAGTCCAAAAATTGTTGTCTTCCAAATGAAAGAATCCAGGAGATGTCCACGATGCTGGATATCTCAACTGGTATTCAGTTGAAACTGGAATCCCAAAGGATTAGTCTCTAATTACATATACGAAGTGAACTTGACAGCAAGCGCAAGCAGGTAAAGAACAAATGCTTTCTTCTTTTGTCCTTTATTTAGGCTGCCACTTTATTTAGGGTGCCAGGTCAAAGTAGATCTTCCAACTTCAGAAGACCAGAATTTATGATTGGTGCTTCAAATAATGCAATAAAACTAATTCCTCAGGGATGTTTTAGTTAATTCCAAATGTAGTCTAATTGGCAATAAAGTAAAACCACCAAAATATATTAGGCATAATTTTCTCCAAACTTTCAGTACCCAAGTAAATAAGAAAACAGTCTGTGGTAAAGTAGGAAGGAAAGGGAAGAGGTGAAATGAGACATGTCTGAACCTGGTGGGAAGGAGCACAGAGATGCCAGCAGGCCTTTTAAAAGTTTCACCCTTGAGCATGCCAGGAAGATGATGTTATGAGGATTCACTGCCTTGTGACTCTAGAGTTTTTCATTGTTTTGTTTGTTCTATGTATTTATGTATCATTCATTTATTTATGTGCTCTTGGATGTGTATTTGTATATTTGTGCGAGTATAGAGTATGTATGCAGTTGGGTGTCATATCTCCTATAGGTAAAGTTGGAAGAGATTGCAAACTGCAATGTGCAGACAAAAGTCAACTACTATGGAAGAACACTGTGTGTTCTTAACCACAGAGCCCCTGGAGTTTGCTGTGGAAGGCAAAAAGACTGCTCCTTTTCTCTAGCACTCCTCTGTATCTCTTAAGTCACTCTGTACAGTTCCATATTGCTACCATGTTTCTATTTTTGATTGATGTGCTGTACCTAGCTTATACCATTTTTCTCAAAGCAGCCCAACACATGCAACACACTCTAGTTTTCTGATCTCAGAAACCAATGTCATTACAAGCCAAATGAAGCTCTCCACAAGTGAGAGATGAAGTTTGTCTCCACTATGAAATGAAACTGTTAGTAATGTTCTACCACAAAACAAACAATAATGGTTTCTCAGCTTGAAATACTCATGTCCTGGTTACCTGCTTTCAGATTCTAAAGAAAATCGATTCTGATTCCACACTCAGCACACTCTGTGCAGCCCCATTGAAGAGCAGTATTGTGGGAAGGTGATCCTTTAGAGAGCCAGGATGGTTAGACCTTTGGTCGGCTAGTTGTCCCCATGCTCCATTATCCCACCTTCCCATGAGCAAAAGAAGAAACCCTATGTGCCAAAACCACTCAGTTTTCGGGAAGCCCTAGTAAGAAACAGGATTCTCCACTTCATACACATTCTATGAGCTGAGGGGAAAATGTGTAGCTTAATTAAGAAAATGAGAGATAAGGTCAAATACCAAGTTACATCATGAAAGAACACCATGCCCTCAAGGTCCTTGAGAAATTTTTTAGTAGCTAGGAAGTGACTTGCCGTCTTCTCACCACCCTGAACAAAGAGCTAACTGCCACAAGAAGAGTGAGTGAATTTCGCAGTCATTTTGTGCTTCCTGTGGTGTGAGACAGCTCAGCATGTTAGAAGTTTCTCAGCGATGCCAGTTTAGAAGGCAGAAACGAAGTCACTCTAGATTTAATGTCTTTGCAGGACTGCGAAATTTACTCACTCATCTCTACTCTGAGCAAATGGTTTTAGGAGAACTCCTGAGTCCTGAGCTTGAATCCTGTTCCCCTGAGCTTGAAAGCCCAAATCGCTGGGGCTTTTTGTTTTCTTCTGGGAAACAGTTCCATTGTGCCAGGCTCTTTGGGTGGGGGCACCAACCAGCTCCCAAATCATGACAGTGAGACTTTTTATTAATTGTGACTGCTCGGCCTTAACTTAGGCTTGCTTCTTGCCAGCTCTTATAAACTAACATCTTTCTCTTCATCTACATTTTGCCTTGGGATTTTTTACCTTAATTTCATTCTGTATGTCCTACTCTGTGTCTGGCTGGCTGGAGCCTGCCAGAGAATCTTTTCCCCCATTCTCCTCTTCTCTTCTCTCTCCTACTGTTTAATCTCTGTCCACTAGCTAACTCTACTGTCTAGCTATTGGCCATTCAGATTTTTATTAGATCAATCTGGTGCCTTAAACAGACAAGGCAAAACAACAACACATCTTTACATAATTAAACAAATACAGCACAAACAAATGCAAGGGTCTCAGTCCCAGACCTCAACAGCTGTGGCTTCCCGTCTTCATGCGTTTGACTTCCTCTTCTGCTTGTGACACAAGGATCTATCACTTTGTATATAAAAAACATAGCTCTGGAGTTTATCTACTCTTTTCTTTTTGCTTACTCTGTCATAGGTATGTAGTTTAAGATTAATTAATGATACATGCAATGAATTGTTTTGTCTTAAAATTCCTTAAAATGGGCACTGAAGTATATTGAATACATAACTGTATATTAGCAGAAATATATACATATATAAAACATTATATATACATATACGATATGCATAAACTATTATATACATTTATTATAGATTGTATAGTTTATATTATACATTATACACAGATATACATTTATATATGCACACATACAATTTTATATATGTACATGTAAACATATACTCATGGGTGTAAACCCACTCATGGGTGGGTTCTATTATCTCCTCTTTTCTTCTTGCTTCTATTTTTCTATTTGTAATTATATTTTATTATTATTATTATCCTTTTAATAAAACTTATTATATTTCACTTTAAATCTGTTCCTTAAAACTTGGCATGCCCCATTTTATAATTATAATTATGCTGGCCTGCCCTGTCACCTGCCCTTTAAGAAAAAAGCTCTGCCCACTCCCATTTTCCCATTCCTGAAGAGGCAAGCTGATCTATTGCCTCCCCTCGCTCTCCTCTCTTCCTTTATCTCTGTTGTTTCTTCTGAAGATGCAACCTCTGCCTCTCCCTTACCTTTCTTCTCTCTCTCTCTCTCTCTCTCTCTCTCTCTCTCTCTCTCTCTCTCTCTCTCTCTCTCTCTCTCTCTCCTTCCTAACTCCCTCACCCTTACACCCCCTCAATACCCACTAAATAAACTCTATATCCAAGCTCTCTCTACATGATATATCTGTCTGTCTCCCAACCACCGTGGTCTCTCTCATCCACAGTGGAATGTGCCAGAGTTACCTGCGCCACAGTAAATCATAACATTGGTGCTTGACTTGGCCAGGGTCTCTCTGTATTTCCTCCCACCTGATGGGCTGAGGCACACGGCGACACTGGACCCCGACCTGCTACTCTGCACAACTCTGCACTGGACTACAATCGGTAAGATCTGTGCCCCCTCACCTCTTGCCATGTTCCATGACTGAGAATCCATTTCGGTTGTGAGTTCTCACCTTTGGGCTTCACTCCAAAAGACCCAGTACTGGTCACCCACAGCTTCGGGAACTTGGAGTCCCCTGGCCCCTCCCTTGTGCTCCATAGATGGCAAAGGACAATTTGTGCCAATCATGTCTGGTCTTCTCTTAGTCTCTGGGACACCAAAATTACAGGCATAAGACCTTCTACTTCACTTATGGAAAACTGTGCCATTCCAAACCATTCAATAACGACCTAAATTGGCCACCTGATGGCAGATCCCAGCACAGGAGCTTTCTAATTTCTGTCAGCAAAAAGCCAGATGTAAAAGTTTCTCTCCAGTTGTGCTAAACTCTGTCCCACTGGTATCTCACACCTCCCGAGCACCGCACCTCCAGAGCACCGTGGCTATGCCTGTCTGGGGAGAGTACTCCCTCTACCCCGCCTGTAAATGCTCCTTTTCTCTCTCCTACTCAAAATCTCTCTCTCTCTCCTATCCTGCCTCTGCAACCACAACTACTGCACTATCTAGTCCGGAGAGCAGGTCCGTGTTCCCACCCCACTGCAGCTAGCAGGGCTTAAAAGTTTGCTGTCTAGTTCATGCATAAAAGAATGCGTGAATAGTGCGGTCACACAGATGTGATTTTGTTTCAAATGTATGTTCTATGTGTCCTATATGTTCTCTTGTTATTTCTGTTTAAAATTTGTTGACAACAATTCCTTCCTTCAGTTTCTTGGTTTCTTTATGCTTTGCACTATGTGACTTTGAAACCATCTTTTTTTAGGGGCAAAGGCTGCCATTTTGTATGAGCTTAAGATAGGGAGGAGCCACAGACTGGTGAAGTTCCACTTCTAGCCAAATGGTGCCAGCAACCGGCTTGCTTAATAACAGGTGACCTCCACTCCAGTAAGGCTGCACCCTAGCAACATGACCTGCCCCTATTAGCTATGTTTTTTACGTATGGTGTGATTGCATGATGGTCCACCTCGGCAGGAACAGCTGAGGTTTTCATTACATGCAGAGACCCACCTCTGCAGTTCAAATTCACTCGTGTCAACTCTGCTTTAAAATATATTCTATATGGTGATACAAATTTATGGCTATAAAGATATATTTCAGATTAACAAAACCTAACCTATAGCCTTTCTTGAAAACTGTTCTTCACTTTTTTAAGTTTTACTATTAAACTTCTATTGCAAACTTTTTTTTTCTTTTTTGCCCTTCACAAGTACTGTAGTCATAACTTATCTATACCTGATAAACAACCCCCAAGTACTCAGAAATATGGCGAATATACCATTTAAAGTTTTAATTATTAAAAGGCTTTTTATAACAGAGAAAAAGGTTGACTCCTAGCAGCACTGTCCCATTTCTTCCAAAAAAGACAGAAGACAGATGAGCACAGAACAATATCCATCCGCAATTTGTTTGAAATTTATCAAAGTAGTTTGCTATCACAATGGAGTAGTTTCAATGTAATTTGGGAATTCCATATTCTTGTCTTTTTTAGACTTGATAGGCTCTGAGCTCCAATCTCCAAAACCAATGCAAATTAAAAAGAAAACAAACAAAAACACTTGATTTGTGATTTCTTTGATTTTTTTTTCTTTTCTGTTTTGATTTTGGTACTACTCTGTAGGTAAACAATTGCAAATCTTTTTCAAAACTTGTTTCAGTTTATTAATTCAGAAAATAATATAGTTTTTTTCAACCTTTGGAAAACAATTGGAATGTTTTATTACTAAAAATAATTTATTAAAATTACCTCAGTGCATGTAAAATTAAGGTGGGGACAATTTGATGCTAGTATGTGTGCTTGTCATGTAGCTGAAGTTTTGACTGAAGAAGAAAATAGGTGAGGTGAGGAGCTCTGCTCTAGACCTGTAAAACTGAAAGATTTCTGAGTTTGGGGATATCAGACACAGTTGGATATTAGACACCAGAGCACTGGGACATTGCAGGAGCTAGAGCATACATTTGTGATAAATCAATGACTACATTGTATTTTAAGCCACTGAAGGACATGAGAAGACCAAGAAGAAAGTGACTTTGAGAAAGGCTAGTAGCATAATGCAAATAGATGTGGTTATTGCTTACATTATTCTCTGTTGCTCTTGTAATGTTTGTTATCCTTATTTGGCATATATTTTAACTGTCTGGAGAGATGTAAGGTCTCTTTTTTATTTTTTAAAACATGGATTTGATTTGATATTTACCACAGAGATGCAGTTGCTGTGTTAATCATTCTTCTCATCTTAATTTAAGCTTGTGTTAGGTATGTCCCTACAGAAAGTTTGCCTGACTTAATACCTTCTTGTTTGGGCTTATTATTTTCTATGTTTCATTCTCGTTCTTACAGCAAACATTTTTTATCTATATAAAACATTTTTATATCTATATATCTATTGATTCTTTGTAAGGTTTTTAAAGTTGTGTGGTGTGTGTTTATGTGTCTCTGTGTGTGTGTGTGTGTTTGTGTAAGACAGAGAGAGAGAGAGACTTCATTTAGATATTTAGTGATCATCACAGGTAGTGATGAAAGCTTCAAGTTGGATCCTGCACTTTGCTGACTGCTCAGTTTCAGAGTCCTCCGTGTCTTTGTAAAGCTAGGAAGCAGGTATGTTTGCGTAATTATTTCAACTTCTCAATAAAGTTTACTCTTACATGGTAAGGCTTAGTCAAATTTGATTCTGTGAAATTATTAAAACACATCTAATAAATATGAAGATGCACTTCAATAACTGTTTTTTTTTTCAGGTTTCCTATGCTGAAAGTATAATAAATTTATACTTAGAAATTATCTGGAACTACAAAGTCCTGAGTTCATGTTTTGAAAGATTACTAGTTTACTTTCATGTAATACAAAACATGAGAAGCAAAGAAAAGCATAAAGACTGATGACTAACAAGATTAAGTTCTTTTAGGTGGTTATGGACACCTGGGAGCTCCTCTAGGTCCAAGTCTCTTGCCAACCCTAAGATGGCTCCCTTAATTAAAAGCATAAAGACTGATGACTAACAAGATTAAGTTCTTTTAGGTGGTTAAGAGCCCAGAACATCTCAGATCACCCTTTATGGAAACTCTTTTTTTCTTATTTTTTTAAAAGATTTATTTATTATGCATAGTGTTCTGTTCGCAGGAAATATATCTCATTATGGGAACTGAACTCAGGACCTCTGAAAGAACAGCCATTGCTCTTAACCTCTGAGCCACTTCCCTGTTTCACATTATTAGTAAGTTTTCTGCGGATTCTTGATGTAAATTAACTAATGTCAATCTGCTGAGTTTTTTTTTTTCTTATGCAGCACATATTTAGTCTTTTTGTCTTTCAGGAGGTGTATCTAAAGAATGTTGGAGGTTGTCTGCTAATACAGCATTTGAAAGAGAAAGCCAATATAAAGGGGTACTGAAGTTCTAGTATGCCATAATCCAATCAGCATATATACAATTTAAGTCAAACCAGTTTAACATCAGAAACGATCTGGAAAATTAAAGCTATCTGGCTAATGAATGTCAGTGACTGTTAAAACTACTCAGTAACATGCAGTAGCAACTGGCTTACATGCATCCAATTATATGTCCTTAAACCAAAGGACTTGTAAAATGTGAAGACCACTCAACTTGCCTTCAAAACTTCTTAGAACAGCAAGTTGCATATACCTTGTGCCAATTTCTGTAATAATGGTAAGTGTAGGAACCAAGACTTTGCCATTTAAATTTTATTTCTTTGAAAGCTATCTTTTAAAAAACTATTTCTGTTCAACACTTCATGCAATGATCTAATAGAATATTCAGAGTCGCATTATAGAAACTTGATTGAATATTTATAAAGTTTTCCTTAAGTTAAAGTTTGTGTGAAATAGTATATGGCAGCAATCTTTTTGCAATTAAAGTACATGTATAAAAATAATTTAGTGTGAACTTACTCTAAATAATTGTTTTTTTTAATAATTTCTATATTTTTGGATGTAGCTAGCAATTAGATTCCTAGTCAAATCCAGGTTTTAATAATATAGAGGCATTCATTCTTAATTTAATTCTGAGCAGACTGATAACTCTATAGAAGTCAAGTAGTTACAGGATGCCATGGTGCTATACAGATGTCTTTTAAGTGTTTGTTTTGAATATCATCACTATATACAACTGATTCCTCATTTGATAGTTAAAACCTGCCCAAAAGTTTAGGTTCAACCTATTGCCCTGTATTCTGCCTGCTTTAAAAAATCACTTCATTTTTTTTTAAGTTTAACTTCTATATTAGTTTTTTTGTTGTTGTTGTTTGTTTATTGTTGTGATAAAATACTACAAGCTTTGGGAAACCAAGTCAAGAACTTAAGGCAGGAAGCTGGAAGCTGAACTGAATCAGAAACAGTGGAGAGCTGCTTATTGGCTTGCTCTCTCCATGCTTTGTTTGCTTTTACAGTTCAGGGTTACCTGCACAGGGCATTGGACCATCCACAGTAGCTGCATATTTCCATATCATTTATCAATCATGAAAGTCCCATACAGACTTGTTTACAGGCCTGTCTGACTAAAACATATTCCCACTTGAAGTTGCTTCCACCCTGGCTTGTGTCAAGTTAAGAAAGATTAACTGGTTCATTTCCATAGTAACCAATCAGAAAAGGAATGTTCAGATATGTGTGCAAGTTTTTAATCTCTTGATAAGTTACTCTAATGTATAAAGTACAGAATTACAGGACACTGCGGCTTGCATTGTTGTGAATAGTCTTCTTTTGGGGTAGGTATTAAATTTCATATATCTAATTTTCTTTCCCTGAAAAGAAATTCAGAAGACACCACACTCAAAAATTAACTGGAAAACTCCTTTATTATATCAGTTAATTATACTTTTCAAATTTAATAATGCTTCTGAATATATTTGCTGTGTAACTTTTAATCAAGATAACTATGTTCCATTTTACCTATGAATATCTAATATACTTGGGAATATTAATGAATTTAAAGTCATCTTTTCACTTTAATAATCATTTTAGTAGGAAAAATTGTAAAACTAATAAAATTTTAATGTAAAATGTAAGCTCTAAAATTAATGGTTAATTTCAAAGGGAGATTAAAATTGATTGAAGATCTTTTGCACTGAGAATTGGGGGAAGGTATTTTAAAAAATAAAAGAATCACAGAAGTCAGTAAGACAAAATAAAACAAACAAATACAAACCCCCAAAGACATACGCGTTAAGCAAAAGAAAATAATATACGATTACTAAGGTAGAGAATCATTTCAGTGTTCAATTATGAAGCTATCTTCAGCATACATTGCTGAATAAAAGTATATTTTTATGAAGAGAGAGATTATTGTTCTATTGTTAAGTAAGTGGCTGCTGGATTAGGCAACCACAAGACAAAACAAGCTGAAGAAAGTGATTCAGACATTCTTAATTGTGCTTTGAGAAAAAACACTGGATAATGATGTGGATGAAGGAATTTAGTGGAAATGGTTAAGTGTAGAGAATTTATTTGTATAGAATTGTATGCTTTGACTAGTGAGCCTAGCCTGAATTACGGGGCAATAAACTGAAACAACTTTTATTAAACCAAGCTATCCTGTTCTGTTTCTATTTTAAGAAAAGGTCTGTAAGACATTTATATGCAGAATCTCCATTATTCTAATGAAAATATGTGACAAATAAGGAAAAATGAATAGATGAATTTCCTTGGACATTTGGGAGTGTAGCTACAACTTTGTTTAAGTTAAAGAATACTGCTATAATTTCTGAGTCTCCAGAGTGAAAAAACTTCGTAAATTTAGTGTTATATGTACCAGATGGCCAAGGGTATTTTCAGCTATTATAAATGCCTCTGCTGAGTGGAAGGACTGACTGTTGTTTTTAATCTAACACTAGGTTCTTTGTGAGTTTTTTTTTTTTAAATCAGGTGAGGTAAGACATTAAGACTTGGAGAAAATTGTCAGAAAGAGTTTTTTATGCACATATTCTTCTCTGACAGAGCAAGAAAAATAGCTTAGAATTGACTGGTTTAAATACAGCTGTCAAGTTCTCTGTAGTAAGTGTTGCCCTTGTTTTTTTTGTATTTATCCTTGAATGCCAGGGGGGAAAAAAGGCCAATAAAAGCTAAAAGGTAGCGTAGGTAAATCACTCTTGTTTAGTTCTTTGGTATACGAAAAAAAAAAAAAAAAGAAATTGGATTACTATGTCTACATATATGTTCATTCTGAACAAAACTTTCTGTGTCTGATGTGCTGATCCCAGCTTTACTGACACTACATCAAGGCTAAGGGAAGAGTCAAAACCTGAGAAATACATGACCATAATAGAAATGTGTCATTTCAAGATATAGTCTAAGTACACACAAGTTTGTACAGCAAGGAAACATAAGGAATTCCTGAGTTTTTAAGAACCAGGAATTCTCAGAATCAAGAGTTCCCTTGTTTAAAATATGTAATGGAATACATACATACATACATACATCACATTTTCTGTGCACATTGACAGTGTTACAGAAATGAACCTTCTAAACATAGGATTCCAAAGTTAGAAGGTGAAACACTATTGGTTAGCTTCAATGAGAGTCCATATTCCAAAGAGCCAAATAATAAAGACACCAGTAACTTCGTACACAGAACCTTCCATCAGTGCTCACCCTATACAATTCTTTCCTGCTAGTGTAGCAGTCACTGGAAAAAACTATCTGGGACAGTTAGCTTATGAAATAAAACTTTATATAACCCCCATATTTGGGAGTTTCCAACCTGGGTGCAGTGGTCCTATGAACCTCTTGGGGATGCTGAGTGACAGTGTCTGCAGCATCAGATCATGGTTTATAAACAGGAGATGGCTGATACTCATTACAGGTACATATTAATGAGTGAGTTAGTTTTTTGGGTAGATTTCAAAATGATACTTCATAAAGTAAGTAAAGGACTGAGTGAAGTTAAGAACTTAATTAAATATTTTAAAAATTTCTCAATAACTCATCGTCTATTACTGTTTGTTTAAAATTTTTTAAAGTCACCTTTGACGTTTTCTTATTTCGCTGAGTTATTCTCTACTACACTTGAAATAGAAAGTTATACAGAGTGCAGTTAATTTCCACCATTGAAACAGCTGCTGGCTTTGGAACGATAAGGGATGAACCGAGAATTATTGAATTCTACCGAATGAATAGAATATTTACATAGAGAAGAGATTTTAAAATTCTGGATGTTGATTTCTCTTACGCCAGTTACCTATGTAAAACCAAGCTAAAAGTCTGATGTACCAATAAATTTCTACATTCAGGAATACTTTCTACCTACTTGAGATACAGGTCACAGTAATTAGGCCACCAAAAACAGTATTCAGTACACAATATGGACCAAGGGACATGTCTGTGTAAAGTAGTTTGAGTTTGAGAATCCCATGGTACTAGAAGGATGTGAATAATTATGTTTATAGACAAAGAAAGCATAAATACAAGGAAGAAAATGAAATTCTGTTTGAAAGAATATATAGTATTATGTAAAAGAATATGCCAAGATACAGGCATGCGATGGCACTTGTCTTCTGTGTCAGAGTTGATAGGCATCTTGTAATCCATAGAGTTATTCAGAAATTGGTGAGGCTTGCTGGTGTCTGCACAAGCCATATGACTCCAGTAATGGAAAAAAGGAATAGAAACATCAGCAAAGCCTTCTAGCACTAGGCTGTTTTCTTTGTAATATCAGAGGTGGCATGTCCTCACTATTTCTATCAAAACTAAATACACAGTGTTTCCATAGCACATTATTTTTAGAGCTACAAAATGAAACCATGGTTTCTCTTGGAACACTGTGTATCTTTTGCCCTGCTGGCCAAGTGAATCTACAGGATGCAAAGCCTTTTAATACCCAGGTACCTTGGGTGAACATTCCTGTGATGATGGCTAGACTCCCCACCCCTGTGGATCTGTGCATTGGAAATATCACACAGTCAATATATTTTTTGCAGATGCTTTAGGGTATATATTAACTTAGAGGAAATCAAATTAAAAACTGCATTGTTTATATCTTGTGATTTTTCTAGCTTTAAAGGTCTTAACAAGAATTGAGCTAGATCACATATTGCCAGTTATTTTTCCTTATGAAACTGTTACTGGATTAGCATTTTCTTTAGTGATTAGAATAAATAGATCTTAATTCAGGTATTTTAAGGGGAGATAAAACTGCCCCTGCATGTTATAGACCAATCAGATCCATTACTGTTGCACTTAAATTGCACATGATAATTTTATTGCAATTGTTAGAACAAATGAAGCTTAAAGAAACAGGACCTAATATACTAATTAATCGTGGGTGGGGAATTTCCCAAATGTCTTCGAGCCAGCCAATTTTTCTTACTGAGAATTGGTCTTGTCATCACTCATTTTGTAGCATATTTGTTCAAATTTAGATGACAGACAAAATGGACCCTGTGTCCCTGCAGCAGACAGAATCATACTGTGCTGGCTTCCGGATTGAGCTGTACTACAGGCCCTGGGTTTCAGACCTAGTTCACGACAATCTATCATAAATTCACAGTGTTGGTGAACAATAAATAGCAATTGAGAAGTAGTAAAAAAAGGTCTGATTTTACACTATATATGTGTGTATTATTAATTTATTTACACACAGATTAATTTATGACCATGCATACATCAGGGTAAACATTGTATATCCATCAGAAAGGACAGATGCCTAGCTCCTACAGAGTCGGCATACATGAGTGATCAGTCACAGTTCTAGGCCTTAATCACTTTGCCAATTTTAACTTTATGTCTTCATAAAAGCAGCATTCTCTCAGCAATTCTCAGCCTATGAGTCTTGTCCCTTCTGGGGATCAAATGACACATTTAACAGAAATTACATATCAGATATATATCCTGCATTTCAGATATTTACAAGTGATTCATAACAGTAGCAAAATTAAAGTTATGAAGTAGCAACAAGAATAATTGTATGAGGAAATGTATTCAAGGGTCGCAGAATTAACAAGAAAGAGAACCATTGTTTAAATATTCCCAAGTATATTTAAGCCATGTAGATGTGTCAAAACTGAATATAAGCCAAAACCTTAGCTCAGGGTATTCATGCACTTATGGTCACCTCAAAGGCACGATGTAAGTAACTATAAATTTATAGATTTCTTGATTTAGTTTGGTCTCAAATAAGATGAAAAAATAGTCAGTTTACCTAGGTATTTGCTGTAGGAATTCCTACAACCAGTAGCCTTTAAGTTACCCACCAACTTGGGCATGGCTTCTTATACTATATATGCTGATGAAAAGCACACATCTGGCCTCTTTTCTGGGTGTGAGATTTGGTTGTTGTTCCCTGTTTCAAAAAAGGACTGTGATCTGTGAGTCTACCCATAAATAAATAACCCTCTATTATACTCAATTCTGAGCTAGTGTGGGATTTCTTTTAAGAGTTCTTCTCCAGGTATTGTGTTATTTCCTAAAATTATTTCAATACAATCTTTACAAAATAGTAGTTACAAGTCTCTACTCATGACATGAATAAACATGACATTCTCCATCTTCAACCACAACTTGAGAGCAAATGCTCAAACTATGTATGTGGCAATCATACCTTTAATGATTCTCACTGTAGGAAGTTATCAATGTTAAAACATATACATCCAGGAAATTCCTTTTGCCTCTTACAGATTTTTAGCTGTGTGCATACTATATGTCATGACATCACCTTGCACTGCATGCTGCATTTTCTTTTAGGAAGAAACCTCAATACTTCAGTTTTTTAGAAATTAAATTATAATAAATTACATCCCTTTTAACCTTCCCATCTCTCTTCCCTTTTGAAATCCTTTCTATATATTTCACTTATTATATCTCAAAAGTATGGCCATATATATATGTATATATATATGTGTGTGTGTGTGTGTCTGTGTGTGTCTATCTATATAATGTAATATATGTGTTCCAAATATATTAATATAAATTGTTCAGTCTACATAGCATTACTGTATGCATATGATTTCAGACTGACTACATGGTAGGGTGATATGTGATTCCACTCTGTGTGCTATGAATATGTTTTTTTGTCATTGGTTAATAATAAAGTTTTTTAGCTAGTAACTTAGCAGAAAAGAGCAAGGTGGAAATTCCAAACGGATAGAGGAGGATAGATGGCAGTCTGAGAGAAGCCGTGTAGCTGCCCACAGATGGCAGATGTGGGATGGAATCAAATCAGTAGGCCACAGCCATCTGGCAATGCATAGATTAATAGAGATGAATTAGTTTAAGATATAAGAGCTAGGTAGCAATATGCATACACCTATGTGATTGGCCAAGCAGTGTTGTAATTAATAGTTTCTGTGTGGTTATTTCGGGTCTGGGTAGCTTGGAAATGCATGAGCAACTTCCAACTACAGTAGTGAATTACCAATTTGGGGCCTCTTTCTTAGGGAAAACTATATCTCTCTTTCTCAGCATTGCTTTGTCGCCTACAGTTCTTTGCCTAGAGTTGAGCCCCAAGAGATTTCCCCTATACTTTTCTTCTTATTCTATAATTCAAATGTTCAAGAACTATACATATTATGTCCAGATGAGATCATTTCCCTAACAGAGATGTATGATCATGAATTTTGTTGTTTCATCACTGCTTTGTGAACAGTCTTCCCTGCCTAACACCATGGAATACAGAATATGTACAAACTTTTTTCCTAAAGATTATTTTCCATCATGTTGAATCACACATATACAAAAAGAAATGAGACCTTCCTTATCATCAATACCTTGTTCCATTCTCCTGTTGGTCAAAGATCTCAGCAGAATTCTTACATCAAGATGAAAATCACTAATCTAAATAGTTCTCTGCTTTGTTCATTCCAAGCATTCAAAACTCTGTTTAGCATCAGAGTGAGTAGTTCATTTGCCTATTCAGATTTGGAGAGATTGAATGTCATTTAATCAGATTCTAGAAGCATCTAAATGAACATTTTCTGTATGATTTCTTAAAATTATTTTCAGAATTATTTTATAGATAAATCAATGTAACCCCACTGGAAGTAACTATAATTTAGTGAAAAGCACCCAAATCCTATTCAGCATGTTATTGCTAGCTATGAGTGTTTTAAGAAAAATGAAACACTAAACATTTTTCTCAGTTTTATTTTTTATATTCAGCTATAATGTTAGCTGAAGCCACACTTATACATATCTATCAGCTAGAATATATGATTCTTGAGAAGCTTTGTAGTGACTGGTAAAGAGTATATGCATCTATAAATGACAACTGTATATACTATGTTAATAAAGAAATTAAGAATGAAGAGTAATTCTATAGTTTGTCATAGAATTAAAGAACTGGAAGACATGTTTAATGTCATCTATTACAATATATTTATTTACTTTAAAGATGATAAATTTTCAAGATGATAGAAATAATATTTCTAGAGAAATAACATTTTATTGTTGCGGGAGGTCCTTCCGCTACTCCAGCCAATAGCCACTGAGATACCAGCCCATTGGGGCATGGTCTCTCTTCCTTTAAAAAAGCTGCCACTTCCCTTCTTGCTTTCTCTTACTTCCTGCTCCGCTTCCAGTGACTAGACTCCCTTCCTGATTGCAGAGAGGGCTGTTGTCTGGGACGGTGATCTGTAAGATTTTTTCCCCTTTAAATAAATAACCATTCGATTAATCATAATTCTAAACTGGTGTGGGATTGTTTTTGACTTACGCCTTCGCCTTCATTCTATATTTAAGGTTACAGAACTGATTAATTATCAGGTCCATAAATGTGATAAATCTGTATTTGAAACTAGCTTTCATGTTCTTATCAAGAAGGAAAATTTTCCATGATTATGAATGAAAGCTGAAGGGATATATGATAGTGTTTGGAGCAAAAGGAAGGAAGGGAGAAATGTTGCAAATATAATCTGAAAAAATGGTAAGAAATATCAGCCAAGGATCTATAAAGTTGAAAATACAAGAAAGAGATACAAATTAAAATTATTGCTGATAATTGGTAATGTTTCAAATTATCATTTCTAACTGCTTTCAGGCTTTTATTCTATTTTAGAAATCTAAGTGTTGGCAAATTCACCCTGCGGGTGGAATTATTTGCCTAGGTCTTGTCTTCTGCATTCTTGTTGGTTCAATAGGCAGTGAAATGGGGGGGGGGCAGGAGGGTTGACAGTCATTAACAAGTGGAGTTGATAAGAATAGCAAAACTACTGGAGATGGAGGCTTATAGCAAGATTCTCAATGGTGAGCACATCTAGAGATGAGGTTGATAACACTGCTGTTATCATTGTATTTTTGTTTTTGTCAGATTTAAATATGCCTGTAAGACTATTATCTGCTTCTACCTTTGTTTGAAAAAATAATTGCCCATATAGTGTTTTTTTAATTTTATGTCTAAGCTTTTTAAACTTCAGCAAATCCTTCAATTTATTTCATTTTACTTGTGTGAAAATTACTCAAATAAATACATACGAATCACTGGGCAATGTTACCTATTCTATTAAACCCCATTAATGCCATAGTGAGTTGGAATAGCAGCTATGGGTAAAGAAACATAACTATACATGGAGATAGAATTCTAAAAGAGAAAGTAATTTTTTGTTGTGCTAGTAAGTTTCCTTCTGCTGTGGGAAAATACTTAAGGAAACAAATTTAAAGCAGGAGAAGAATAATTTGTCCGATGGTTTTAGAGATTTCAACCAATGGACAGTTGACTTCTTTGTCTTTGGGACTGTGACATGGCAAAACATTATAACAGATATTATATGACAGAATGCAATATTCATATCATGACAACCAGGAAGGAACAGGGAGTTGATGAAGTTCCAACATCTCCTTAAAAGTCAGGCTCTCAATGATCTAATTTCCTCTCTGAGAGTCCCATCTCCTAAAGGATTCATAGATTTCCAATAGTGGCACAAACTTGTGCCAGGCCCTCATGTAATATTCAAGAAATAGTTGTCATTACTTGTGGGATATGTTTTTAACCTAGCTCAAGTTGGACGTTCTTAATTCTGTCACTGTCCTGGGTTTGTATGTGGTTTTGATTCGGTTTACTTTTTTGTTGTTACAAAATGTGTTATTGTATTAAGTTCATAAGCCTCTGCTGGTGTAGGAGGTCATTCTTTCTATTTGTTGTTTGTATTGGTTAATGAATAAAGAAATTGCCTTGGCCTGATGGGGCAGAATTTAGGTAGGTGGGGAAAACAGAACTGAATTCTTGGAGGAAGACAGCAGAATGAGAGGGAGACATCATGGATCCACTGGTAAGCCACTGCCATGTGGCAATACACAGATTAATAGAAATGGGTTAAGTTAAGATGTAAGAATTAGCCAACAAGAAATTAGAACTAATGGGCCAAGCAGTGTTTTAATGAATACAATCTCTGTGTGGTTATTTCAGGGCTAATCTATCCAGGCAGCTGGGAAGAACAACAGGACCCTCTTTACAACACCCTGCCTCTGTTTCCTGAGTGTTAAAGCCATAGGCATGCACCACCTTGTCTGGCTTTTTGTTTGCTTTTATTCCCCTTAATTTCTGCTCTTTCTTCTGCTCCTCTAAGCAATTCTTTTTAAGTTACCATCTCATTCTTGCATTCCTTCACATAAACAATAGCTCTGCATTTCCAGTGCAATACACAGTGGAAGATTTGAAGATACATAAAGGAAACATACCTGTAAGCTGATATCAGTATCTGAACTTTGAAAATCTACAGAGTATCTGTTAATCTATAATTAATTTGGAAACTGATTGCATGATTCAGGTAATATATTGAGATTGGAGTGACATATTTATTTCATATTATTGCAGAGTCACTGCTTAGTATATACAATGAATAAAACAATATGAAGGAATCAAGGCAGAAATCTACTTCCTTCTCAGTATTATTTCTAATTGGTCTAGACAGTCAAAGTCTCATATAATTCTAGGGCGAAGTATGGAGATGCCAGCAGGAAGAGATGGAAACTCACATTAAAATCATTTTAGTTCTGAATATTGAACTCAAGTCAGTAGATAATTCATCACAGATGAGCCTGCTGAAGCTAACAACAAGTTTAGGAGTGTATTAGCCAGTATTCTGAGGAACAGAAGGCATATAATAAATATAGGTTAAAAGAGGATTTAGTTAATTGGCTTACTTGACATAGTCTAGGTAGCAAAACAAAGCTACTTTCCCATTGAAAACTAGCTGTTCTTCTGGCTGGATGACTTTGTATTTCCAATCTGGACCTGAAGGCCTTGGGATGGCTGCCTGTCTTCAGTCCATGTTGAAGGACAGCCCAACCCTTGAAGGATGTTGGCAGCAGGAGAAAGTGTAGCATCAGCAGTAGTTGAAGGTAGCAGCAGCAGCAGTAGTAGCAGCAGCAGCAGGAGGAGGAGGTAGCAGCATGGGCACTGCCAGCAAGAGACTGCATGAGCTACCAAGAGGATACATGACACCCCAAAAGGAAAAACAGCAAAAGAAATTTCCCGGAACTTCCTCATATTTAGACCATCGGGAAAAGATACAAGATACATAAAGGTTAGGTCTTTCTATTTCACCTAACCTAGTTAAGAAAATCCCTAATGTAAGTGCCCAAAGGTTTGTTTCATGATGATTCTTGATGTAACCTGTTTATAAGCAATGTTAATCATTAAAATGGGATGTATTCACCCTAAGTTTCATTTTTTATGAGATTAATTATAAAAATAAGTTGTTACTCATGGCAAAAAATAAAATATTTAGAATAGAAATGGAAATTTGCCAAGAGCACTGAAATTAAGAAAGCAAAATATAACACACAAAGCAAAAATTGAAGAACAACCACTAACGGTCTCCCAATATTAGCTAATAAGTGAAGAATTTAAAACTGTTTGGCATATAGAACTAAATGCTATATCAATAATAATGACATGTGACAGAAACTATAACTATGTCAAATAATATATATAATTATAAATTAAGAGCAGAAAATAATTGAGCAGATTGGAAGAAACAAAGACACCATTCAAACAATTAGTAAGTTAGCAAATGTGTTAAGTACAGAAGTGTCTATTATTACATCTTAGCTATAAACACACACACAGACACACACACACACACACACACACACACACACACACTTGTTTATTTTAGGCTAAAGGAAAAATGCTTTCAGAAGAAATTCCAGACATTAGAAAGCAAAGAAGTAAAATTTAGAAATGTGTTTTATATGTGTGTGTGATATTCACCATATATATGGTAAACATTCTGCTATTTTTCCTTATATAATGAGAAATCTTTATAAAATTTTCAAATATAGAATAAAAAGCTAACTTTAGACTTTATAGAAAGATGATTATCGTAACAAAATGCTGTTTCATAGAGGGGTCTAACCCACATACCCTATAAAGATCTACTCAAAAGAGACAGTTATTTAAATAGGAAAACTGAGGGACACAAATTGTTTTCATTAAAACACAAATATCACTCATAAAAGACACATCAATAAAAATATACTTCATAAAATGAGCAACTCTTTCTCCAATATATTATCAGTATGGATATTAATGTTGTAAAATGCACACACACACAAAAATACACTCACATATATTTACATGTATGCACACAGAGAGGACATTTAGAACTTTATTCAAAGACAGACAAGCTAACCAAACAATGTAGGAGAAAAAGTTGGGCCATTTATTTAAACTAATGAAGGCATACAAGTTTCTAATACACATTAAAAGGTCAAATAGTTACTTGGAAAGTGGAAATTTAATCAGTAATAAGATAACACCATATATACATTTGTTTAAAAAATAAGTAGATGGCAATCAATATTAGAGAAGTGGAAATAAATAAGACACTCATACATTGCTGGCTAGAAAGTTAACAGATACCCATTCTAAAAAGAGCTCTAACACTTCCTACAAAGTTATTCATAAATGTTTTGAATTATTATAATTGCCTTGTGTTTTTGAGACAGAGTCTTGCTTTGTAACCCTGACTGGCCTTTAATGCACTACTTACACTGTACTGTTTTCAAACTCATAGAGATTGTTAGGCACTCTGTCTCATCAGTGCTGAGATTAAAGACTTATGCTACCATGCTCAGTGGTATTTATAATTTTATGTCTGATGTCTTCCAATATGAAAAATAAGAGATGCTAAAAATACATATCAAATCAAATGTTTTATATTATTCATGATATATAGAAGTTGGAAATAAATTCCCATCAAAAGATAAACAGCATACACTTTCAGAAAGGATTTCTCAGTTCTTGGAAAGGAATATTAATCCACGCTTCAAACTGTTGAAATTCACTAGCTCATGCTAACTGAATGAAGCCAAAAGTCGATAATTATACAGCATATGATTCTGTATGGATGAATGGCCCAAAGAGTACATTTATAAAGGTGAGATGAATAGTGGTTGCCTCTAATGGAGATGAATATGAAGATTAGCCTATAAGAGCACAAAGGAATTTATTGGCAAGAACAAAATATTTTAAAACTGGATATCAGAGATATTTGCACAGTCCAATAAACTCACTAAAGATTCACTGATTTAAATATTTTCAGTAAGTGATTCTTATGTCCTGTGACTTGTGCAAGTCATTTCAATAAGTAAAATAAAGACAATTAAAAAACAAAAATGTTAAGTATAAATTAAGAATAAAGCAGCCATATAAAATCTTCTTATATTTTACTCATTCTATTATACATGTGTTTGTTTGTGTGTGTGTGTGTGTGTGTGTGTGTGTGTGTGTGTGTGTGTACACTCTAAAAAAGTGATAGCATGTAATAATGTACAGTAGACCTGGTCATGACTTCTAATTTCTAATTAACTATAGGATTCTCAACCACCACAGTGCTTAGAGAAATGGAAATTAGAGTCTTTCTTTATTCTATTAAACTCACATAAGAAAACGTATCAAATCATTACTTAATACATTTTGTGCATGTCATATAAGATTTTATCTATTTCTGTGTGAGTGTGCATTTTTGCCCATGTGGACATTTTTGCCCATGTGTACACAGGGGAGACACACCAGAGATCAACTTTGGGTATCTTCCTCAATTGTGCTCTAACTTATTTTTAGATACATGATGTCTTACTGAATGTGAAGCTCACTTATTTGACAAGTCAGGATTCATGGGCTCTCCCTGTTTCCCCACTTCCAGCACAGAAATTAAAGATGTGCACAAGCCTGTCTTTTCATTTGTGTTCTGGGTAGACAAATCTAGATCCCCACATTTGTCCCACCATTTTAATACTGAGCCATCTTTCTGGCTCAGAGGGGCTAGAATTTTATCTTCTGACACAAGATTGTTATTTATAACTTCAAACGTTTGGAAATATTGATGCCTCCACTTTGTAGACTGACCACATTAGAGGAGCACACTTAAGAGATGTGCTCCAGGTACATACATGGAACCTGAGATATCCTCACTACTGATAGTCATAAGCTGGATGCCAATCAAAACCTCTTTGTAATTATGAGGGATATATGAACATTTAACACAAAGCTGGGGAAATACAGGAACAAACTATATATGGATAATTAAAACAATAAAAAATACATACTGGATAAAAAGACAAAGACATAAAACAGATGGATGATTTTACTTAAATTGTTCAAGAGTTTAGAATACCATATGTTATGGCTCAGTCGAGAGGAGGGTCTCTCCTTGTCCCAGTCCCTTCTCCTTTAGATCTGACACCATGGTTGACTCTGTCTTGGTGCCCTCCACCTATAACTACTTGCCTTTATATAAGAAAGGAGGAATATGTTGGGAGCCGTTTCCCCCCCTAAAGATTGTTACAGAAACCATCACCTTGGGGAGCCTGCAGGGAACCCCAAACCCATAATTATGTTAAGAATAGTCCTATTGGCAAAACCTGCCCCACACCCAATTAGCTATTCGCTAATTGCTAACGAACCTAATCTGATAGCGGAACTGCCTTAAATTCCAGCTATCCAGGGAACTAGGTGTGGCAACTCCTGACTTCTTGGCCTACCTGACCGGATGTAGGTTACGTGACTGGGACCACGCGGCCAGATTCCATGCTCCTGTGCCCTGCTCCCCAAGCCCTCATTCAGGGGGTATATAAGTTGTTACCCTGTCCCTAATAAACGGAGGCTTTGACAAAAAAAAAAAAAAAGAAACCAATGGAAACATATAAAGCTAAATGTACTCTTTTCTAAGTATATTTCAACAACAGTGCAGTTTTCTTTCTCATTTTCTGTTCATTTGTTCATCATTAAATAAAAGTATATTATTTTGGGAAAAAAATGCTTATTTAGTAATATTATAAAGAGAACTGGTTGGTCTCCAAAAACATCTCATAACAATCAGGATAAGAAAACAAATTAATGGTCTAACATGTAGAGGCATCTCGTAGTTTCACTGGCTTCAGCTATGGACAGATTCCGCTGCTGCATTTGGTTCTTTTCAATGTATTCATTGAGATTTGTGTGTGTGTGTGCGTGTGTGCACATGTGTGTGTGTGTTTGTGTGTGTGTGTATGTATGTGGAGTTGTGTGTCAAGTTTTTTGTGTGTACATGTGTGAGTGTTTGTGCATGTGTGTGAGTATGAATTATGCATAGGTTTGTCATTTCATAATTACAAAGCATTAAAAAGAACCAAGCAATTTAGTCAACAGACAGCTAATGTTAAAATAACTTTCTACCATAGAAAACAGCAATGTATTTCAAAGAAGAAAATGTATCTCACCAGAGTACTATTTCTTAGTTAAGGCTATTCTTACTGTGATGAAACACCACAACTAACAGCAATTTGGAGATGGAAAGGTTTGTCTTTTCCAACTTCATATCCTTTGTTTTTGTTGTTGTTGTTGTTGTTACCCATATGCAAGTGGTATGAGGGTGTACAGTGGGACATTCACAAACAACTAGTTTTCATTTCCAAAGGAATACCATGACTGTCTTCAGAAGACAACAACTGTCATTTGCTTGTCAGTTAGGGGAATACCCTCACAGCCCCTTTCTGATCCACACCAAAATGATAAACTGATTTGTTCTTATGCGGGACCTGCACAGATAACTACAGCTGCTATAACATCATATCCAGAGGTGAGCATTTTACATCACTTCCCTCCATCTTCTGGGTCTCACAGTCTTCCTACTCTCTCTTCCACAATGATCTCTGACCCTTTTTAAAAAAGTGGTTGATGTAGTTGTCTCATTTACAGCTAAGCACTCATTGTCTTAGCTGGGATCATTCTTATAGATCCATGGGAGTTTACTTTGAACCAGGTTTCTACCTGACCCCAAAATGTGACCTCATCAGGAGATCATGACTTTCATTAATCTCTTTCCTTACTATCCCCCTCCCACCCCCTAACCCAAGCCCTCATATTCCTATCTCTGCCAGCCCCCCATCTACCCAAAAGATCTCTTCTATTTCTTCTTCTCAGGGCAATCCATGCATCCCCGTCCCTCTCTGGCCTTTCCTTGTGATTTAAGCTCTCTGGGACTGTGAACTTTAGCATAGTTATCCTTTATTTTACAAAACCACTTTTGTCTTTCTGGTCTGGGTCACTTCACTCAGGATGATATTGTTTCTAGTTCTATACATTTGCCTTCAAATTTCATGATATCATTGTTTTTTTACAACTGAGTAACACTTCCTTGTGTTTCTTTATCTGTTTGATAAAGGGGCATCTATGTTGCTTTTAGGTTCTGACTATTATGAATAATACTGCATATTTCACTTCTAAAACTCCTTCTGAAGGAAGCCAAGAGGCTAAGTTTACAAAAGACTACCCCCCTAAAGGCCTGATGGTAACTGGAAGGGCAAAGAGTCCTAACAATAAAAATGTGAATGTATTTGGAATTGGATCTGCCTACAGTTCAGCGTGGAGAAAGCCACACCTCAGTGAATCTATTAACAAGATCCCACAGAGACTTCATAAACTGTGCTCAGATTCCTGACCCATGAATACTAAATGTTATGCTATTTTACGCCATTCAAATTTAAGCAATATAGTATGCATTAACAGATAATGAATATGTATTTAAATATTTAGTAAAACTTGAAAACCATCTGAGCATTATTTTAATAATAACCAAAAGATAATTCAATAGACCCATAAGAATAGCTACAACTACCAATGGATTTGCTTCAGTAGCACATGGTTGATGTAGATTTGAAAAAAATAGACATTGTTTGAATATCGACTAGAGTATGAATTGGTACCATTACTTTAGAAAACAATTGACATCATGTGTATGTTGTTATAATTTAGCAATTCCACCTACAACACACAATACAGATGAAGCTAACTTCATGAACAGAGTTGCAGAGTATTGCCTCTATCAGTATTGCCTGTGTTTAATATCCACAAACCTGAACCCTTTAAACAAGGATCAAAGTGAAAAGGGTAGCATAATTCTTAACCTGAACACAATGAAACTTCAAATCACCAATGAAAAATAAGTTAAAAGTAGTATTTTAAAGGGGTAATGCTTAATCCACTCCCCCCCCAAATAGTTGTTTTATAGATAAAAACTTGCAAGTTTTAATTTAAGCTCCATCAGCCTGCCTAAGAAGACACAATTCCCCAGTTTGACAATACAGTGACTGAATGGCATTGCTTCATTGCGTGAGTTATCACATTTTTTTTTCTGTTTTAGTTATTTTAGTATACGTTTGGGAGAATTGTACTAGGATCCCCCATCTTAATAAGAAAAAAAGCTTATTTCTCTAAGGTCTGACTATTTCCTTTTCTAATAAAATCCATTAAAAATAAATAAAAGAAAAAGTTACTGACAACAATATATCACTATTTACATTAGTAAAAGTTCATAAGACAACAAATTGTTCAATTTTGTATAGAAATAGTAAAATAAATAAGCAATACATTGCATTTTCAAATGTATGACCACAATAAAATTGATAAACTCTTTTTTACAGAAATATTATATAAACTCAAAGAATTCATTTCTTTACATAAATACATTATGGTTAAGCAGTTCATAGATATGAATATAAAACCTGAGGTCAAGGCAATTTCAATAAAATAGTAAGTAGTTAAAATATATACTTAAAATTAGAATACTAACTCGAGGGCAGAGGAAATGGTTCAGGTGGTCAATTGATTTTCAAGCCAGTGTGGGGTCCCACTTAAATCCCAACACTCACTGAGCAATGGCCACCACGTGAGACAGCATGTGCCTATAACTAACTCCAGTGACAGTGAGAGATCCTGCCTAAAAAAAAAAGAGGAAGAGTGATTGAGAACTATGCTAAATGTCAAACTCTTGCTTTAAACACACCCAGTTCCACACACAGATATGCAGTTTTATGCATATACAGAAAAACATGCCCACACAAGTAGAGAAAACAAAATGCAAGTGTAAACATTGTTTCAAAAAACAAAAGACAGTTTGAGATCTGTACAGTTTGAGAAAAACAGCTGAGTCGAGGGAAAGCAGGTGTCATATCTCCCTGCTCTTGGCTGCGGGTGTGATGCGGCTAAGCTGCATCTAGTGCCTCTGCTGCGACTTCCCTACCTTGTTCACTATAACCTAGAATTTTACACTGAAATAAACCCTTTCTCTCCTAAGCTGCCTTCTGTTTGCACATTGTACTTACAGAAATAAAATGAAACTAAAGCAGGACAAAACCTGCCCCATACTAATGTGATGTGGGAGTGTCATATATCAATCTGTTTATCAATCTGTTGATTTCATTGGTTAAAATAAAGACACTGCTTGGCTGGTCCTATAGGTTAGAAAATAGGTGGGTGGAGTAAACAGAATAGTATGCTGACAGGAAGAAGAAGTGAGCTCAGAGAACGCGCACGCAGCTCCACTCAGAGAAGCCAGGCTCCTCTCTCGCGGGCGGACAGGATCCGGCTCTCTGAGGCACACTCGCCATGAAGCTCTGACTCAAGATGGATGTAGGCTAGAATCTCCCCGGTAAGCGCACCTTGGGGTGCCTACATAGATGATTAGGAATGGGTTAAGAGGTTGAAGTTAGTGGGCCAAGCAGTGTTTAAATGAATACAATTTGTGTGTTGTTATTTCGGGCATGAGCTAGCCAGACAACCGGGGTGTTGGGGATGCAAACCCAGCGCCCCAATTTCAACAGATGGCTGCCCAACGTGTGGGCAACTGAATCCACAGAAAGCCTGAGAAAACTTGGGAAAGAATAGAGTAAAGCATGTTTTCTTGGTAGCAGCAGTTTCTCAGTTCTACTCTGCTTGCTAGAGGCAAGCATGCGCTCTCATCTAAGAGAGGCTTTCCTGACTCAGCTTTAGCTGCAAAACCCTGCAGCTCATTAAGAGGTCCTGCCACGAAACACTGAAACGGTATTGACGAAAAGCTGAACGCATGCTTTTCGGTTTTCAGTCGTAGCAGGAAAAAAGCTGCGCCGTTTAAAAATGCCGGCTTTCTGGACCATCCTGCCAGGGCAACTCTGACTGTTTGAGGCAGGAGGGCCGGCTACAGAGAGAGGACTTGAGTGTTGTCTGTTGCAGCTTAATTGCTGGCAGGGACCTTGAAACACTGTAGACTTGTGGCACTAAACGCGGCTCTGGCCGGTACCTCAGCCACAAGTTTGGAATGGCAGAAAGCTAAGGAATGGACTGGATCTAGCTGGCAAAGCCACGCCTTTAGCCCTACTAAGATTGCTTGGTAAATTAAAGACCTATGTGGTCAGAAAAACAGAGAGAGATACAGTAAAAAGAGATTCAAAGATAAAGAAAATTTTTAAATGGTTTACAGTGTGTTAAAAATATATGCAAGCTAAAAGTAAGTTCTTAAGAGTGAAAAAAAAAATTGGAAGAAAAAGAGAAGTTGGTTGTGGTAGTACACGCCTTTAATCCCAACACTTGGGATGCAGAGGGAGATTGACCTCTGTGACTTCAAAGTGTGGTAGCACACGCCTTTAATCCCACTGCCTAGAAGGCAGAGACAAACCGATCTCTGTGAGTTCAAGGTTTAGTAACAGACACCTTTAATCCCAATGCCTGGGAGGCAGAGACAGGCCGATCTCTGAGAGTTCAAGAACAGCCTGGTCTACAGTGTCCAGGTCAAAAAAGCAAAAAGTTAAAAGTAAAAATATGAAATAAATGAAATAGAGGTTAAAACAAAGCGCACAAAGATGGAAAATACACAGAGAATCTTGATACTGTATGCTATTATGCTCTGTTTGAATTATTTGAATGCTGAGGAAGGAGCAACAGCTGCTAAAAGATATTTGATTATAAATGCTGCTAAACTAACCCAACATAGATATTGTGAAAATGCCTTGACTTTGGAATTTGGATGTAAGGACATGATACTTTGGAAAGGAGTTTCTTTTTTTGTTTTCACAGAGGACGAGACCCTGTTCATTTCTTCTATTCTGATATGGTATGATGGACCACGCCCTCCTGAAGGGTTGCTGTGAACGCCTTCAGAAAATTGCTTTGCTCAACTGCCAACTGAGATGAAACTAGCACACAGGTTATACCATGAAAGACCTAATTAACGATGCCCCCATTCAGCAGGAAGCAGTTTGGAGAGAAAACTGCGCCCATGTCCCCAAATACGGTTTATAAGTGTTCTTTTACATTTAAAGGGGGAAATGGTATAGGTATGAATAATTTACATTGATATGGATTTTGCTTTAGTGATTTAAATTTAAGGTCAATTTTGTTATATGTATCTGTATTTCTGATCTTGATTAAGGTATTGTGATTGTGTAGTTCATTTAAAAATGTAATGTATATAGGTTGTTAATAGATTAGTTAAGTTAAGTTAGTTAATATGTTAGTTAAGATTTTCTAGATGTACATAGATATATTTTAGTTAGATAGGCATTCTTCATATCTTTCAAAGACTACAAAATAGGACATTTAATGTTTTAATATCTAAGGACTTTTCATGACAATGAGACACATCTGCTCCTGGCAGCACCAATCTACTTTAAGAGGAAGATGGGCATCGAAGAGGATCCTTATGGAGTTTGATAGCCATTTGGGCAAGAAACTGCTCTTGCCTGGAGTATTGCATAAACTGGACACAGAGAACCCGCAGAGAGAGGACTACTGAACTTGCCTAAAGGTGAGATGATCTTTCGGGGTTCCTGATTCATGAAAGAGTCTGCAAGACATTCTTCAGGACAAGCAGATAGTGACTGCCTTTGAAATTTCCTGCTTTGTGGAATGTCTGCTGAAAACTATGGGCCTGTAGGCCGAAGACGGATGCCCCAACGGTACAGAGGAACTTTGGGTGACTGTACAGGCAGCAAGATGTCTCTGTCATTTCTAGAGTTTGAACGTTGCGTATTTCTTGTTTGCTTAGGTGATATTGTATCTTTCTGGAGTCTTTGATGGAGTTAAGAATAGTTAGTTATAGTTATACTTTTCCTTAGTTATGATAAAGATTATCATAATTTTTACTTGATAACTGTTTTATGTAATTTTGCTATGTTAAAGTTAAAGCCTTTCCTTTTTGTTTAAACAGAAAAAGGGGAAGTGATGTGGGAGTGTCATATATCAATCTGTTTATCAATCTGTTGATTTCATTGGTTAAAATAAAGACACTGCTTGGCTGGTCCTATAGGTTAGAAAATAGGTGGGTGGAGTAAACAGAATAGTATGCTGACAGGAAGAAGAAGTAAGCTCAGAGAACGCGCACGCAGCTCCACTCAGAGAAGCCAGGCTCCTCTCTAGCGGGCGGACAGGATCCGGCTCTCTGAGGCACACTCGCCATGAAGCTCCGACTCAAGATGGACGTAGGCTAGAATCTCCCCGGTAAGCGCACCTTGGGGTGCCTACATAGATGATTAGGAATGGGTTAAGAGGTTGAAGTTAGTGGGCCAAGCAGTGTTTAAATGAATACAATTTGTGTGTTGTTATTTCGGGCATAAGCTAGCCAGGCGACCGGGGTGTTGGGGATGCAAACCCCGGCGCCCCAATTTCAACACTAATGGAATGAAAAGACACGCAAAGAAAAAGGGAGGGATGCATGCCCCATGTGGTGCTGATTTTATTTTTACTCTCAGTAAAACTATCAAAATAATTAAGGAAATCTCAGTAAGAGACTTGTAAGCTCAGAGAAACATTATTTGGCCTGGTTTTATTGTCAACAGTATTTAGTATAGTAAGTACAGGTAAAGTTTTATTGAATGCAATAAAACTTTCTTCATGTGATGAAAAAGCTCAATAGCTTCACTTGAGATTCCTTGAACAACAAAATCTGGAAAATTTATTTATAGCTTTTTATAAGAATAAGGTTCTATAAAACCTTATAGACATTCTTGCCAACTTTGGAAGGCCCTGGAAATTTTGGGTTTGATATTCCTCTTATTGACTCTAAGAACATGGTATAAAGCTTAACTTCTACAGCAGCCATCTCCAAAGATGAAAGAGACCCATACACAGGAATCTTTTTTTTTGTCATATTTCTGGTAGCAGAAATGGGATTTTTTTTTTAGTGCGGTATCATTATTAATCATTTTTAAGAACATTATACAGGAGTATTCTATTTACAAACCATTGTGTACTTTTAATCTTTTCCATCAAGTGTGAGTTTTCCTAGATTTGGAATGGTAATTCTTACAGGGAAAAAATTGTGAAAAAGAATGAAAAAGAAACAAATGAATCAAAAATAAGTATTTACTTACCTAATTGAATAATTTGTGAGAGAGAAATTTATTAATAAAAACAATAGCATCAAAGACAAGTTATAGGGCAAAGAATAAATATGACATTCAGGTTTGATATTGTTTTCTTTTCTAAAATTTTCAAACTGAAAAGGTTTAGAGCTCAAATGATTATGTCAAAATCACATGTCCATTCTGTTACTGAAATAGCCAGGATCCCAGCTGGGATCCTCTCACGTTCTTCCTCTAGCTGGTGGTTTCAAAAGAGTTGAGAATGAGAGACTACAGTGAACTATGTGATGAGAAAAAAAAAAGAAAAACATTTTCTCTATTGCTAAAAAGTGGCCAAGCTGATTTTTATACTGACTTGTATCTGCTCAAGGGTGATAATTACCTTTCAAATTCTTATGTCGTATAAGGGCCAGAGTGTTTTCCAGTAACATTAGGAAAGAAGAAGCCTGTGAATTTGCCCCAGTTTTTCAAGATATGGCTGTATGGTCTCTGCAATAATTTTTCTACTTCATCTACTTTTGAAATGTGATTTGATTAGGACAATTTGTTTCTAAGTTACCATCACATAGATACAGCATTTCTGGATGCTAAAAACTTTTTCTTGGAAAAAAAATATATATATAACAATTCAATACTTCCAGATGCAGATTACAAAACCATTGTTTTTCCTCATAAATAGCAAGCTGAGGTACAATTAGTAGTACACTCCCTGGAGACATTAGTTGTAACAGTAATTGGCATCTCAACTGAATTATTATGTTATTATATAACATTGTGATAGTTTATATCTCGAGATGCATGCTTCCTAGATTATTAAAATTATCTTTGTAACTGACGTGAACTCACCCTTAATTTTAAGATGGTTTAGTTTAATTTCTGTAGAAGTGTTGTGCTTTATCTGTATAGCTCTAAAGTGAAGTTAAATAGAATATATTTTAATCTTTGAGTGTAAGTGTTCTCTAAAATGCACTATTTTAAATTTTGTTGGAATTCTAATGTTTTATTACTTACTGTTAAGTTCACACCATAATTTAAACATGTATATATGATATATCTTTCATTTTTAACTTTGACAAAGATATGAAGAGTATATGATTGACCCGTGTTTTTCCAGTGGGAACTAGAGTAATGTCCACAAAATGAAGTATTGAAAAAGTTCCGTTCTTAAAATGACAGACAGCATAGCAATCTAGAAGTGCAAATATTGTCTAAAAACCGCCTCTCTGCATTTGATTTATCCCTTGGAAAGACGTATACCAAATATTTAGAAACTATTTAGCCATTTCTTAGTACCTTACTTTATTAAGTGTCTTAAAGAACACTCTGTGTGTAGTCTCATTTGTTATAAGTTAAAAACCTGATGAACATGAATCATTTGACATATAAAGACAGTGTCTAAACCTAAACAAATTATAGTGTGGAGGGTAGTCATTATTGTCAGCGACCTATCTTCAAGGCCAAAGGGATAAAAATTTATAGGACATATACAACCATTGGAAGTTCACAGAATTAATAAAATATTCATTTTGAAGTGAATTTTTATATTATTCAGGGTTTTTTTTGTGGGTAATCCTTGATTTTGGTCTGAGAGTATCATCTTCACATCTGATTAAGTGAAACAGCTTACCCAAACATTCTCTTCTATAGCCAACCACCCACCCATCCATGCATCAATCCATCCGTTATCCAGAATATACCACCATGTGAAAAGATAATAATACCAAGAAAAGGAAAGACAAATTTAATTTTGAGTGTGTCCATGATGGTCAAGAAATAAAGTAAAATAACCAAATCCCAATAACTGTCTTACCAGTATCCTGGTATCCATAATGGCAAAACAATGATCTTTCTACTCTGAAGGTAGCCTTAAGTGATGAGCATCTGATAACAGCCGATGACACTCTTCTGAATCAGTTTAACTTAGCAAAACAATGATAGCATCAAGCTGAAAAATCTTAGAAGAGTTGATAAAATAGGCTAAGCCTGCAAGGGATAACCCAGTGCCCTACTTCCATTTCCTCTGAATTCATGTACTTTCAGATAAAGAATAAAGCAGCTCCTATCATTTACAGGACTTAGAACACTCAGAGAGTTCAACTTTTCAGAAGCAATACCTATTGGGAAATGATTTTCCTTCCTCCTAAGCTGCCTGAAACATTTAGGAAGCTCTTGAGATACAGCTTCAAAAGCCATTACTCATAATATGATGGACATTTTAGTGATGCAGCTGCCTTTGTCACCCATTACCCTGAAACTCCTTTACTTACTAGTCTTGGTATAATCACTTCTTTGATCTTTGCATGGTCCCTAATTTGTGATGAACAGATATTTGCTCATATATCCCAACCAACATTCACACAGGATAATTGATGCCCAAACAGAAAATGGCAGGAACAAATATGAGTTTGGAGGATTTGTTTCATAGTCTCTGCTTAGAGAAATGAGATGTGTAGCTAAGGTTGATCTGTCTAAAGATAAATATCCATGAAGGAAATATAAAAGTGGTTCATTGCATTGTAGTGTATGACAAGGTTTACTATTGAATTGGCAGTTGTGTGTTGACTGTGATGGGTGATAAGACATGCAGACCTTGAGACAGACTACAGAGCCTGAGGCATTTCAGGAAAATCTGTCTCTGATGTACTCGGTTATATGAGCTGAGACAGAATCTTGCTTATCACTTGAATAATTCCTCCTGTACTGCAGATTTAGAAGCAAAGGTATTGTTTTGGAAATTGTGCCTGAAAGAGTCAATGTTTGATGGCTAATTAACCATTCCAAAATAGGCCTATATTTACAAGAGAACTAAGAAAAGATTAATTTATGAGAGACCATACTCAAAATTCTGCTATAAACATATTCCTATTTGGCCTGATGAACTTTAGTGGCTTTATTGAGTTCAAGAGTAGGGCATAGATTTATGTTCTATGAGGTGCTCTATCAAATCTAAATGACATTGACAGGCATATATAGTTCATAAAGTGCTAAATCAATCTGAAGGAAGTGAGACAAGAGGGGCAAGCACTCTAAGGTATCTGACCACACCACTTTGAGGCAACTGTGATATGAATTATGTCAATCTGTAATTACAGGAACAAGTAAACAGAAAGCCAAATGGTCTGCTAGTGATCTTCTAGAAGTCTTTAAAACTTCAACAACGTGTCACTGAAGACAAAAATGATAAAACAGAGAAGGGGGGAAACATTAAGCTAGTCTTGTTGGGATGGGGTAATTACCTTTACCGAGTGTGTTATGTACATTTTACTATACAAGAAAGTGACATGAGGTGGAAAGTATTCATTCAACCTAGGACTATGTGTGTAGCAAGGAATGAACGCTGGAAGATAAGAGCCATGATACTGGTGTAGATCCTTGCAGAATCTGGGAAGGCTTGTTCAGAAGCAGGAATGACAGAATACAGCATGATCAACTTCTCCCTTAGATCTGAGTTGAGCTGAGAATTGTGCGGCAGCCTCATTGAGGCCATCAGTTAGGGAAATGTGTATAGGTAACATGACATAAAATCATGTTTTGATAACACATCCATTCCAAGATCAAATGACTAAGGAAAATGACCACAGATTATGAAGGGCTACGTGTGGTGTGTACTATGCATGCAATTGCTGCCAACATTGATTTTTTTTAATTAATTTATTTATTAAAGATTTCTGTCTCCTCCCCGCCACCACCTCCCATTTCCCTCCTCCTCCCCCAGTCAACCACCCTTCTCTTGTCAGCCCTAGAGCAGTCAGGGTTCCCTGCCCTGTGGGGAGTCCAAGGACCACCCAACTCCTTCCAGGTCAAGTAAGGTGAACATCCAAACTGCCTAGGCTCCCACAAAGCCAGTACGTGCAGTAGGATCAAAACCCAGTGCCATTGTTCTTGATTTCTCAGCAGTCCTCATTGTCCGCTATGTTCAGCGAGTCCAGTTTTATTCCATACTTTTTCAGACCTTGTCCAGCTGGCCTTGGTGAGTTCCCGATAGAACATCCCCATTGTCTCAGTGTGTGGATGCACCCCTCGCGGTGGTCCCGAGTTCCTTGCTCGTGCTCTCTCTCCTTCTGCTCCTGATTTGGACCTTAGGATTTCAGTCCGGTGCTCCAATGTGGGTCTCTGTCTCTGTATCCCTTCATCACCTGATGAAGGTTAATATCCAGGAGGATGACTATATGTTTTTCTTTGGGTTCACCTTCTTATTTAGCTTCTCTAGGATCACGAATTATAGGCTCAATGTCCTTTATTTATGGCGAGAAACAATAAATAACATATGATTATTTTATTATGAATTAAACATATCCAAATGTTTTGTATATAAAATTTCTGGTGATTTGTAATGAACTCTTTTATTTGTAACTAACAAATGGTTGTAGATGAGTGCAGTTAGAACATGAGTTCTAAGGAATCTGAATGTTGACTGATATATTCATGTGAATTACAGATAAGAAGAAAGCAATACAATGAAGGCAGAAAAACAATACAGTGAAGGCACTTGCTATATACATTTATTTACGTGTTAGATACATTTATCATTTTCTGGAAAACTAGTGCTTCATTATCTACATTTAGATACATTTTTACAAAATTCCTTCTTTGAGATTATGGTATAGATTAGACTGTTTCAACATTGCTTTTTGATGAAACAATTTATATGTAATGGGAAATTTCAAATTCTATTAAAATTTGCCTTTTTGTTATAGCAGCCCTTAACTATTTAAGACTGATTGCTGCTTGCTAAATATCTCATGCCTGTGGGTCTTTTAGCGATCTTGTCCTCCTTTTGTAGAAAACTTACCTCATATATTGATAACCTTTGCATGTCTTTCCAATTAAAAATTTTTAAAAGGTCTAAAAGAACTACAGAAATAGTAGTTAATGAGTTTAAACAAATGAATACTATTGAAATGGAAAACTGTAATCCGAGGGTGTATAAGATTCTTGGGGGAGCAAATGGAGAATCAACCTGCCTCCATTTTAGTCTTAAAAGTCATTTTATAGTAAAGACAAAAAAGATTCATTCCTAATTAGGATTGAACTTCTGTTTTTCAAGGATTGGGCCATGCCATCCTGTGATATTAACTGCAAATGGTTTTCTCTTGACTTTGAAGGAAAATTTTGATTTCACCTTACAGTTTTTAAGTCCATCACTTAGGAAAACCAAGACAGGAAACTGGAGAGAGGTACTTAGGCCAAGGCCATGGAGGAGTGCCGCTTCCTGCCTCTGCAAATGGTTTTCTATTGGCTGTTCGAGAATGCCAACATGACCACTCCATGGTTTGTCTAAGGGTAATGTTCCTATTTGAGATAGAAGACAGAGAATAGATAGTGGCATCTGGAAGAATTCAGGAGAGAAAGAGAAAATAGTAGACTGAACATGATCCCAGACCAAACCTTGTCATAAGAGAAACAGGAGCTGAACAGAGCAAGGGATGGGGAGGAAGACAAAGAGAGCCTGCATATTAAAAATATCCATTTTTATAAGGAAAATATTTTTTATATATTTTATAAGGAAAATAAGTAGATTGTGAAGGAAAGAAGATGAACTGGAGAAGTTTAGAGTAGAGGAGAGATGAGAACAGGTTAGATACTAGCATGGAGTCTGAAATGAATAAGAGATACTTGTGATAGTGAAAAAGTCTGGAGGCAAGCATGCACTTTGGTTTGCTAATAGATATCACAGGTAGCAATTTTTTCCTTCTGCTGGTAATCAGGGAAATGGCTCCTTTTGGTAGAGTTTAACTGGCTTCACAAATTCTGGAGGACTGTAGGCTTTTACTACCCACTAGAATAACTTTGGATTTGACAAATACTGTTGCAGTCAATACAATCAGTAGAAACCAGTGTAAGCATTTTAAAATTTGAAATACAGTACGAAAAATTTGGCCACAGAATTGATATGAAAAAATTTAATACGTGTACACTGAAGTGAGACATTAATAACTTCTAAGAACATGAAGTTCTCCAGCTGGTACACCCCAGTAGAAAGTCAATACGGTAGAGAGCACGTGAAACAGGTGGAAAACTTCCAAGGAAAGCATCAAAGTTTATAAAAAGTATGTATTTGAAACTAAGAGAACGCAGAGATTTAACAGTATCTACTCCACAGGACTGGTGGGAGAATTAAATGAACTCACTAACACATGACATTTACAGTAAATCATAGAAAAAAGATAAACAAAATAACTGTTGACTGGATATATTATTACATAATAAACTTAAGCCCAAGTCTTACATTATTTCTTTATGTGAAATTATAAATTTGTATAATGAGTTAGAGGAAGAAAAATGGCTCTGTCAAAATTTTGACAGGGATGCAGAAACCAGAAGTCACTTCATTAATAATTTCTTTTGTTCTTGTATATGCTCCCATTTTATCTTTCTTTAAGAAACCAGGACCTTTAAAAACTTTTTTTCCCTTTTTTTTTTTATTGGAAAAAAAAGAAATTTCTGCCTCCTCCCCGCCTCCCATTTCCCTCCCACTCCTCCCTCTCCTCCTCCCCTGCCCCCACTCCTCCCCCTCCCTCTCCAGCCTGAAGAGCAGTCAGGGTTCCCTGCCCTGTGGAAAGTCCAAAGTCCGACCCCCTCAATCCTGGTCTAGGAAGGTGAACATCCAAACTGGGTAGGCTCCCACAAAGCCAGAGCATGAAGTAGGATCAAAACCCGGTGCCATGGTCCTTGGCTTCTCAGCAGCCCTCATTGTCCGCCAAATTCAGAGAGTCCGGTTTTATCCCATGCTTTTTCAGTCACAGTCCAGCTGGCCTTGGTGAGCTCCCAAAGAATCAGCCCCACTGTCTCCATGGGTCGGGGCACCCCTTGTGGTCCTGACTTCTTTGCTCATATTCTCCCTCCTTCTGCTCCTCATTGGGACTTTGGGAACTCAGTCCAGTGCTCCGGTGTGGGTCTCTGTCTCTATCTCCATCCATCACCAGATGAAGTTTCTATGGTGATATGCAAGATATTCATCAGTATGGCTATAGGATAGAGTCATTTCAGGTTCCCTATCCACAGCTGCCCCAGGAGCTAACTGGGGACATCGCCCTGGGCACATGGGAGCCCCTCTAGACCCAAGTCTCTTGCCAACCCTAAGATGGCTCCCTTAATTAAGATGTGTGCTTCTCTGCTCCCCTAACAAACCTTCCTTTATCCCAATCATCCCGTTTCCCCAAGTTCCCCCCACCTTCCCCTTCTCACATTTCTCTCCCCTTCTCCCCTTACCCCCCCTCCCACCACACCCCCAAGATCCCAAATTTTTGCCCGGCAATCTGGTCTACTTCCCATAACCAGGAGGATAGCTATATGCTTTTCTTTGGGTTCACCTTCTTATTTAGTTTCTTTAGGATATCAAATTATAGACTCACTGACCTTTATTTATCTCTAGAAACCAATTATGAGTGAGTACATCCCATGTTCATCCTTTTGGGTCTGGGTTACCTCACTCAGGATAGTGTTTTCTACTTCCATCCATTTGCATGCAAAATTCGCGAAGTCATTGTATTTTACCGCTGAGTAGTATTCTAATGTATATATATTCCATACTTTCTTCATCCATTCTTCCATTGAAGGGCATCTAGGTTGTTTCCAGGTTCTGGCTATTACAAATAATGCTGCTATGAACATAGTTGAACAAATGTCCTTGTCATATGATCGGGCATCTCGTGGGTATATTCCCAAGAGTGGCATTGCTGGGTCTTTGGATATGTTGATCCCAAATTTCCTGAGAAACCGCCACACTGCTTTCCAAAGTGGTTGCACAAGTTTGCATTCCCACCAGCAATGGATGAGGGTGCCCCTTTCTCCACAGCCTCTCCAGCAAAGGCTGTCATTGGTGTTTTTGATTTTAGCCACTCTGACAGGTGTAAGGTGATATCTCAATGTTGTTTTGATTTGCATTTCCCTGATCGCTAAGGAGGCTGAGCATGACCTTAAGTGCCTTTTGGCCATTTGAACTTCTTTTTGCAGTATATCTGTGGGTTATAAACGTCTTTCCGCTCAAATGTTGAGAATTCTTGACTGACTTCTAAAAATAATTTAAGTTACAATTATTTTCATTGATTGCTAGGAAGCAATTCTTTAGAAAGCCGTGGAAAACAATGAACAATGAACTGATCTCAGGGTGGGTTAGTGGATGTTCAAATGACTAAAGGGACAGAAGTTAGGACTATCCTTTCATCATAAGGACTTTGACATAGTTTTGCACACTGAGTGAATAATAAAATTGAAGACTCGGGTGAAGAGTTGGGAACCCTTTGAAATTATTTTGGTAAAAAATGCATGATGGAAAGTCACAGGGAACCCTGACTGCTCTTCAGGCTTGAGAGGGAGGGGGAGGAGTGGGGGAAGAGGAGGAGGAGAGGGAGGAGTGGGAGGGAAATGGGAGGCGGGGAGGAGGCAGAAATTTCTTTTTCTTTCCAATAAAAAAAAATGCATGATGGATAGCTGTGGGAATACCCACACAGACAGACAGAAGAGAAATTCCTAATAGAGTTTTGAGGGAAAATAATGTATAGCAAACAATTATTGTTTCAGAAAACAAAAAAGAAAATGTTTCATGGTACCAGAATTTTCACATATTTTAATTTTATGCTTATACTGAAAATTCTATTTTCTACATAGAACTCCTCAATTTTATTTATGAATATTTCTAAATATAAATGAGTAGATGCCTTTTTTATGGCTACTGTCAGATAATATACATTAGTAGTATTTACATATTCAAAATACAAAGTGTGCTCTGTAATATACAAATATATCATTAAGCCTGGTTGTTTGTATGCTAACCAAATAATGGTATTGCTTGGTAGGTTGTAATTTTAGCTAACTAGAAAAAACTAATCAGAATGTCTATTTTATTAAGGGTTTTCAAATAATTCTGCAGTTGAATTCTGACTACTTCATTTAGATCACACTGCATCGCAATATTGACATAAATTTCAAATTTAAAGTAATCCCAACACATTTCCACAATGACTGATTCAAGAAAGGTAATCTTCATTGGTAATAAATAATAAACAAGGTCCTCAGGACATGCAATACATTGAGAAGGAATGTCTGGCTCAGCATTGGTAATGCAACTGCTTTTAGAGGTCTGTGGTTTCTGAGTATAGTACTCTAAAGCAAATTAATAATATAATTGTTTAAATAATAATGATGAATGGCACCACGAATTTCTCATTTAAAAATTATTGGCCCTGTTCTTTGAGACTTAAACCAAAACAGAATAATGCCTGCGTAGCTATGAGTTTTACTCATGCTGCTTCATAATCACTCTAGGAATTGGAAAGGAACACTGTAAATCCCTGCCTCTATCCTGCTACTGCAGCTACTCATCAAAAAGAAATTAACAAATATAAACAGACAAAAAGCAAAGCAAATCAAAATGCCAGAATAACATAGCATATTCTGGTTTTTATTATTTATTTAAAAGTTTTATACAATATATTTTCACAATATTCTTTACCTTTCCCAAACTCCTCTCAGATATTCCCTGTTGACCCACTGAACTTCATGCTTTTTCTTTCTTTCTTTCTTTCTTTCTTTCTTTCTTTCTTTCTTTCTTTCTTCCTTCCTTCCTTCCTTCCTTCCTTCCTTCCTTCCTTCCTTCCTTCCTTTCTTTCTTTCTTAGGAAAAAAAGAACAAAATCTAATAAGCAAACAAACACCAGGAAGTCTCTTTTGTGTTGATCAACTACTAACGAACATGAGGTCACTAGTTTTCATGCCAGAACAACATGAACCTAACTGTAGTAGTATCTGTATTTTGCCCAGTAAATTGACTGGCAGGATGGATCAGGGTAAATGATATAATTTGGGAATCAGGACAACCAAAATCTGAGTACAGCCATGGTTAATGCAGAAATGATTCACAGTTCCTTGGATTTCCTGGAACTAGATAAAAGATAATTGTTGTCAGACTTTGGTATATAAATACTTGATGATTTCTCTATAAAGAGCCCTCTTTCATTGCTCTCCCATCTGTCCCTCTTCCCCTTGACTATCCCATTCCCTCATGTTTTCATCTTCCATCCCCTCCCCCTTCCTGGTGGTAACTCCTTCCTTGGGCCATCCATCTGTCCCTTGTAGGGTCATACTTGTTACTTAGTTTCTCTAGAGTGGTGAGGGGAAGAGTTGTGGATGGAATGTAAAATTAAATTAAAAAAATAAACAAAACAACAAAAAAATAGCATCATGCTTCTTTAACTAGCATTAATAGATTAAAATTCAAGAAGTCACTATTGCAATTTCGAACTATATACATAATAGTGGGTAAATATATATATATATAAATTTATATATATAACTGTATATACTAAGTTGAAAAATAGAAAAAAGCAAATATAAATTTTCACAATAAATATAAAGCTATAGTTTTCCTGCTGGGTAATACATATGCTAATTAAAAATAGCTAGAATCATAAATATTCAAGATAGTAGAAATAAAAGATGAAAAAGATAATAGAAAACACAGAACCATAAACCAAAAAGAACAAAACCAAAATGATACAAAAGTTCTTATGGTAGTGTGCTAACAATCTAAATAACTGCAAACAAAATGAATGTTAAGATGTATATGCTACTCAAATCAGAAAATCAAAGGCCTGTAATTATCTTTAAATCACTTGTCAGGTCAACAACCTTGAATCTGAAGTTTCCCTTTGTCCAGCAATTCAGGTGAAAAACACTAGGCCATTTGTTATATCCCCAGTAAATTGATTTGTTGTAGTTGTATTTTTTTTTTTGATGTTTTGTCTTTTGTTTCACTTTACTTTGGTTTGATTTGGTTCTTTCCAAGGCTTGTCTGTTTGGAGTACCAGAAAAGAATGAGAGAGCTCCAAAATTCTATGCAACCAACATCAAGCTTCTTAAAACCAAAGTGGGAACTCAAGCTCTTTGATCAAAGTTCCATCTCTGTTGAAGATTCTGTAAACAGGCTGACTGATTTAAACTGTGAATATTGAGTTCAGTGGTCTAGTTTGATGACCCAAAATACCTTAGGCTATCTTTAGCTCATGTGACAGCATCTCCAGTCTCTGATCAGAACTCACATCCTTGTGACTGTTAGATAGCAGCTTTAAATGTCTTCTCTTAGTAGAGCACTATCTTCATCAATCAAAAGACTCCAGATATCATTAGACAGAATCGCAAACTGAGAGTAAAAATGCCCTCATTTGTTATAACCTTAATAATCTATCTGGTAAATTCATTTATTTATGGTTTTCTTTTGTTTTGTGAATATAAAAGTTCCGTGGGGAATACGTCATTTCAGCCAACCCAAATTTGTGTCATTCAAACTGGTCTCAAAATAAATTATCTCTCATTGTCATTGTTCCTTTGTTTTGTGCTGACAAAGGAAAGACAGAAATACATTTTACCAATAGTTACAAAATTTTGCTTCTTTCTTTCAAATAGTCAAGCATAATTCTCCCTAAAAATTTACTTTAAAATAATGTAAAAAATTTGACCAGGTAATATAAGGAAAACTATTTTTTCTTAAACCACAGAAAATATATTCTTGATGGATGCACAATTAACCATAGACCATATAAGAAACTAATTCAGTTGGTATGCAAAGACTGAAACTACAGACAGCTTAATGTCTGACTATAGAGCAGCTGAAGCAGAAGTTATTATTAAGAACGATGAACATGACATCCCACCATACGGGAAAGGCTCCAACAAGCTTGCTCATGCACCAGGAATAGACCAGGTCCTACAGTCAGGGTTCCTCAGGCAGTTCAAACTTCACCACTCTTTCCCACATGTGGCTTACCTTGTTTGGTCCCATGGAGACTCCACAGTTATGGGTTTGGAGTGCATGAGTTTTCACGAATTTGGTTCAGCTGTTTTTCTCCGTAGATTTCTCCGTTATGATTATCACCTCCTTTGATCACGTGTTCCCTGCTCCCTCTCTTCGATTGGATTTCTGGAGCACAGCATCTGGTTCTGTCAGTTACTGGAGGAATGCTCTAAGATGATATTTGGGGTAGTCACTAATCTGATTACAGGGCAAGGCCAGTTCAGGCACTCTCTCCACTATTGTTAGGAGTCTCAGTTGGAGTCATCCTTGTTGTTTCTTGGGAATTTACCTAGTGCCAGGTTATGTCCTACTCCTACTTAATAAACCAGACTTTGTTCACTCCCCATGGGAGCCCTTACCCTTTCGAAGGAGTAGAACAGGGTATACTGGGGGGGAAAGGAGGTCAAAGGGAGCAGGAGGAGCGTTGGGAGGGAGATCTGTGCTTTGAATGTAAAATGAAATTTAAAAATAAATAAATTAAAAAACTAAAAAAAAGAAAGATGAAAAGGAGCGAGCTTCTAGCGGTGGTCATGTGTATTAGGCTGGCCTCTTGGAATTAGGAAGCCTGTGGGGGTTTGTCTCAAGACAAGACTGATTCTCTCTCTCCCAATTATTAGCTTTTAGCTGTTTTTCTGGGGGAGGGCGGTGAAGTCTCATGCAAATTCTTTTATCCATGTTTGTAAGTTGTTTTTGTTTCTAATTTTAAGTCGTATTTAAGATTGTTGAAATCTACTAGGTCCAGCTTCCCTGTAAAGATACTATCACACAGCAGATGCACTCTTCTACATCTCTCGTAGCACTTAAAATCTTTCTGTCCACTTCATCAATGTTCCAAGAGTCTTAAGAGGTGTTGCGGTAAATGAATTTATGAGTATTGGGCACACTGCAGTCAGTTGTTATCTACATTTTGAGCAGTTGCAGCTTTTTACAATGACCTTTATTGGCTGCAAAAGAAGCCTCTTTTATGAAAAGTGAGAGCTATACTTCTCTGATGGAGGTGGGTCTTGTATCTTATCTGTTGATTTCATTGGTTAAAATAAAGAAACTGCCTGAGCCCATTGATAGGCCAACCCTTAGGTGGGTGGAGTAGACAGAAGAGGATTCGGGGAAGGAAGCTGAGTCA
The DNA here is from genome assembly GCA_963919715.1 of Microtus obscurus. NCBI lineage: Eukaryota > Metazoa > Chordata > Mammalia > Rodentia > Cricetidae > Microtus > Microtus obscurus. Next base: position 20,853,091 of record CAWTZC010000015.1, on the reverse strand, counting down.
GAAGGAGTCACCATGATGTTCCCACTGCAGAGAGACGCAGGCTAGAATCTCCCTGGTAAGCACACCATGGGGTGTTGCACAGACTGTCAGAAATGGGCTAGTCCAGGTGTGGGAGCTAGCCAATAAGAGGCTGGAACTAATGGGCCAGGCAATGTTTAAAAGATTACAGTTTCTGTGTAATTATTTCGGGGCGTAAGCTAAACCATGCGGGCAGCCGGGTACAGGGAGGACACAGCCGGCCACCCCTATTACAACAGATTGGCGCGCCAACGTGCTAATGAACTCCACGTAAAACCTGAGAGGGCTTAAAAAGGACATAGAGAAAATTTAAGACAGCTTTTTGCTGTTTCTGGGTTGCGTACTGCAAAGAAATTGTCCTGACTCAGCAGCAGGAAAAAAACTGGCTGTTTTAAAATGCCGGCTTTCTGGGCTGTGCCGCCATTACGATTTCTGTCTGGCTCCTGTGGGAGACAGAGCTTTTAAATGGAGCATTTGGACTAAAGCTCTATGGCTTGCTTGATGATAATGTGGACTGCTGTGTGCCTGGAACTGTGCACAGCTCAGGGGCACCAAATGGCTCTGAGCCAGGAGCGGCTCAGCTCCGCCATGCTGAACTGTGCTGGTCTCAAGCAGAAACTACCGTAATTACCTTAATGACAGCACACTTAAGGTTTCTACTGGGCAGAATGCAGGCGGTACCGTATTAACTGTATAAGAAGCAACTTAAGTTTTTAAGAACTGCTTAACATTTTAATAAATGCTCCTGGATAGTAAAAAAATTACAGATTCACAATAAAACAGATTCAGACACATCACTAAATGGATCACAATGTTGGATTAATGTACGTAGGCTTGAGAGACAAATAAATATATATAGAGAGAAAATAAAGTTAATGCCTTTAAAAATAAAAAGGTAAAGTCTTTAAAGAGACAGAGTACAGATAGTTAAGAGAGTAAAAGAAATAAAGAAAAATAAGCCACGTAAAAATGGAAAATTCACAGAGAGTCTGGATTATGTACATTGTGTTTTCTTTAAAATTTTTGACTGTAAAGGAGCTAAGTACAGAGAGACATTTCATTATATGGGCTGCCAAGTGGAACCACAATGGATATAAGGGTATTACGATTTCAAAATTTGGGTCTAAGGATATGATGCTTCGGAGAGGGTCTTCTTTTGTTTTCACAGAGGACCAGACCCTATGGATTTCTTCTATTCCGATTTGGTATGATAGACCACGCCCTCCTGAAAGGTTGCTGTGAACACCCTCAAAAAATTACTTCAGTCAACTGCCAACTGAGATGACCCTGGCAACACAGGTTATACCATGAAAGACCTAATTAACGACGCCCCCATTCAGCAGGAAGCAGTTTGGAGAGAGAAACTGCGCCCATGTTCCCAAAATATTGTTTATAACTGTTCTTTACATTTAAAGGGGGATATGATATAGATATGAATAATTTGCATTGGTATGGATTTTAAGGTCAATTTTGTTATATGTATTTCTGATCTTAATTAAGGTATTGTGATTGTGTAGTTCATTTTTAAAATGTAATGTATAATTAGGAAATATAGGTTGTTGCTGAATAATCATAAATAATAGTCAAGCTTGTAGTCATGTTAGATTTTCTAGATATATAGAGATATATTTCAGTTAGATAGACATTCTTCATATCTCTCAAAGATTGTAGAATATGGCATTTAAATATTTTAATAACTTAGGGTTTTTCATGACAATGAGACACATCTGCTCCTGGCAGCACCAATCTACTTCGAGAGGAAGATGGGCATCGAAAAGGATCCTTATGGAGTTTGATAGCCATTTGGGCAAGAGACTGTTCTTGCCTGGACTGATGCATAAACTGGACACAAAGAACCTGCAGAGAGAGGACTGCTGAACTTGCCTAAAGGTGAGATGATCTTTCGGGGTTCCTGACTCATGAAGGAGTCTACGAGACATTCTGTAGGACACAGCAGAAAGTGACTGAACTGTCTTTAAAATTTCCTGCTTCATGGAAATGTCTGCTGGATACTGTGGGCCTGAAGGCTGAAGATGGATGCCCCAACGGTACAAAAGAACTTTGGGTGACTGTCCAGGCAGCGAGATGTCTCTGTCATTTCTAGAGCATTTGATTTCTTATATACTTAGGTAGTTTTATATCCTTCTGGAGTCTTTGATGGAGTTGAAGAATGGATAGATAGTTATAGTTTTCCTTCGTTATAAAGTAGATATAAATATTGTAACTGTAATTCTTATTTGATAACTGTTTTGTTATATGTAATTTTACTATGTTAAAGTTAAAGCCTTTCTTTTTTGTTTAAACAGAAAAAGGGGAAATGATGGAGGTGGGTCTTGTATCTTATCTGTTGATTTCATTGGTTAAAATAAAGAAACTGCCTGAGCCCATTGATAGGCCAACCCTTAGGTGGGTGGAGTAGACAGAAGAGGATTCGGGGAAGGAAGCTGAGTCAGAAGGAGTCACCATGATGTTCCCACTGCAGAGAGACGCAGGCTAGAATCTCCCTGGTAAGCACACCATGGGGTGTTGCACAGACTGTCAGAAATGGGCTAGTCCAGGTGTGGGAGCTAGCCAATAAGAGGCTGGAACTAATGGGCCAGGCAATGTTTAAAAGATTACAGTTTCTGTGTAATTATTTCGGGGCGTAAGCTAAACCATGCGGGCAGCCGGGTACAGGGAGGACACAGCCGGCCATCCCTATTACAACACTTCTCTGGATAAAAAAAGATAATCAGAATACTGTTTGAAATTTTGCTAGTTTAAGAACATTACAGCAGTAGAGTTTCCGTACCAGCCATGAGTAGTGAGCTAGGTTTAAATTAGTAGGCATGAATTTTCTCCCATGGAGCAGACTCTAAGGCTGGTTAGACTTCTGTTGATAACCCCCAGGATACAACTGGCACTATTAAGCCTTCCGGGGTATTTTATCACACTGTTGTGTCACATCCTGTCACGGTCATTGTCTACAGGCATTTCTGGTAGGTAGAACTAATGATTGCTTTTCTTTCTTAGCAGTATGTATAATGACTTTCAGAACGATAAGTAAGAATCCTCAGAGACAAGGCTTGCAGACCAGTTAAAGCTCAATTCCTTGAAATTCCATGTCCAATTGTAGACATTCATATGTTAAGGCTAAAACTGACTGAGTAGTTCAAATATACAGCATTTTTAGATTTTGTTTTGTCAAATAAAGTTCACAATACCCTACTTCATGTGTAATTTTGAAATCCTAGCTTTAGATTTTCAAATTTGTGTTCTATCGTGTGGGAATTACCTTATGGCTGTTCAGATCCTCAGATAAAGAGAACTGTGGTTGCCGGGGTAGTAGTGCTAGCTCTTAGAGGCATGTGTCTCTATAGCTGCATGACTTAAGTCTAACTTCCATTTTACTGAATTATGTGGATTTTTGGTCTCTAGCTTCTTGGGTTTGTTATATATTTTGGAGATCAGCTCTCTGGTAGATGTAGGGTTGATGAAAAGCTTTTCCTAAACTGTGAACTGTCATTTGCCTCAATAATGGTCTCTTTTGACTTTTAGAACCTTTTAGTTTCATGAGTTCCCATTTATTAATTATGCATCTTAATGCCTCTACTTTAAGTTTTCTGTTAGGGAAATTTTGTCCTCTGTCAATGTGTTCAAGTCTGTGCCCCAATTTCTTTTCTACTATGTACAGTGTTTCTGGGTTTATGTTGAGGACTTTAATGCATTTGAACTTGAGTCTCATGAATAGTGACAGATATGGATCTACTTGCATTCTTCTACATGCAGATAACCAGTTACGCCAGCAATATTTATTGAAATTGACAGAAAATAAAACAGACTTGAACCTAGAGGGGCTCCCAGGTACCCAGGGCGATGTCCCCAGTTAGCTCCTTGGGCAAATGAGGATAGGGAACCCGAAATGACCCTATCCTATAGCCATACTGATGAATATCTTGCATATCATCATAGAACCTTCATCTGGAGATGGATGGAGATTGAGACAGAGACCCACACTGGAGCATCGGACTGAGATCTCAAGGTCCAAAGGGGGAGCAGAAGGAGGGAGAAAATGAGCAAGGAAGTCGGGACCACGAGGGATGCACCCACCCACTGAGACAGTGGGGCTGATCTAGTGGGAGCTCACCAAGGCCAGCTGGACTGTGACTGAAAAAGTAAGGGATAAAACCAGACTCTTTGAACATGGCAGACAATGAGGGCTGATTAGAAGCCAAAGACAATGACACGGGGTTTTGATCCTACTTCACGTTCTGGCTTTGTGGGAGCCTAGCCAGTTTGGATGTTCACCTTCCTAGACCTGGATGGAGGGGCAAGGACCTTGGACTTTCCACAGGGCAGGGAACCCTGACTGCTCTTCGGACTGAGGAGGGAGGGGGAGAAGAGTGGGGACAGGAGGAGAAGAGTGGGATGAGGGGGAGGGAAATGGGAGGCTGGGAGGAGGTGGGAATTTCTTTTTTTTTTCTTTCCATTAAAAAAGAAAAAAAAAGAGAGAAACTTTCAACATCTTTATCTATCAGGGAAACACAAATGAGAATTACTCTGAGATTCCATAATATACCTATCAGAATAGTTAAAATCAAAATCACAAGTGACAGCTCATGATGGAAAGGCTGTGAAGTAAGGGAATGCTCCTGCATTATTGGTGGGAGTACATACTTGTATAGCCACTTTGGAAATCAATATGACAATTTATCAGAAAACTGAAACTCAATCTACCTTGTGACCCAACTATACAACTCTTGAGGATATACCCAAAGGATACCCAATTATATCCACAGGATACTTGCTTAACTATATTCATATCGGCTTTATTCAGAATAGCCAGAACCTGAAAACAAACTAGAAAACGCTCAACTAAAAAATGGATAAAGAAAAGTTAGTGAATTTATATAACAGCGTATTACTCATCTATTAGACATAAAGGAATCAGAAGAAGGCAAATGAATAGAATCATCCTGAGTGGGGTAGCTTAGTACCAGAAAGACAAACATGACATACACTAACTTATAAGTGCATATTAACTGTAAAGAATCATCATGCTATAATCCACAGACCAAAAGAGGCTAAGTAACAAGGAAGGCCCAAAGGGGAAATACATGGATCTCACTGTGAAGGGGAAAGAGAAGAGATATCCTGGGTAGACTGGTGCTGAGTGTATAAGGGAGCTTGTGGCCAAGGGTTAAGAGTTGAATGGAGCAGTAGAATACTGAAAAGATGACTAGAAAGGGGAACATTTTGGGGTCTGGTAGAAACCTGGAATAAAGGAAACTCCCAAGAATCTATAGTGATGAGGCCAGCAGGCCTGTTTTTCATTCCACCTGGCTCTGGCATGGCTAGCTTAGCCCCAGAATAATTACATGGAAACTATATTCATTTAAACACTGCCTGGCCCACTAGTTTCAGCCTCTTATTGGCTAATTCTCATATCTTGATTAACCCATTTCTAATAATCTGTGTTGCACCACGAGGTGGTAGCTTACCAGGAAAGAATCAGCATGTCTGACCTGGCTCCATGGCATCTGCCTGACTCTGCATTCTTCCTCCCAGCATTCTGTTCTGTCTACTCCGCCTATCTAAGCTGCTTTCTTATCAAAAGCCAAGAAAGTTTCTTTATTAACCAATGAAGGTAACACATAGACAGATGACCCTCCTACATCAAGAATCTACAAGGATGACTACAGCTAAGACTCCAGCAATAGTAAATATGTAGCCTGAGCTAGCCTTCTCTTATGATCAGATTCGTGACTACCCAATTGTCATCTAAGAACCTTCATCCAGTAATATGAGGAAACAGATGCAAAAACCCTTCACCAAATATTAAAGTGATCTCAGGGAATAATGTTGAACAGAGTGAGGAAGGATTGTAGGAGCCAGGGGATCAAGGACATCACAAGGAAACAATGAACTCAGATCATAGGAACTCAGAATCTTTTTTTTTTTTTTTTTTTTTTGGTTTTTCGAGACAGGGTTTCTCTGTGGTTTTGGAGACTGTCCTAGAACTAGCTCTTGTAGACCAGGCTGGTCTCGAACTCACAGAGATCCGCCTGCCTCTGCCCTCAGAATCTGAACCAACAACAAGGGAGCCTACATGGGAACAACCTACACCTTTTCCATATATGTGATAGTTTTGTAGCTTGGTCTACTTATAGGACTCCTAACAATGGGTGCATGAGGAATGTGTTCTTCATACTGGATTGCCTTGCATGCCTTAACACAAGGGTAAGTGCTTAGTCCTACTGCAACTTGATATGTATGCTTTGTTGATACCCTTAGGCAGCCTTTCTGTGGCAAAAACAGAGGAAGAATGTACTCGGAGAGTGGGTAGATAAGAGGTAGGAGAGGGGATGATAAGAAAGAAGGGAGTCTGGATACAAAATAAAAAATATGAATAAATTGATGTACTTTCAGAGGGCCAAAATAAAAGATAACTTGCAATATTAATGGAGATTTTTCCAACTTTACTAACTGGGGTCTACTCCTCTGAAAATTTTATTTCATTTCTTATATAGTTTTCATTAAAATACAAAATGACATCACTTGTTTTTCTTAACTTTTGGCTTTCCCAAGTCTCCTTAAAGGTTCTCCCAGACTGACAGCCCCTTCTTCTGTTTATTATTTTTATACAACACACACACACACACACACACACACACACACACACACGTATATGTAAATACAACCTAAGACCATTATGTTGTGTTTATATGGTTCAAGGGCTGTCCATGAACCAACTCTCTGAGGTTCATTCCTGGATGAGTTTATCTTTCCTTATTTTTTCAGCAGTCATTACTTTAGTGCTTTGACCAGAGGTGTGACCCTGTGAGATCTCTGGCCTCCTTGCTTCAGCTTGTATATTGATATTGCCATTGTTTAGATCTTAATTGTTCAGTCATTTTATGAGAGATTGTTCTATAGCAGACTTCCTGGTATTCTGTTTCTTATAATCTTTCCACTACCTCTTCCACTATGTTCCCTAACCCATGCATGAAGGAGCTGTGATCTAGATGTATCTATGGGGCCTGGAATCTCCATGATTTGTTCATGTCTGCATAATGCACAGTATGGTTTCCTGTGATGGTTTCCATTTTCTATGAAGAGAAACTTTTTTGAAGAAGGGTGGTAGCTACACTTATTTTTGACACAAGGAAAAGACTTAGAATATAGTAAACAATTATGCAGGTCTAGCAATGAGATAGTAGCTTCTCTTCTAAGATCCATGACTACATTATCCCTGGGGTGTTGACCAGCTTTCTATCATCAGTTATTCCTCCTGTTGACTGGATATTTTCCCTCCTGTTGACTAGAATTTAAATTAAATTAGACAGCTATTAATTGTTTACCACCATGTGATATTCACTTAACACACATATACATGTTGCTACGGTGATCATTGTTGTGGTTCACAAATGTCACAGCCAGACAAATTTATTCCCTCACTTGGCAGCATGGACAGTATTTTCTGATATATGGAAGGAAGATCACAGGAAAGAAACTATCAGGTTAAATCTAGACCAAAGAAAATGAGTCTTCTGTTCTGTGTTGTGTTTCTCATCATAGGGAGATTTTATGGTTCTTACAGTGATCATTTGATAATAATAGTGCTTTAAATTTATTTAAGATACATGTTTATAACCTTGTGTGTATGTATGGGTTTGTGTGCTATATATGTGCATGTATGCATTGATATACACTTATATGTATTCTATGTGATTGTAGGTATATGTAAAATAATAATATTTCTTGAGGCTTTTATCAAGCAACCTTGTTTTATGCCTCTTACTTCTGTATTGACCTCATTCCTCCACTACCTACCACAGACACCCTCTTACATTTTTCTTCCTGGCTTTCTAATAGCTGTATTCTGATATTCTTTTCTCAACTCCCAAATATTTCTATTCCCGTCAAACCATAAACTATAACAGTAAGTCATTTATTAGAATATTTTAGTTCTTGCTTAGACATCAAGAGATGACTCTTTTGAAACACACAAGAATCAAAGAAAGTGTTTTTGAAGACATTTTCAGATAAACTTTCCTAAAAAGCATCATTGTTAGAGACATGACATTGACAAACACTAGCAGGCTGCTCCCTTCCTGAGACTGCAGCCAGGGGTCCTGATCCCTTGTTTGTTGAAGTGTTGCTTAGCTACTTATCAGTAGATTTAAATGCATTTTCTTTCCATGTAAGACCAAATTTTAATATTTTCATAACCTCACAATTTGAGATTCTTAGTAAAAATTATACTTTTTTTTCTGGTCCACCTACTATTTGCACATACCAGGATGAATAGGAGGAACTGAAAACCCTTGTGGTTTTAAGATCACTTTTAGATGGCATTTTGCTATCCCTGAAAGGAGTTGACTATTAAAACTGATGTTGCCTAGATTACTATAACTATTATAACTAATGTTGCAGAGATTACTAATTGTCTCCAAATGGGGCTGGTATCTGAGAAATATTGATTCCAATATCCTTCCCTATTATTACCTTTGACTCAGTTTTAATGTCACCTGCTACCTCCTATTTCTCTCTGCCCTACCGTGGTCATGACAATTCAGAAACAAGGGCCAGAGCAGAAGTGAATTCTACGTCTTTCTTCATCTGTCCATCCCTGCTTCCTGCCCTGGGCCAGGCTCTCAATGCCAGAGCACTGGATATAAAAGCCTCTATCATAGTCTTTCTTGTAAGACTTCACTTCTTGATCATTATAGTTGAAATGATGGGACCCTAGACAAACTTCCTCAAGCTTTTCCTGGTTGAAAAATCACTAAAATTACAGCTAAACAAAATATACAGTGAGTTGAAGCTTTGAAGAAGACTAAATGAAGAATGAAGTCTTTTTGACATAGTGTGATTATCCAATTTTACCATATGCATATGTACCTATAGTAGTATTTATCAATTTGAAAAGACCAATATTCAATGTTCACATTGTATTGCGCATGTGTACATTTAAGTATCATTAGGAAACTGGCTTCATTGTCAAGATGATTAAGGTTAAATACAATTTTACACAGATCTACTGGAAACTCTAACATTTTATAAATGAACAGTCAAGAAATAGAGAATTCTAGGATATTTTATTGCACATGGTTTTTATTTTTTTATTTTTATTTATTTATTTATTTATTAAAGATTTCTGTCTCCTCCCCACCGCCACCTCCTTTCCCTCCCCCTCCCCCGATCAAATCCCCCTCCCTCAACAGCCCAAAGAGCAATCAGGGTTCCCTGCCCTGTGGGAAGTCCAAGGACCACCCACCTCTATCCTGGTCTAGTAAGGTGAGCATCCAAACTGCCTAGGCTCCCACAAAGTTCTTGAGGTCTCAGTAGTCCGCACATGGTTTTTAAATTTTTATTCATGTATACACAAGTCTGCCATGTGAGTGTGGGTATCTGTAGAGCCAGAATAGGGCATCAGATTGATTGAAGCTAGCATTACAGACAGTTATGAGCTCCCCAAACTTTGTACTGTGAATACATATATCTACCACTACAAAAGCAGTATGTGTGTTTAACTGTGAAGCCATTGCTATTTCCCCTCAGCATACATGCTACACACAAAATGCAACAAGAAAAATGCATTATTCTATTTCTAAAAAAACTAGTTATGACCCCAAAAGACTTGCAATATTTCTCTTTAAAGAATATTTAGTTCAAGTAAATGTTTTATCATTTAATAAGGAGAACAATCAGTTTGTTGTCAGATGAATGTTAGAGGAAATACTTAGAGCACTCAGTTTAAAATAAAGCTACTAGGCCTTTTGATGCTCAGCTCAACAGATAACAGACTATTTTCTCATTTCTATAAAAATAATATCTAAGATTATCATCAGTATCAAGTTATTCTTACTATTACAGTAGATTCAAATGATACTTAGACTATACAAACATAATTTATTCCAATTTGGCTTAGTTATGAGACCCTAGATATGTACTCACCTTTTTAATTTTTAATATTGTCTTCTGAGAAGGATCCCACAGACATGGATATGAGAAGGCTGCAGTTTTAGAAGAACTGTCAAAGCCTAAAAGCATCCTAACATCTGACACACACTGAGCCTCCTAGAAATATTACTCATCAGACTACACCCACCACCATCATCCTCTACTGAAAAATCTACAGCACTCTTATTTGCAGAAACATAGATTAAAACCCTTGTTAAATACAGTAAGAAAGAATTAAAAGGGAGTTAGGAGTATATTGAAATACAGAGAAATGTGTCCATTTATGACAATGATTAGTGTAGATGTTGGTTGTTGTTCCCAGTGATTAACAAAGACTTAGGAAGAACCTAGATGCAGATGTTCTGGGCCAACAAGCAAGAGTCTTAATGAAGGCATTCAATGGTGATCAGATATCACATGGGCCTGGAAGAGGAGACGATGAAACCACATAAGAAGGGACATCAGATGTTGATGTTTTGTGCTCTGTCGCGTCTTCTAAGATGGTTCATTAGATTCTTACTAAAATTGAATTCTGTAGACTTACAGAGACAAATACAGTAAAAGCAGTGGAGATCTTGACTAGAGTTAAATCAAGGGTCATTGCCATTTTTAGATCAAATTTTTTTTCCTGACTTAGGATCCATGTTAATTTCTGGAGTATGCTCTAATAAATTGTTACGACATAATGGGATGGGTATCAACAATAGAACTGACTTTCATATGTAGGATGGAGTAGATAAAAATATCCATACAGGCAGTGTCACTCCTCTTCTTAGGGTTGCTGCTGCACTCCCTGGATTCCATGAGCAATGAATGTTGGTCCTTCGTTTTCTCATTATCTTCTCCTTGTGTCTACAAACTCTGTGGTTTAGGTATAAAAACACAGTAACTGTTTTGGCTTTAACTACATGATATTATCATTCCAGGTATCAAGTGAGGTTAGAAATCCATTCTAAGTTATTTTCTGAGTGTCCTCCTTTCCATTTCGAAATAAAATATCAAGAGCTAAAATAATCTCACTATGACAAATGTTTCAACATATTTAAAGACAATTCTGAGCATCCAATGACAAATATTTCAATGTAAACCATTTGAAAATAATCCTCAATATTTTGTATGTACATGCCATCTTTCTGGACACTTCATCAGATTTTTTCCTGAGCTACAATTGTAACATTGCTACTTATTTATTGAAACAAGATTGAACACATATGAGGAACACCAGAGAGAATTAACTTGTTCTGCACAGACTCTAATGTGTCTCTAGCCTCCTTGGCTTTACTACTTGAACTCAGTCATGAATAAAGATGAGAATAATCTCCTTTATCACTCAAGGATAAGTAGATTATGAAAAAAAATTTATTCACAAAATATGTACAATGCAGAATTAAGATTTAAGCCACATTTTTTTTCTGATTCAAGAGTGTCTTCTTCAGTCTGTGACATTTCTTTTCAAATCTAAATATTTCTATCTAAAATCAAAATGTAAAAAATTAGTTTCATAGTGCTTGTAAGAAATATGCCTTCAGCAAAATGACATAGAAACAAGCATGAGCTAACGGTTAATCTATACAGGATATATATAATTTAAGAAATAAAAATAAAAACATGAACAACTGTTTGAACCAAAAGTAAACCAACCTGGATGTATAAAATTGGAATGATTTATAGTTTATCCAAAATATATGCAATCAGGAGAACCAAAATGACAAACATTAATATTTTTATAATGAATAACATTATCACATACAAAAGAAAAAACTGATAGGAGCAGGTGCCAGGACCTATAGTCAAACATTAGAAGGAACTCAGGGTATCCTTCAGTAGACTGAGAAAAAGGAATTTATAAGCCCAAGGGGTTAAGGACACCACAACAACATATCTCAGAATCGACTAATCAGTGATCATAGGCACTCAAAGACCAAATGACAACCATGGAACCTGTATGGGTCTAACCCATGTCCCATGAATATATGTTATGGTCGTGTAGCCTCATGTTCTTTTGGGAGTCCTAACAGTCAGAGTTGGACCATCTCTGTTCTTGGCACACTTATATCATCCTATTGGGTTAATTCATGCAGCTTTGATATTAGAGTGTGTGCCTAGTGTTATTGTAACTTGTTATGCAATGTTCTGTTGTTCTATCTGGGAGACTTTCTCGTTTCTTAAGGGAAAAAGTGAAGGAGCAGATCTGAAAGAGAAGGTAGATGGTGGTTGGGGAGGGGAGACTGGAAAGAGGGCAGTAATAAGTAACTGTGGTTGGGTTGTAACATATGAGATAAGAATAAATAAAAAAGAAATAAATAAAATAAAGCAAAGACTATAAAACAATCTACTAGAACTAACTTTCATTGAATAATAGAAAATAAATGCATTTGTATGCCTGTGTGTTTGTGGGTCCATAGAAGCTTTAAAGGAGACGTTAACAGAATCGCATATGTGTGTGATGTCTTAACTCTGATGGAGTCTTTATTCAAACAAATTGTGAAGAATCCCTGAGAAGAATAAAACCTTTGGGCAAAATTCAATGATATTAGTTGTTTTTGTTTTTGGAGAATGCTGACATTTCAATCATTTATAAAGAACATTATGCTTTGAACCACCTTTTGAAGGTTTTGCTGATAAAACTACATGGTGCCGACTGAAAATAACCCAGAATCTTGAATCAGCTTTGAAGAATAGAACTTCATGGAAAATATTTATGATTTCTAGTTATAAAGTCCTGGCAGATTGATGTAGGCATCAGTTTTCTGTGCTAGTTTACTATTCTTAGAGGTGCTTGATATATTTCTTAATAAAATACTTTCTGGAGTTTTATCCAAAAGTATTAAACACTTTATTTATTTATTTATTTATTTGCTAATTTGGATGAAGAATCTGAAAAAATTTCAAATCAGTTAAACAATATGTTATGGTTCAGTTTCTAACAGTTATTTCATACCTTCTTATTTTGACATGTCCCTTTTATCAAGCCTTTCTAATTTACTTATGTAAAATTTTATAGCAATCATACTCTTTGCCATCTTTTCCTATGCAGTTTATTTATACATAATTAGCATGAAAATATCCATAGCATATCAAGTTTAGAAAGAAAAATAGCAGAATTTTAGTGAGTGGTTGATTTGGAAAGTCCTCTGTACGTGTTGCTTTTATTTGTTAATGAATAAAGAAGCCGCTTTGGCCTGTGATAGAGAAGAGTAGAGTTAGCCTGCAAAACTAAACTGGTTGTAGGAGAAAGCAGGCTGAGTTAGTGAGAAGCCATATAGCTGTTTCTGCAGACAGAGGCACCGGAAAGTTGCTAGTAAATCACAAGCCGGGTGGTAAAATATTAAATAATGGAAATGGGTTAGTTTAAGATATAAGAGCTAGCTAGTAATATGATTAAGCTATTGGCTAAACAGTGTTTTAAACAATATAGTTTCTGTGTGATTATTTCAGTTGCAAACAGCTGGGAATGAAGAAGAAGCCTCTGCCCACAAGTGGTCAGACCAGTCACAAGGAAATACATGAATAATTTACAAGGTGACCAATTAGTCACTTACTTTAGAGGTGTAAGTATGAATTCTAGAAGACATAAATATTGTTAATCTTGATAAATTGATACAACATTAAATAATATTATTCTTCACAATGTATGCATAAAACTACTTGATACATCTTTCTTCAAATAAGACCTTAGATGAAAAAATAACCCTAGAACTTTTGATAACAATAAAAGCTACTTAGTGGTCATTTTAGATTCTTCTCTTTATTTTCATTTATAAAATTTAACAACCTATTTTCATATAGAGGAAATATCCACTGGATTGTCTTATTCCTGACTTTCTCTTCAAGATATTCCATAGCAAGTTCCTTCCTCAGTTAATCAAAAGTGATCCAATTTCTTATTTTTCTGGCTCAGTAATTCAGGTAGGATAAACAGATGTTAAGGATTTGTCAAAACAAACAAACAAACAAAAGCACCTTATTTCTAAGTGTGATGCCACCTGATGCCATGTTCTAGAATCAGGTGTCCCATTACTGAGGAAACACCACAAGCAATATAAGACACACAATGCCTTCCAAAGTTAAAATGGGATATTTTTAGGAATTAATGCTTGCAATGTATTTACTGTATTTATATGGCATTAATAAGGGGTATCTTGTTGGCAAGACAGGAAATGACCAGATTTAGTACATGGGTGGAAAGAGGTACAGCTGGTAGGCTAAAGTCTACCACATTAAGAGGAAGAGACCTGGTAAGTCATCCTTATCAACTCAGACCATGAAACCCAAATATGGACAAGTTCAACAGAAACGCCTGGGTTAAAGTCCCAGAATCTGACAGTACTCTGGTACCTGCAAGTCTTAAGTACAGGATAGATATTTTTTTCTTAAAGCCGAGAGTGGGGAGAGAAACTGATAGAAATGGACAGACAAGGCACTTCCTCCTGCTAAAAAGAGTCACTAAAATTGAAACCTGGAATGTGAGAACACTAAACACAGTAGGGGAACTGGCTTGCTCATGTATGAACTAAATCACTTAAGGTGAGATGTCATTGGATTGGCAGAGTTGCATTTAACAGAAACATAAGAACTCATATCAAACAGATGCAAGTTTCTAAACTCAGATAGAGAGTGAAAACACACAACAGGTCTAGCTTTAGTGCTATCCAGTTTGGCCCAAAAATGCATGCTTAGATACAAACCTATAAATGGCCAAATTAAATTAGCCAGATTTCAGACAACGACATATCCAGTAAATACTATACAGGTACATATGCCAACAGCACAAGCAGAAGAGGATGTTATCAACAGTTTCTACATGGATCTATAGAATGAGGTCAGTGGGGCACATAAGAATGGCATACTAATCGTTATGGGTGACTTCAATGCATAAATGGGATCCAGGGAAAGAATGGAATATAGTGCCATCAGAACAAATGGATTCTGTGTTGAAATGGGGGCGCCGGGGTTGTGTCCCCAACACCCCGGCCACCTGGCTAGCTTATGCCCGAAATAACAACACACAAACTGTATTTATTTAAACATTGCTTGGCCCATTAGCTCTAGCCTCTTACGGGCTAACTCTCACACCTGGTCTAACCCATTTCTAATATGGCATGTAGCATCCCAAGGTGCACTTACCCGGGAGATTCTAGCCTACATCCATCTTGGGTCAGAGCTTCATGCTTCTGCCTCAGAGAGCAGAGCTATCACGAGGGGAGCATGGCGTCTCTGTCTGAAGCATCCAGCTCTGAGCAGAGCTGCATGATTTCTCAGCTCACTTCCTCTTCCTGTCAGCATTTTATTCTGTTTACTCCACCCACCTATGTTCTAACCTATCAGGGCCAAGGCAGTTTATTGAACCAATGAAATCAACAGATTGATATATGACACTCCCACATCAATTCTGACAAGGGAATGATAAAGTGAAGCAACTATTAGACATCTGTCATGCAAATGATTTGTTCATGTCCAACACAAAAATCAAGAATACCAAACCATCAAGATGCTAGACATGGAATCCCCTGAGAAATGCACATAGAGCCAAACTGACTACATTCTGGTCAGCAGGAAACACTTATCTAGTATCCAAAACAGCAGATCATTTTCTAGTGATGACTTAGGGTCAGATCACCAGCTTATTATGGCTAACTTTCATGAAACTTAGGAGAGGCACACCAGGCAAGGCAAACCAGAAGATTGATTGTGAACAACTGATGAACCCAGCTATGCGGAGAGAGTATAAGAGAATTGATGAAAAACTGAGGGAAATCATAAAACAACACTTTACAAATATAGAAAGCAAATGGGAGAAACTCAAAAGAGCTATACAGGAGGCTTCAATGGAGATGCCTGGTTATGCAAAAAGGGCAACACCATTAGAATGACTTACTGAAGAGCTGATCCACTTGGCAGCAGAAACAAGGAAGCTAAAGAGCAAACAAAGATGCTATCCAGAGGCAACAAAACACCACAACTATCTGTAGAGTGAGGTCAAAAGAAGAACAGAGAAGGATGGAGAGCTCTATGTACGAGTTTTATGCAAAGAGGTCAAAATGGCTAGATTCCGTAATAAAATCCATCTTGTCTATGAAGCTATCAGACAGATAACTACCAGATATACTCCTCAGATTCGGGTGATTAAAGAAGGACATGGTCATTTATTAACACAATCAGGAGATAAAGAAAAGATGGAGACAATACTTTGACACACTATACAATGACCCTAATGCTGCTAATGTAGACTACAATAAGAAACACTTTGACAGCCACTCGAACACCAGAGATAAGGAATTATTAAATATTGATAGAGGTGAGATAGAGGAAACTATCAAGAGAGTGAAACACAGGAAGGCCTCAGGAGTGGATGTGGTAGAGGAGCTAAAGGTATTATAGGCTCAGGGTCCAAGGTGCTTCTCAGGCTATTCAAAGAGATATGGGAACATGAAATCATTCCATGGAATAGAAACACTCAGTCATAATTCACATATACAAGAAGAAGGACAAGCTGGACTGCTCAAATTACAGTAGTATTAGTTTGTTGTGCCATAGCAGTGAAATCATCTCCTCCATATCTTGCAAAGGATCAAGGGCAGAGCAGAGGAAATCCAAACAAAGACCCAGTACAGATTTAGAGCTAACTGAAGCACAGTTGATCAGATCTTCACTTTGAGGCAACTGGCAGGAAAATATGTAGAATTTGGAAAAGACTTATATGTCTGTTACATTAACTTCAGGCATTGGGAAAAAATGAGGCTTTTTAGGTACCGAGAGAAAATCAAAAGAATATAAGAAAACGCCTATAAAGATACTTTTGCATAAGTCAAATCTATGGAGAATTAACTTTAAGACAATCGTTGAAGTGTTGTAGCGATGTGTCATCTCACCACTACTCCTTAATTGATGGAGGTGGATCTTGTATCTTATCTGTTGCTTTCATTGGTTAACTAATAAAGAAACTGCCTTGGCTCTCATAGGACAGAAAATTAGGTAGGCGGAATAGACAGAACAGGATGCTGGGAAAGAGAAGCTGAGTGAGGAGTCGCCATGATTTTCCCACGCCAGGCAGATGCAGGTTAAGATCTTCCCTGGTAAGCCAGCTCGTGGGCTACCCAGAATATTAGAAATGGGTTAGATTAATATGTAAGAGCTAGCCAATAAGAAGCTGGAACTGATGGGCCAGGCAGTGTTTAAAAGAATACAGTTTCCGTGTAATTATTTCGGGGCATAAGCTAACCATGTGGGCGGCCGGGTGCTGGGAACACAGCCCGGCCACTCCTCTTTCAACACCTTAATGAATTCCTAGAATTAATAATAGCAACAGTCCTGGAGGATCAAGAGATAGGTGTGCAGATAGGTGGTGTGCAAATCAATACCATGTGTTCCATTAATGATACAACACTGCATGCTAAAAGTCCAAATGAGCTGCAGGTCATGGTAAATATAATGGTGGAAGTAAGTGAAAACCTTGATATGAAAGTAAACATCGAGAAGATGGAGATGTAACACTTGGGAAGGGCTCAAAAAGATTTTAAATTTTTAATAAAGAATCAGAATGTTAAACAAACAGACAAACTATCTAGGGGGAAACCTCAGCTCAAAGGAGGAAATTGTTTCCGACTTAAAGAGGTGGATAGGGATAGTGATGGCTGCATTCTAGACACTAGGAGAAGTTTGGTCAGCAAGAGATGTAATGACAGCAACAAAATTATGAGTACATGAGACACTTGTCTGCAGTTGCCTTATTTACAACTCCGAAGCCTGGATAGTGAGACACTTCTCAGAACAGCCACTGAATGTGTTTGAGATGGCATGTCTCAGGAGGATTCTAGGCATGAAACAAAGAGATAGGCTGTACAACAATTACAATTGAGAAACATCTCTATCTACAGAAGGAAGTATACTCGGCAAGAGCACTTGAAATACTTCAGCCAGGCGGGCGGTGGTGGCACACGCCTTTAATCCCAGCACTTGGGAGGCAGAGGCAGGCTGATCTCTGTGACTTTGAGACCAGCCTGGTCTACAGAGCTAGTTCCAGGACAGGCTCCAAAGCCACAGAGAAACCCTGTCTTGAAAAACCAAAAAAAAAAAAAAATAGAAATACTTCAGCCATGTTATGAGAAAAAATGACGGCAGATACCCAAAGACAGCACTCCGTGGAAGAGTGCACAGGATAAGGCAAAGAGGAACCCCCCCCCCAAAAAAAAGCAAGCTAAGCAGCATAAAGGAAGATTGTGGAATCTTGGGTATGACAATAACACAAGCATCTAGGACTGCCCAAGATAGCAAGATAGGAATAACTGGAGAACCATCATAAATAGGCTGCCCATGCATTCTTAAACATTGCCAGGGCATAAATGATGATGATGACATTAATACATCCAATTTCTTGGATTTTATGAATGATCAAATATGTAGATTTTGATTGCTAGACAATGTCATCAGTGTCTTGATCACTTGTATCTAAATGTACCGAGACAAGAAAATCTGCATCAAGGACACATTCCCCAGTGGTTTATAGACATACAGCTAGACAAATTAGGTCTTTAATTAAGTGGGAGAACTGGTCAACAGAATGTGCATCATTTTAGCACATCTATTGAGTAATTCAAATATAAATTCCACTGAAGTGTGGAAGCTATTTCAAACTTAGGTTTCAAATATAATTGCCATGTGAATTCGTCTTTACTATTTGGCTTTATTTTATTTTAAAGTTTATTATTTTTAGATATATTAAGTATTTACTATAGGTCAAGTCCCCAAGGTTAATGGAGAAGTCTATAAACTTTGTTTTGACATTCCATTTCATGAGCTTTAATGAGAGAACTAACATGGTGATTTATAAACGCTATCTTCCATTGCTTTGGAAAATGAAATGTGTCATACATCTGAATTTCACACAAAACAAAAATATCAAGACATTCATAAACAATAAACTAAACAAACAATTGGAAGATATGTGCAGCTCGTCAAATTTAAGTGGACAGACAGTCTTTCTGCTTTGTACAAATAACTTTGGGATATAGTGATTTTCTGTCTCTCCTACTTTCTTCACAATTTTCCACAATAGGTGTGAACATTTGGGCACATACCTTTCCACCCACTCCCACTCGGATACTATCATAATTATGCCTTTTGGTGGTGGCCTGTTGACTAAGATTCAGGCATTGTCTCATTTACATATATGATGAGACATAGATGATTCATTCAAAAACTAAGATATATATACATATGTCTTGTGCTACTTGGTGAAACCCGGTAGTTGAGGAGAGAGGGTCTATACAAAGCAGACACCTGTACAAAATGACACAATAGGCTAGACAAATACAACATCTACAAAATGTGTGTTCTGGCCCCATTATACAAATTAACCTCTAAACTCATAAGCTTCAAAAACATAATTTTTCAACATTGTTGTGAGGACTTCATTTTGCTGTACATATAAAAATATTTAGAGAAAGCTTTTTCACTTAAGGGGTGGAAAGTACTGCTATTTTCCTATAATACTGGAAATCACAGTAACTTTAATTTCATATGCATATGCATATCTATATGCTATGGTCCACAGGAATCATGCAGTGAAATATCAGTTGATAGAGCAGAAGGCTGAGCCTCCAGAATGAATGCATTCTGATGGAGGCAAACCCAGTTCACAAGGCACTCAGCCTACCACCTTTTGCTTACTGACTGATCCTCACAGTGGATCTCTTATGGAGCCATAAACACTCTCCCTTTGTGCAAGATTCAGCAGAGTATGGATTATTGTACACAGCTCTTTTCCATATTGGGTTATCCCTCCAACTCTGTGGGACTACCAGTGCCAAGTTCAGTCACATAGTTTAATCTCCACCTCCTTCCTTGAGATATATTAGAAGCCACCTACCTGCAACTATCTCCCATTTTGCAAGATATGCAGTCATGAAAGGAGTCTTTCATATAGATCACAATGGGACGTTCAAAGATAAAGGAATGTCGAAGCTCAGAGATTGCCTCTGTTTTGCTTACATATATAAACTACAGAATACAAGAACAGTAAGAGAAGGATAAAGAAACTGATGTAGAAAAGTAGCAAGAGGAGAATTCATTTCACCCTCAGATCTAAGTCCCAAGCTTGTTGTAAGTCTTCTTCTGGATCCTGAAGGGACACTGAGGATGGCACTCAGACATCCCTGATTTTTTTTTTTCTACAGGGCCTGTCATTATCTGTCTTTGATTCAGATTATCACATAATGAAACATTCAGAGAGAGAGTTTAGGAGGGATAAAAAATTTTTCTTTACTTACCACCTGCATGCTCCGGCACCTTGGGTTCTGCAGCAACCTTCTTGGTGAGATCTTGCTGTAGGTAACTGATTGGGAGACCTCCAGTATGTTCTCCCAGGAAAGCTGTCTCTGTTAGAACAATTCCAGACAAAAGCTACCCCTGTCCCCAGATAGTCTTGAAGATTATCTTTTGATCCCCTAAATTTCAGGCACCAAAATGTTGAGGGCCTGTGAGTGCCAGCCTCAGTTTCCCCTCAGATTTCAGAAGACTTAAAGCGAGCAGGGGACTTAAATCTGAGGGCAAAATCACTCTCCATCTATATGTGGATTTCTTGGTGTTTTATTTAATATTATAAATTGTAGCATATGCCAATGGAATTTCCATTTAAAGCATAACTGTGTTTATTTTTCAACAATTATAAATTTATACATGACCATGAAGTTCTAAAATATTCTATAATAAAAATATTGTTTGTCAAGGTGCTGATGAAAATTAAGACAGGAGCTAGATAGATACTTCAGCAGTTTAGAGCATTTCCAGCTATTGTCAAGGAAGGAATTTTCTGACCTCAATAGATGTTACATGTTCTTTTTTTAAAAAAAGTTATTTTTAAGAATAACAAATGTAAAAAGCAATGATATACATGTAGAAATGAATGTTTTTAAACATTTGTAATCTTGCAAACTTCATTATAGAATGTTTCCATTACTTCAGCATCATAGTCTGCATGCCATAGTCACTACCTATGATCTGCATCCATGATACTGAGTGCTCCTTTTCTATATACATAGTAATATATTAAAAATTCTGCTTGTAGGGTCTTATTTGATGACTGTTGGGAGCTTAACAGATTTCATATTATTTACCTTGCAACTTCTTACATAGGTATGATTTTCAATAAACTTCTAAAATAACTTTCATATCCTATATCAATTATAAGTCATAAAGTCACTGAAAAGGTTTTGACCACAGTTTAATTGAGCATTTTTGCAATTTTAATCTTGCCTATAGCTTATGTTTTTAAGCAGTTTTTTTAACTGCCCATTACCTATAGCTTGGTCTGGATTATTTCCCTGGGGGTGTATGTTACTTCCATCTTTTAATCTCTTTCAATTTTCAGTTCCTCTCAGTTACCTCTTCTTGGCCAGCCTTGGAAATTCATAAACATCAGTGTGAGCTCATTTGTATTCCTGTTTCCAAACATCAAATAAAGTCATCCATAAATTAATTTTATGAGCAATTAAGTTCTTCCAAGTCAATACCTTCTAAATTGATTTCTCTTTTATAATCAAGACACAGTTTATATTCATTTGATGTCATTAGACATAGCCATCAGATCTTTTGCTTTGGTTTCAATTCCTGTTTTTGGTTTCAGCTTTCTTTTTAAGTTTTTATTAGCTGTTGGAATTCTTTCTGTCTTGCAGCATAGAGTTCACATGGTCATGGACTAAAACTATGCTGATAAAGGGCAAAAACTAAATTTGATGAGCTTCAGATGAAGTTGTCAAAAAGAAGCAATCCACTGTCAAAATAGAGTCTTAGCAGGATATTGCAATGCTGAAAAGGAAAGCAAATAAACACAAAAAAAAGCAGTTCATAGAGCTCATCAGAAGATACCATCATAGATATCATTAGAGCTTGAGAGCTTGTAAAGGCCATTGTTGCGGGAGGTCTTTCCGCCCCTCCAACCAATAGCTGCTGAGATACCAGCCCATTGGGGCATGGTTTCTCTCCCTTCAAAAGGCTTCTATTTCCTTCTGCTGGTCCTCTTGACTTCCTGTTCGGCTGGCGATTAGACTCGCTTCATGATTGCACAAAGGGCTGTTGTCTGGGATCGTGATCTGTAAGTTTTTCCTCTTTAAATAAATACTACCCTATTAATAATAATTCCAAACTGGTGTGGCATTGCTCGTGGCTTACGCCTTCACCTGGCGCCCGAACGTTTGGCTTTTAGGACCCCTAGGCTGTCAGCCGCGAGTTCGGCTTGGTGCGAGCTTTCCCTTCCTCAGCCATGCGGAAGCTGCAACCCCTCAGGGTGATTCTGTCACGTGGAGGCATACACAGCTTCTGGGTTATTCTTCTCTACCCCTGGATTCTGGGTTTATGGTTCCGTGTACGCCGTTTTTTGTTTAGTTTGTGACTTAGGCCCCAGTGCTGAGTCAGAGATACACTTGGCCTTCAGGCTCATAACATCCAGAGAGGCAGATCTCTGAGGCCGACCAGGTGGTGGTGGCATACGCCTTTAATCCCAGCACTTGGGAGGCAGAGGCAGGCGGATTTCGGTGAGTTAGAGGCTAGCTGGATAATAGGTAATATGGCAGTTTTTGTTTCCAGCATGAATTTCACTGTTTGGGCTACCAATGCAATGGGTCTAATCATGCAAAATTTATATGACTATGAGGATAACTTAATTTACTGGTTACTATGTTTTAGTATTCTTCTGAATATTCTATCATTTAGGAAGATTATGGTACTCTCAAGAACCATACTATCTTTACTAGAAACTCATGCAGGTCAGGAGACTCAGGATTCAAAAGAGGCAATAATAAAGACAATAATGAAAAGACTTGAAATGCTTGAAGAAATGGTTGGAACTGGTGAACAGAGTAATAAGGCACAAGGACAGGATACAGCTATTAGAACTGGCTTACCCAGGGTTTTAGCAGCATACCCTATACTTAATTCTGACAAAGCGTCAACTTCTAAAGGCTCAAAGGGAGTCAGAGAAGCTAGATGGATGCCAATAGCAATGAATGATCTGAAAGAAATTAAACAAGCTGTTGTTAATTTTGGGCTGCAATCCGCATATGTAAAGGAAATGATAAGGACTTGGGCTTCTAATGCTAGAGCTACCCCCTATGATTTCCATCAGTTAGTGTCTGCAGTTTTAGATAAGGGACCTTCCTTGATGTTTGGAATTTATTTCAGAGAAGAATCCAAACATATGGAACAGCAAGGAAGAGCAAAAGGTGTTGAGGTTTCCCAAGATCAAATTCTTGGTGCAGGAGAATATGCTGATCCACAGGTCCATGCTCTTTATGACGATGAAGTACTGTGTCTATGTCACCAAGCAGCTTTAAATGCTTGGAATAGGATACAAGATCCAGCAAAAAGGGTTGAATCATATACCAGAATTAGGCAGGGACAGAGAGAACCCTTTATTGACTTTTTGCAAAGATTAATTAAGGCTCTGGACATAGGGGTAACAGACCCAGAATCTAGACGAATACTTCTTGAATCTCTAGCATTTGAGAATGCAAACATAGAATGCAAAAAGATAATTGGGCCTTTAAAGTCTAGATCAGCACCTATGGATGAATGGATTCAGCATATGATGAATGTTGAGACGTTTAGCTATAATGATGAATCTTGGGTAGGAGAAGCGATTTCCACAGCAATGAGGAGACATCAAACTGCCAGGTGTTTTAATTGTGGTAAATTAGGACATCTGAAAAGGGACTGCAGGCACAGAATTTCTAGGAATAATATCTCCTCTGGGAATGACAAAAATAGGAGACCTAGGCCTTCAGGTATATGTAGGAGATGTGGTAAAGGCCGTCATTGGTCCAACGAATGCAGGTCAATAACAGACAAACAACACAACCCGATCCCATCGGGAAACTCCTTGAGGGGCCTCTCGCAGGCCCCGAAGCCAACAGTGGCCCAGTCATTCCCAGTCACAGTGGAGAACGTGCCTCACCAAGAAAATTAAAAGCTCTAATTTCTGCTGTAAAAAGTAATACTGGTCTAAATGATGAATTATGTGTGGAGGATGAGTCAGAAAACCCAGTAGGACAGAGTAAACATATATTTTGGCAGACTTCTATTAACGACTAAAGACCAAAGCTAAAAGTCTGTATAAATGGCATTTTTATTGAAGGCTTATTAGACACAGGTGCGGATGTAAGTATCATTACCCCAGAATCTTGGCATCCGAATTGGCCTCTTCAAGAGGTAGATGTTCAGTTTCTGGGAATTGGAACCCTATCTCGTGTAAAACAAAGCACAAGATGGGTTGAATGCATAGGGCCTGAAGGGCAAATAGGAAGACTAAGGCCATATTGCAATAAATTTATGGGGCCGTGACCTGTTACAGCAATGGAATACCCAGATTAACATTCCTGCAGTTCCAGGAACTCATAATTCTGGGAAAGATATGATGAGGTATTATGGAAAAAGGTCACCAGCCATTCAGGCTGTACAAGAACATATAGAAAATACCAAACCTTTAAAGGTACCAACAGCCCTACCTTTAAAATGGCTAATTGAGAAGCCAATATGGATCAAACAGTGGCCTCTAGCTGAAGATAAATTACAGGCATTGGAACAGCTGGTGCAAGAGCAATTAGATGCTCACCATATTGAAGAATCAACCAGCCCTTGGAATTCTCCTGTGTTTGTTGTCAAAAAGAAATCTGGTAAATGGAGAATGGTGACAGATCTAAGAGCTGTCAACAAAGTAATTCAACCTATGGGCCCACTACAATCTGGAATTCCTTTGCCTTCTCTATTACCAAAGGGATGGCCTCTTATAGTTATTGATTTGAAAGATTGTTTTTTCACTATACCATTACAAAAAAAGGATAGAGAAAAATTTGCCTTCACGGTGCCTATTTATAATAATTCTCAGCCTAATAGGAGATATCAATGGACTGTCCTCCCACAGGGTATGCTCAATAGTCCTACATTGTGCCAATATTTTGTAAGTAAGCCATTGAAAATAATTCGTAAACAATTTCCCAAGTCCATAATTTATCATTACATGGATGACATCTTATTATCTGATTCAAATAAAGATACTTTAGAAAGGATGTTTGAAGAAGTAAAGAAAGTCTTGCCTAGGTGGGGATTACAAATTGCCCCTGAAAAGATTCAAAGAGGGAAATCTATTAATTACCTAGGTTACAGAATAGGGTTAGAGAAAATTAAAACGCAAAAGGCACAAATTAAGAGAGACCGGTTAAAGACTCTTAATGACTTCCAAAGATTGTTGGGAGACATTTCCAGTCTACGACCAGCTGTTGGGATAACACCTGATCTAATAGTTCATTTAAACAAAACCTTAGATGGTGATAAGGATTTGAATAGTCCAAGAAAACTGACAGCTGAAGCAGAAAAGGAACTGACAATGATTGAGAAAAAATTACAGGAAGCACATGTGGATAGGGTGAACCCAAATCTTAGATGCATCCTAGTCATATTGCCTTCCAGAATCTCTCCTACAGGGATTCTAATGCAGAGGGAAGATATTATTCTAGAGTGGATATTTATACCCAATAAACCGAGTAAAAAATTAAAAACTTATATGGAAAAAGTCTCTGAATTAATTATAAAAGGTAAGCTGAGACTTCGTCAACTAGCAGGTATAGACCCAGCAGAAATTATAGTGCCTTTTACTACTGAAGAAATAAAAAAGTTATGGGAAGACAATGAACCGTGGCAAAGAACTTGTGCTAATTTTTTGGGATAAATTAATAGCAACTATCCCAAAAGTGGTAGACTTAACCTCATAAAGAGAACTTCTTGGATTCTTCCTAAAATTGTACGTGATGCTCCAATAACTGGAGCCCGTACGTTCTATACTGATGCAAATAAATCAGGGAAAGCAGGTTACAAGTCAGATGAATTGAGTAAGGTGGAACAAAGCCCTTATAATTCTGTCCAGAAGGCAGAATTATATGCCATTCTTATGGTGCTAAGGGATTTTAAAGAACCTCTTAATATAGTTACAGATTCACAATATGCAGAAAGAGTTATCTTGCATATTGAAACCGCTGAATTTATACCAGATGACACAGAGTTGACTTCATTGTTTATCCGTGTACAAGACATAATCAGGAACAGGCTTTGTCCGATGTACATAACACACATCCGGTCCCATACAGGTCTGCCTGGTCCTCTAGCACAAGGCAATGCTGAGATTGATCAATTATTGATTGGAAGCGTGTTGCAGGCCTCGGAATTTTATAAAAAGCATCATGTCAATAGTAAAGGCCTAAAGAAAGAATTTTCCATTACTTGGCAACAAGCTAAGGACATTATAAAGAGATGTCCTACTTGTTCTTTCTATAATCAAACACCGTTGCCTGCAGGGAGTAACCCAAAGGGTACTAAGAGAAATGAAATCTGGCAGATGGATGTGTTCCACTTTATGGAGTTTGGTAAATTAAAATATGTACACCACACCATAGACACGTATTCAGGTTTTCAATGGGCTACTGCCCTGAGCTCAGAAAAGGCAGATTCAGTAATCACACATTTATTGGAAGTTATGGCCATCATGGGTATACCTGTACAAATAAAGACAGATAATGGTCCAGCATATGTATCTAAGAAAATGAAACGCTTTTTTGATTATTATAATATAAAACACATTACAGGTATACCAAATAATCCTACAGGTCAGGCAGTTATAGAAAGATCAAATCGTACTATAAAGGATATGCTGAACAAACAGAAAGGGACCGAAAATACCCCCAGAAATAGATTACATAATGCTTTATTAACCTTGAATTTTCTTAACGCTAATGAGAAAGGAACAACAGCAGCAGAAAGACATTGGATAATGGAAAAGTCTGCTGAACTAAATCAACCGATTTATTTCAAAGATGTGCTGACCTCTCAATGGAAGCCAGGAGATGTGCTACGTTGGGGAAGGGGTTTTGCTCTTGTTTCCACAGGAGAAGAAAAATTGTGGATACCATCAAAATTAATAAAGTTTCAATTGGAAGAGGAGAAACCTCTTGGAAAGGAGAAATGACAACTCATCCACAATGATATTCATACAGGTGGTAAGAAAAACATATAGAATGGGGGCAGGGTTCTGTTCTTATCTCCACAGGAAAACACTCACCTTTGAAAAATTCAAGGGACCCTGGATATTTGGATACTGACAGATGGAAAAATACCTGCCCAATAGGAAATATCAAGAAAACTGAATGGGTTGTGTAAGTAAAACATATTAAACCATATTTCTAAATTTATAGAGCTGGTTTTGAAGTTGGACTCTGGCTCAGTCCCTCTCCAAATCCAAGCCTGTTAGTAAGAGAAAAACCCAGAGTTTCTGGAGTTTCTGTCTCATGTCAAGAGCCGTGATATGGGACAGAAAGAAATATGAGTTTAGAAAACATCTTTGCTTTTCTTCATACCTATCATACCTTCCATTGAATATATCTATCATGCCTTTCACTGAATATATATATATATATATATATATATATATATATATATATATGTCTATATAATTAATGTTTAAGTTTTTTACAATAAACAATGAGTCTTTTCTGAAGTGACATTTGAAGTTTCCAGGAAGAAGATGGGGCCCCACAACAACAACTCTACCTGGTTGATATGACGTCATGATGCTGATAGCGCTACTACAAGACCTGTTTTGGGTACCAGCTGCACAAGAAGATCCCAACTTGTTTAGCTGAAATGGTGCACATCTTGTACAACATTCTGGCCAGACCTCCACAAAATACTCAGAGACTATTTGCAATTTTAAAAGACATTGATCTTGAAATTTAACCATCATTTTGCTTTCACAGGATCCCCCAGAAAGAACGTCGCCCCTATGACAGCTGGAAGTAATTCTAGAGGACGACGTCCCTTTCCCAGTAAAGTTTGCCCCTGGGTTTAGGGACATCATTTAGGGGTTGGGAAGTTAGGGGAGGAATTTTATAAGCTCAGGGATCAAATTGAAAAAAAAAAAGAGGGATGATGGGATAATAGATTTGTAATTGTGAGTTACAATTTTTAGACAAATATATTGGTATTGATTCTTGTATATTGATACAAAGTTAAATTATATTGACTATTGTATGCATGCATGTTTCTACCTATGTTTAAAATATTTTTTATGTATTGACATATATTGTATCGATATATATGTATTGTATATATTTACCATATTGCAGTGTACATTTCTACCTTTGATTAAGATACTTATATATTGTTTGTGTATTGATATATATTTACCATATTGCAATGTATATTTGTACATTGTTTATATTTGGAGGTCATTATCCTCATTTTTTACACAGATGTTTATTGTCTTAGTCTTTAAGTTAGATAGATATTGAGAATTATATAGATTAATAGTCATCTAAGTTTGCCATTTATAATTAGACTAATCAGGTTATTTAGATATATAGAGATTATACTCAGTATAGATAGATGATCTTCAACCTCTTCAAAGAGCTGTAGAAAATGGCCTTTAATCTAACTCAGAGTTTTGTGGTAGTGAGACACAATTGCTCCTGGCAACACCGCTCTATTCCCGAGAGAATGTTGAGCACCAAAGACACTCCACTTGGAGCCTTTCTTTTTGGCAGAACTGGCCTTGAGGCAAAGAAATGCCCATACCTCAACCACTGACAGAGATACAGAGCATGCATCAATGGATAAAACAGGACTGTCATATCCTGCCAAGACAGGGTAAGATAGTTTTGAAAAGTTGCTTGCCTTTGAAATTGGTATGTCAGTTATGTTAGGCCTTAGCCAAAGTTGGTTGCTTCAACGCTGCAAACGTCACTTTGGGTGATTGCCCAGGTAGCTAGTTGTCCCTGTGATTTGTTGCTTTAGGAAGTTGTTTTACTGAACTTCCTAAATACCCAGGTAACATTATTTCCCTTCTCAGATCTTCGATGGGGTTGAAGACTATATAACTATAGTTACTTTTCTCTCATGACTTGGCCAAGTTATTTATTATACAAGTCCTAAGCTAGTTAGAATAGGATATTTATACTTATTGTATATAATTTCGTAGTAGGTTTAGAACTCTCTTATTTAAACAAAAGGGGGAGGTGTTGCGGCAGGTCTTTCTGGCCCTCCAACCAATAGCTGCTGAGATACCAGCCCATTGGGGCGTGGTTTCTCTCCCTTCAAAAGGCTTCTATTTCCTTCCGCTGGTCCTCTTGACTTCCTGTTCGGCTGGCGATTAGACTCGCTTCATGATTGCGCAAAGGGCTGTTGTCTGGGATCGTGATCTGTAAGTTTTTCCTCTTTAAATAAATACTACCCTATTAATAATAATTCCAAACTGGTGTGGCATTGCTCGTGGCTTACGTCTTCAGGCCACAGCTACGTAATGAAAGTGTGAAGATATGGGATTCACACGTTTGTTGATTCATTTTCCATTATTGTTAATATAACATAGTATTTTAGGTTAGGCAATTTGTAAATAACTGAAATTGATTGGTCATAGTTCTTGAAGCTAAAAAGACTAAGAACTGTTATGTCTGGTACATCTGGAGTTCTCATGGAATATATTGGTACCTTCATTGTCTACTCACAGGACAGGAGGAGAAACAAGCACAGGGGAAACAGAGAAAGATGGATCTCTGTGAGTTCAAGGCTATCCTGAACTACACAACATTGATCCAGCCTAAAATAGAACCAGAGACAGGTGGTGGTAGTTTACAGCTTTAATCTCAGTTCTTGGGAGTCACATGACTTTAATCTCAGCACTAGCGGGATGCAGACAGAGAGAGGTATGACTGAACAGATAGAGGAATATAAGGCAGGATGATAAAGGATCTTACTACATTCAGTCTGAGGTTTCATTGTGATGGCATTTAGTCCGAGGACTTGTAGAGACAGGATACTCCATTCAGTCTGAGAATTTTGTAGAGGTAAGAGATAAAGGCTAGCTAGTCTGTTTCTCTCATCTTTCTGCTTTCAATCCCTAAAATCTGATTCTGTGTTTTTATTATTAAGACCAATTAAAATTCCCACTGCAGTCCCCACTACTTGTTCAGAGATATTCTAGACATCTCAGTAACTGTCGCAATTGTCCCTTTCAGGTTAGTGTTTTACAAATCAGATTGCCTACTACTTTCCAGGTCTGAACAGTCCGATCCATATTACTCTACAAATAGCCATACACATCAAGGGTACCTCTCATTTAAGAATTAGAAATAGTGTCCCATTTTTATCTTTCTTAAAAAGAGGAGAATCTTTTGTGCTAAAAATTAAATATAAATAATTCATTTCATTGCACCTTTTTAAAAAATACTTTCATTTTGCAAGTGTATTTGCTTATACTTCTTTACTCAAGACTTTTCTTCAGTTCTTTCTATTCTGACTTGCAAATTATAAAGTTAATAATGTCATAATAACTTTTTTCTTAATCCTCCAGATATTAGAGAAATCATCAGGTACTAAGACCATTCCTTTTCCTCTTTATAACTCGTTGTTTTGGTTGCTGAACTGGTTAAACATTAGCTTTCTCATTTTTATAAGAAAAACTCAGTTGGCAACATTCTGATGGTGACCTCAACATTTTAATCTAGGTTCTAAACTTGCTATTTAACAGACCTACAGGTCTACAATTTAACAGACCTCTAGCCTTGTTGTCTACATTATCTTAACTCTTGTAGCACTTACAACTGGCGTTGATCATGGGTATTTTAGGGAACATATATCTCTTTTTTCATATTATGTTTCTCATACTAACAAATATTGAGCAAAATAACCAAGAATTTACTATTGTTGAAATTCCTTGCCTTGTTGGAGTAACAGATTTCTTGTAGGTAAAACTTTCCATAGAGGCATCATTTTGTCTGGTTGTAGAAAAATCTGCAATTGGTGCCTATAGATGAGTACTGGGATTCTGCCCTTATTGTCACAATATTAACTAAGTCATTTTCTTAAAGAATGTGAATTTCTTTGAGTTTCTCTCCATTTAATTTAATGTTAGCTGTCAGCTTGCTGTATATTGCTTTTATTATATTTAGGAATGAACGTTGTATCCCTAATCTCTCCAAGACCTTTATCATAAAAGGGTGTTGAATTTTGTCAAATGCCTTTTCAGCATCTAATGAAATGATCATATGGTTTTTGATTCTACTGCATGGACTGGCTTTGTAGGAGCCTGGTTTGTTTGGATGCTCACCTTCCTAGACCTGAATGGAGGGGGGAGGACCTTGGACTTCCCATGGGGCAGGGCACCCTGACTGCTTTTAGGACTGGAGAGGGAGGGGGAGGGGGAGTCGGGGAAGGGAAATTGGAGGTGGGAAGGAGATGGACATCTTTAATAAATAAAAAAATTAAAAGTATGAAAACAAAAAAAAGCAAAACAAAAAAGAATGTAAATTTCTTTCATTTGTTAAAAATATTGTTGATGCCATCTAACATAAAGATTATACATAACAAGTATTTACTGTAATTGTTTTTATTAATGGTTACTATAAACGTTAGTAAAATACATAATGCAATGGAAAATACAATTCTTTAGGTATTTATGTGTTTGGTGGTGTATGAGTTTATAGAGGTACCGGTGCACTTGTGAATGCTTTGGCCATATTACATGATGTATCATTTTTTGGAATTGCTATTTCTGGGCTCTAACAGCTTCTGGGGAGTTAGTGAGAAAGTGTGTAGTCAATAACATAGACCCTTGTGGTCAGGTAAGAAACAAACAGCAGCAGACTTGTTTACTCAGGAATGGAGAGAGCCTTTTATATCTTCCTCCCATCACTCAGGCTGTGTTCCAATCTGCTGACATCATGTGGTCACTCCTCATTGGCTACACATGTTCAGTACCTCTGATAGGGCCTGTTGCTAGGTCATCAGGCAGACAACAGATTGACTCATCTCTTGGCTTTGGAGGCCTTAACTTCCCATAAGCAGGGACATTGTCAGTCTTAGGTGCCCAAGGTACTCCCATAACTACCATGGTCCACTGAAAAGCCTTGATAGCATTAACAGCTTTCTCCACAGAGAGGGAAAGGACAAAAAAAGGAGGAACAGGTATCTATTATCACATGAACATATTTGAGATTGCCAAAAGTGGCATAGTGTGTAACATTCATCTGCCAGATGTCATGAGACAACAAGCCCCAGGGATTCACACCTGCACACTGAAGCAGTCCTAAGTGGACAAGAGAGGCACAAGCGGCACATGCCCAAGACAAATGTTTATCTTGGGAAATTGGTAATTTTGGAAGAAGTCTATGCAAATTCTTTGGAGACAAATGGAACTCCTGGTGAAGAGCTC
This sequence comes from Microtus obscurus, assembly GCA_963919715.1. Taxonomy (NCBI): domain Eukaryota; kingdom Metazoa; phylum Chordata; class Mammalia; order Rodentia; family Cricetidae; genus Microtus; species Microtus obscurus. The sequence goes on along the minus strand of CAWTZC010000015.1, from coordinate 20,820,882 downwards.
AGGCTCGCTCTAGGAGATCCATACTGGCTCCTAATATGATGGTGTCTGTGACCTCATTTCCTTTAGTCAATATTTCAGGTAATTTAGAGTGAGATCTAATTTATGACCAGTACCAGGGCTCAGTCCTCTGATTTAAGACATCTTGTAATAGCAGCATAGGGCTGGTAATGGGAATCAGTGAATCTTTGACTCGAGAAAAGGCAGGCCCATGAACCGCCTGTCCAGCATACTGAGTGTCAAAAGAATAAATGTTAGCAAGCTTGATCTGGAACTCCACTAGAACCTTGAAGAGGACCAATAGCTCACCTAATTCAATGGAACCAGGTTTGGTGATGAAATACGTAACAACTTTGGAGACAGGACAATGTATAAGAATGACATATCTTTTTTGTTGTTGTTGTTGTTGTTTTTCAAGACAGGGTTTCTCTGTAGCTTTGGTGCCCATCCCGGAACTAGCTCTTGTAGACCAGGCTGGTCTCGAACTCCCAGACATTCGCCTGCTTCTGCCTCCCGAGTGCTGGGATTAAAGGCGTGCGCCACCACTGCCCGGCACATGACTATTTTTATTGGAATCTGTAAACATCAGGGTTGTGTGAGGAATGACAGGGCAGGAGGGGACTGCATGGGGTTGTATCTTTATCTGAAGTGTAGGGGTCCCTGCTAAGATCTTGATTTTTAGCAAGTGATTGTTAATAGTTCCTGGGAATTCTGTATCCATTTCCTAGAATGAGATATAGTCTGCTCTGAGGGACTGAGTATTCTTTACAGAAAAGTGAAAGGCAAGCTTATCTTGTTCTCATCCACAAGTTCTCTGTGCATGGGTTCATGTTTTAAGGCAAGTTGGAAGAACTGATCAAATTTAGAGGTGACTTTGCACAAATC